>JAHWFO010093131.1:1122043-1201066 GCA_023313115.1 Rhysida immarginata | reverse complement strand
TTTTTGAGAGGTCACTTTCACATTAGCTTTTGGCAACGGGAAATTAAAAAAAAGTGAATAATGTACTATATAATGAACTGTACATTGTATATACTGTTTAATTGATGTACTATAATGTATATTATATGCTAGTTTTGTTTGAAGTCATCTTTTTGAGAAGTTATGTCCGTATTAGTTTTTGACGACGAGAAATTCAAATAAAAAGTGAATTAATGTATTGTATAATGAACTGGGCATTATGTATACTGTATAATAAATGTATATTATATGGTAATTTTGTCTGAAGTTCATCAGGGCAGAATGCAACTGACCCTCCTAACCCGGGGCCATGTCACTCGTTGCAGGGTTAATATTATCCTCTTGTAAATACGGTCCCACAAATTTATGGTGCTTTTTTAGACCAAAATTTTTTGCATTGTAGTAGAGTATTTATGGTAGAAATAATCATTAATTAGAATCTGCCGTATTTTGCCAATGATAGTTTCTTTAAGCAAACACTCTGTTAAGGATTAATAATTAAAGGTAAAACTAATTTTAAGACTTGATTCTTTTAGAAATTCTTTGATTATGAAGTGGATAGTGATGATGAATGGGAAGAGGAAGAACCAGGAGAAAGTTTATCATCAGCAGAGGTAATTTTGATATTATATAACTTGGTAGCTTGATGATGAAATATATAATTTCAGTTGAAATCTAACCTCCATATCCTTCCATATTTCATTTTAACGATGATTTCATAATTTGCATTTGAATACAAAATTACATGCTACTTTATTTATTCTACTTAATTTTAATAACTGAACTGAAATTATTAATGTGATTTAATAAATAATTACTGCATGTAATAAATGAAATTAATGCTGTGAAATGTGATAAAATGAATATTAGCATTTTTGTTTTTCTTGTTTTAGTGCAAACGTCTTTTCTCTTTTTAAAAGGCATTAAGAAATTCTTAAGTTTTTTATTTAAACAAATACGGCAACGGGAAATTAAAAATTTGGAGCTGGTAGAGGTGTATCCAAAAAGTGAGTTCAGCTTTTAAATATTGCTGCTAAGATGTTGCAGTTAGTATTGTGCGCATGCGGGTTGTCTGCTTTGTGATGAGTTGACAACAGAGATCCTTAATCCTAGCGAGAGGCGCAGGTCTTATCACTCTCGGAACCAGCGAATCGTGGGTTCAAATCCTTGAAAGGTTGGCATCAGGAAAGTCATCCGGCCGTAAAACAGCATTGCCAAATCTAATAACAGCGAATCCATGTGAATAATGGGAAAAAGCTAAGGACGAAGAAGATGATGATCCTTAATCCTAACGTGATGCGACAATCTGCATATGTGAAATGGTTCGCACAGTTTTCTTCTGCACAGGTTAGTTGTGAGGGTGTTGCCAGATGGTCTTGATGATATCGTATGTAATCAAATATTCTTCAGAGCACTGAAAGCAGACGACAACGGTGACAAGGCAGAGATTTGTAAATATTTAAATATTTTAAATACGACATGTCCCGTTCATATGAAAAATTATTTACATTAAATCAAAAATTAAAGAAATTATGAAAGAAATCAAAAAGAGTTCGTTTCTGTTTACTTAATAAAGGAAGTAATTTTTGACGGCCATGGTTCGTAACACGATGAAGACGCTTGTGAGTGCTCTCTTGTCATTTGAACATTTGTTCTCAGAGGGGGCCACATGTATTTTTACCATATCACATTTGCTTATTGTCGCATCTTGTTAGGATTAAGGATCTCTGGTCTACAATGTCTCAGAAAATCAAAACGCCTGCCACGTGTGAAATTCGTTCTGTGATTCGTTTATGAACACGAAGAACATAAAAAATTGGCTGAAACCTACCATAAAATTTGTGAGGTTTATGGGAAAAGAGCGATGTCTAGTCAATGGTACACAGATAGGTGCAGCTGGTGAAATTTGTTCAACCATTTGAAATCCGTCCTTGGTGAATAGCAGTTCCACAATGATGACCAAGTCAAATAAGCTGTTGGAATTCTAAGATAAGGAAATACTACACCTTGCATAGAAACTACATAGAAAAGTAGTATAAGGTGTGTTCTTCAAATACACAGCAAGTAGTATAATGAATGTTTTTTTTTAAATGTCCTGTTGAAACTTGTTTTCTGGATAACTCTCTTAAATGAATTATTGATTAAGCTTCCATTAATTTTGCCTGCAGCTTACACTTGTAACCATATACTGAAATAAAGATAGAATATAATAAACTGTAATTATAATATATATTTATTATTATTTTTATTTTTTTTAAAATTTTTATCAGGATGAAAAAGAAAGTGAAGATGAATATGAAGTGGACAATGACTTCTTTGTTCCCCATGGTTATTTGTCAGATGACGAACAAAATGACTCTGATTTAATCCTGGTTAATTGACTTCAAATTTCAAATGAATTTTCTATTAATTCACTTTTCCTCTTATTTTTGTTTATGGGATGAAATTTAATTTAAGCTAAATTTAATTTCAGTCTCCAGCTACACAAAAAGAAAAACTGAAACTTAAAGAACAGCAATTTGAAGAAGAAATGAAAGCAAAATGTAAACAAATTAAACCACGAATATTTGGGTGTTTCTGGTCAGGAATGAGAAAAGAAGGTGAATATAGGTTGGATATGTGCATGCAAGGAACGTTTTAGAAAATGATCGCATAAAAAATTCTAATACACAGTCGAACCGTATTATTTTGACTACCTATTTGCTAACAGCATTGCCTAGCCAATAATAAAAGGCACATGGTGCAAGTTTGCTTGGTGGGTATAAAAAGTGAAATGTCTGTACTCTTCATGTATATAAATTCTTGCGGTCATGGGTAAAATGAGCAATTCATCAGATCTGCAAAGGGGGATGATCATTGGCTTTCGGGTAGTTTATGAAATGTTTCTGTGGTTGAAACTGCAGAGCATCATGTGCCATTGATGTGAGAGATGAACGTGGGTTGTGAAGATGTGTGCAGGCCTATCAAATACTAACAGTTGAACAACTCCCTGTCCAATTGAGTCAGGAAGCCTCTAGTTTATGTCAACAAGGACAGTATTACGCCAATGCTACTAAGCTATAGAATTAATGAAAGTAATATTCAGAAACCCTTTCCAAGTAGCAGTTAACTGCTTGCGTCCCACCGGTGGTACACATATCACTGGTCGAGAATCGCTGGTTTACACCATTGAAAACTGAAAAGCAAGATGCAGGTACATTTTCAGATAGCAGTCAAAATGCTATGGGACTCCAAAACAAATAGATGGTTCTAAAAACAGGTGCATTAATAGAAAATGCTTCGATTTGCATTGCAATACTAGAATTAAACCTCTTGTGATTGGCAAAGGGTTGCCTTCTCTGATGAAACACCGTTTCTGCTCCATCGAGTGGATGAGTGTTGTTGTATTTGGTCAGAAACTTCTGAAAAGAATTGTCCTGCAACCATTGTAGAAAGAACACAAGCTGCTGGTGGTAGTTGTTATTGGTCTGGGGTATGTTTTCTTGGCGTTGTCTGCGTCCACTGATACTGCTGAAAGGCACTCTCGCCCGATTTGATCGTTTATTCATTGTTTGCATATTAGGTACACTCAAACATGTTGACAGTATTTCCTGAGGCAGATGAGACATTCTAGCAGATCCATGCGACATGTCAAATAGCCAGATTTGTCCGAGAATGATTGGAGCAGAACTACCAAGGCTTTCACGTATTACCTGCTCCCTACTCTAAATCCCAACGAGCCTTTGGGATAACTTCGACTGCCACACTTTCTCTATGGATCTTTCACCATGTACCCTTTAGCAGTCTATTTGGCTCCAGACACCATTGGACAGACACCTTCTAGCATCTTATTGAGTTTCTCCCAAGCACACTGTGGCTATTCTGGTTACTAACTGGTGGTCATAATGAAATGGTTAGAATTGTGTTTTGATTTTTATATAAAATAATATTCAATTTTATGGGATTTTTAAATATTTAGGTTTAGAGGATGTTCTTAATATGATGAAAATCTTCAGTGCTGTTGCACTAATTTCATTACCTATTCCTGTGAAGCCTCTTGACAAAAACAATCTTGATTCGAATCATTCACCAAAGAATAATACTGAAGACGCTCCAGAAAAAGGAGAAAATACTGGAATTAAGCAACCTGTTCCAGAAGAAGGTAATCAAATACCTATGAAAGTTTTTCATTCTTTGACTACCGTAATTAGTGAAAGCAAAATAATGAAACCTCTTGTTTCCATAACTATATCCACTTGGTCCCAGTTAGTCATGTTGAAAAGAATTTACAAAATTTGTTCAAAATTATATTCCAACAGCTCACTATTCATAAATTTTTAGGCAAAATACCTTGCACATCTCATATACTTAGTGGAGTCAATAATTTCGTGGACTGGCTATCATACAGTACATTCCAGAATGCAATTTAGGAACAAGATTCCATAACCGTAATATTCGTTACATACTGACTGTAAGCCAATGACGCAGGAATATGACGAAATCAATAATGTCCAAACATGAAATTTTGTTAAAACTAGGCAAAATGGCTCCAGAAACGCAGCAACTGATAAAATAGGCATATTCGGCAACTCAGATCTGACTGGATCTGAGGAGCGAAACGTTCGGCAACTGATTCTGACTGACTGCCTGCTCAGAAAACGTGTTCGGCAGAGGACTTGATATCATAATCTAGCCAGATCCATGACTTATAGGTCAGTCAAAAAATTCTTGACTGAGAAATCGGAAAATTAATCCATGGCATAGCCTCTCTTCTGTCCACCGTAGCAGGGATCAAGGATAATAAAAGATTTAAGGGAAAAAACTTTTTTTTCTCCTTAATCTGTGATAGGGGTTCTCAAAACTGCATGATATGCTGCGAGAACAAATTAAGAAAAAGTATGCCGCGATAAATGAATATTTTTTAGAACCCCTGCACAAATAAAAGTCATATGGTCGTTTCGCTATGAAAACTTTTCCCTCCTACTACAGGAAAGCGATTGTATTTTTATTCCGATAAGAATATTTATTCTTCGCTCTTGAAAATGGCAACAGCAATTTCAATGGGCTCAGGGATTTTATTACTAATTGCCACATTTATTTTCAAATTAGCCACGTTAGATTGCTCCATGAACTATCAAATCATCTGTTCTGCAGGGCGATTTCGCTTCAGCCTTCAAGTCAGTCAGTTTTTGCGTTCGGCACTTCGACTCAGTCAGATTTGATTTTTAATTGGCACAAACATCTCACAAAAAGCAGGATATTTATAGAGGATTATGCACATACCTGTTGTCAATGTACAGCAAGAAGAGAGGTCAAGCTTAGGAAGAAATTAATAGATGAAAATTGGAGATAATGCTCCAAGCTTAAGGTAATGATATTAATGAAAAAATGGAAGGAAAAATTTCGTGACCTGGATTTGAAATGAGGACCACATTACCTCTTTTCCATTACCTTATGCTTAGAGAACGGATATTTATAAGAAGAAAGGACGAGACACAAAAATCCTGGAATACAATAGATAATAGTTAATAAATAAATATGAAAAATAAAATAATAATTAACAAATAACAAAATAACAAAATAATAATAAAAATAAGTAAAATCAAAATAAGACTATAAAATCAAATAAAAAGCTGACCTTTCGGATAGAGCCTATCCTTTATCAAAGCATAAAAGGATAATTCTCTAAAAGCAAATAGAATATTAGAGAATTATCCTGAAGTTATTTTGTTATTTGTTAATTATTATTTTATTTTTCATTTTTATTTATTAACTATTATCTCTTATGCTTAGAGCAAAACTCCAATTTTCATGTATTAATTTCTTGTGAGTGTTAATCAGCTTTCTGATGGTTTGCAAAGGAGGAATTCCTAATCTTCGAGCCAGGTGCCTGCCTTTTAGTCTTTAGGACACTTGAAGATAGCTTTGCTGTCCAGGGTCTTCGATAGCCCAGCTGGTAGAGACAAAGAGCTTGATGTTCGTGGTGAGGTTGCAGAATTTTTTCTTCCAATTTTTCCATTAAGATTAAGAAGATTCAAGATGGTGCATAACAAATGGTGCCAAAGTATCATATTTCTTTTTTATTGCATGTCAGCCATGGTATCTATCTTGTAATTTTTTTTGGAGGATCTCAACATGTCATCTTTCACAATCATTATTTGCATAGGCTGTGTTCGTAAACTGAGCGAAGTCAAAAAGCGGTCTATGCGAGTGCTCATACTGCTCTTATATTGAACCAACGTGATCATCGCTCGGTAACTTGGCTCTCAACAATTACGAATCTCAACTACTTGCGAGGTGATTACCTTGATTTACTCTTGTTTATTAGAGAACGATGAACAGGAAAATGACATAAAAGGAAACTAATTCAAAAACTGGCAGCAATTAAATATCAAAAAAATGACAAGAAAAGGTAAAAAAAAAACAACAAAAAAAACTCTAATTCGTTAAAGTTATAAAGTTCTCTTATGAGCTGCCATATTATTTTCTTCCTCTTTTCTGAGTGAGTGAACTGAGCCAAGATAATCTAGCTCACTAAGCTCGGGATTTTACGAACGCCAGGATCTTGGTGAGCAGGGAATTTACGAACACTGCCATCCTGACTGTGTAAAGATTACCTTTTTTTAGGTGATCTCATTGACCATGCTGACAAAGACACCACGTTTCTGAAACTCGTCATAACTGGATGGAACTTGGTTCAGATAGCTATGATGCAGACACTGCAGTTGATTTGAAACTAATACTTCAGGAATGGTAACAGCAACTGCACGGATACCAGCAGAAGTGCATACCTTACTTTGAATGTGCATAAAACGCTCTCTCTTGCATGAAAGTAGCCAGACTCCATGAAATTGTGTGCTATACTAAAATACTAAAACTGTTTGTTAAGCAATTGAATAGTGATTTGGTGAGGATAAATTTATAAATCAAATTGATTATTCTTGTCGTTGTTGTTATACTTGATTTTATCTTTTTGTTTCCAGCTATGCCATTTCTTATCCAGTTGCTGCACGGGAATTCCAAAAGCTTGCCTTTCCTCATAAATGAATTCAAAGAATTTTGGAAACTTCACGTTAATAAAACGAAGATCTCAAACGATGATGAGAACAAGTCGGATGAAAATAAAACCAGTCTTAACAATCAGAGGACTGAATTGATACCGGTAATTTCAAAGAGACAACTACAGCTAACAATTCGTAAGATCTCTAAACGAGATGAATGGCCAGAGGAGACGACGAAGAAGAAAAAGCTGTGGTATGTTCATGATGATGTTAGAGAAAAATACAGTTTATTAAATTTATCACTGCCAAACGTCTGGAAATATGTAACATCAACGAAGTGTGAAGAAATTAAAAAGAAATCTTCACCAAAGTCACAAAATAACGATGTCACGAACGTGCCTTCGACTAGTATTCAAAAAACCATCATAAACAATTTGACCCCTCCAAGAACACACAAACACAATTTCGAGATGCTTGCATCAAGCATTGAAAGTTCTCCGTCATCGGTGAATAGTAGTCCTATGTTGTCAGTAAATAAAACTCCGTCATCGAGTAATAAAAGCTCCGAGTTATCAGCCAATAAGACTCTGCCATCTGCTAATAAAACACCTAAAGGATCTAGAGAGAACATGCTAATATCAAAATTTCTTTTGCCTTTAGCCACGCCGGATGGAAAATCAACATCTAAGCAGTGCTCGTCAGAGTCGGATAAAAAAGCAGAAAAGAAGGAACCTGTAAATACTCTATCTTCAGCAGTAGAACAGTCGAATGACATTAGTGGTGAAATTGTGATAACTTTGGATTAAGTAGAGACTACCTTAAAAACGAAGGGGAAAATGCTGTAATAGCTGGTAAAAAGTATCGATACTTGTTTCTGTCTATAATAGTTGACATATGACAAGGTAAGAATCATTGGCTTTTTGGATGTGTATTCAGAATGTTGATGGTGTACACTGCGTTGAAAGATCACTGGGATTTTAAAAATTGATTTTCATTATTGTTTAAAATAAAGGTTTTATTTAAAAATTTACTTCTTAAGTGTATTTATTCTTTTTATTCTAACAAATGACATATTAATTGTTGTCATTTGTTAAGTTGTAATTAAAAGTTAAGATAAATTGGATTAGATAATGATTTTTAAAAAAAAAATATAAAAAAAAGTGAATTATTTTAAATGTGACTGAATTATTTTAAAAATAATTTTTTGGCTTGGGCTTTCCATGTTTATTAAGATCTGTATTCACATTCTTCTATGTAAATTTTTTTTTTGTCATTTGTACATTTAAAGAAAATGCTTAAGTACGATTCTTATTTGTGCGTGTTATATAGAAAGGTTAGGATCTTTTGTACGTTATTATTAGCATTTTTGATAGTTTTTATTCTTTCGAACGTAGAATTTATTTAAATGTATATGCAAGCGAGACTGAAGAATTATTTTGTATTACAATTAAAATGTATAAAAATCTTGTCTTATTTTGCATTGAATGTTGACCATTGCTATAATTTGGTGAAAATTTAAGCAGAATTATATGTACTTTAAAGTTTGTAAATTGTATTAAAGTATTTGAAAACCACTCCTGATTTACTTTTTAGATTTTTGATATCCAGATGAAAAAGTAGTGAAATGCATAAAATATTTTAATGTTTAAGATAAGTAAGTTTAATGTTCCAGGTTTTTTCTTTTGAAGTTTGGCATTTTCAAATCTGCCTTTGCCCCATAATATAAAGAAATAAAAAGTAACCAGAATACCTGTGGATATGAAATCAGCAAAAACAAGATGCCACCGCTTTTCCACAAGTTTTATTCACCATGAATCATGTCACAAGTCATATTGAAAAATGAGTGCTTAGCACTCGAAATACGTATTCATGGTGAATAAACCTTGTGGAAAAGCGGTGGCGTCTTGCTTTTGCTACTGTTGCCCCCATTATCACCTATGGCCCCCACTATCACAGAGTCCTTGTTCGAACCGCATAACAACCTGTTCCACTAATTTTCCTTGTCCGGATTTCTGAAATAGATTCATTAATCATCTGAAAACAGTTAGGCCTACAATCCGGAGCCAGAAATGGACTTCCCTGGAGTTAGCGTTGTTTGAAAAGATTCGCTCGTTTTTGTGTCTGAATCTTATTTTTAGCACCTGTTTATAAGCCTGAATTGGTGGAGGTGTTGGTCGATGGTGCTTTGGGAAGGGCCAATTCTATTGGTAATCTTCGGGTGCTGGTGCTTTACTACTGTTCGATCCGTTTGGTGCAAAGTTTCTTTTCAATGGCCTTCCTGACCTTGGTGTCACTTTCTTTGCTGTGTGTCCGTTGCGAGTTTCTGGAATTTCGCACCATTGAGTTCTTTTTGCATTCAAATCTTTTTTTCTTTTTTTTTCAAAATGGCCCGAAATTTCAGAACTATAGCTATAGCATATTACAGGGTGTCTGACCTAAAGTGAACAGTAGCCAATTTATAAAATACAAATTTGACAGAGAACTTTAAGTGAAAGAATTAGTGCACAGTATACTTTTATGTGCATTCCATTTCCAAAAAAAAACTGACGCCATTTTCGAATATAGAAGTCAAATTTGAAATGCAATGGAAACCCCCTATTTTTAATATTTCCAATTGATCCAATCGTTTGGGAGATAGTGGAGTGAGTGAAAGTGTGGTGAGAAAAGCCAAAAAACAGAAATTGTTCATCAATTTAAACGAAAAACAAGATTAAACAGAGTATAATAAACCCGACTTTAATGAAACTTTCACTATCGCCTAGCTATATCAGTCCATATCTTGAGAACTACTGAACCGATTTTGATGAAACTTGGATTTATCCCTAAGTTGAAAGATACTTAATCCAATAAAAAAAGAATTATTGCAATTCGATTTCTAGTTTCTGAGAAATACGTGGACAAACATACAAACATACATACACACATTTATGAAATTTGGCATACTTGTTTAGAAGCCCACATAGACTAACATATATGAATATTGTGCAATTCCAACATACATGCATACATACGCATCGAATTGATAACTTCCTTTTTTTAAAGTCGGTTAAAAAAAAGTAAACGTATGGTTGGTTTGATGGTTTGACTAGTATTCGTGGAAATAGTGTGGTAGTTTCCCGTGCCATTTGGATCAGTGTTCACTGCCTCTATCTCCTAAATTTTTTCTATTTAACAATGGCGTTAACCATCATTAACTAAATAAAAAGAGGATTGCAATCTCAACAAAAAGAATAAAATGAAAAAAAAAAACAACTGGCCTATGATGATCATAAAGTAGTTATAAAGGCAAATTGTTTTTAAAAAGATATTCATCTTATTCATTTAAATTTCATTATAAAATTTTTAAATTTACTTAAAAGTAAAATAATAAACTTAATGAAATGACAGATCACCTAGATTCGAACAACTCTGATTTTTTTTTTTTTTCGTGAATCCCTACCAGAGACGGTTGCAAAATTTGCAATGCAAATAGTGTAAGTCTCCGATCCCTGCTCTCCCTTACAATTAAAAATGGACCATAACAACGAACTTTCATTTCATTAGTGCTAAAATAAACAGCTTTTTTTTAATTTTTATTTTTTTAATATTTAAAATTATATTTTTCAGAGAAGTATTATTTTTTTATTTTATTATATATCTTTCTTTTTGTAATTCTTATTGACATTAAGTTTGAAATCAATTAGCGCTGTTTTTTTTTTTTTTCTACGTAAGAAGCCAAGTTGAGCGGAAGTACGATTTGGCAAGAAAGAATTTATCTTCTGTGTGATTGCAAACAAAATTTACCTAATGTCCCTTTGGATCAGAAGAGCTAACTATGTATGCAAATGGAATTTGTGTCGACGTTTCTAAAACGATTGCTTTCCCTACTTTGCCTCGTTCTCTTAACTGAATTCAACTGACAGGTTTTGCAAATGAGTTCGATTTCCCTCAAAGAGGTTTTGGCTGGATGATCGTATATCTAAACAGAATAATAAGGTAATAATAAAATTTATTATTTAAATATATTAATTCGTTATTTCCGAAGAAAGTCCATGTATATTTTGATTTGTCATACAGTTTATTCGACATTTTACTTAAATACTATCTAACAAAACACTGCAATAGAGTACTTACAGATTTATGGTAAAATATTAAATATAAGTCAATGTTTATTCTAAAAGTTACAGTACTGCTAAAAGTTTCTGCTGGATTTATTTCTTGGCAGTTTACCTAAGATTGACCTGGTCATTGCTCTTAAGACGGCCCTGAATACCGTTAAGTACTTTAACGAAGAATAATGACTGATAGTTAATCAATGTGTGGCGAACAGATTCTGTTTTATTTACGTTATTCTAAAAAATGAAATAACTGATGAACTGTTTTGTGAATTTATGGATGAATTTATACTCTTACAGTATTTATATTGTGTTCAACGAAAGAAAAACTAGGCGTGTCCAGTTAAATTTCCAATTTTAATTGTTAAACATTGTTAATTTTACTTAGCAACAATGTCTAACAATTGAAATCGGAAATTTAATTAGACACGCCCAGTTTTTCTTTTGTTGGACAGAGAGAGTATAGATAAGGACAATTTATTACTTTATAATTCCGGTTTGGCAGTTGGAATTGAATCCTCTTTCGAAGGCTTTACAAATTCTCATTGAATATTGGAATTTATAATACAGTAACTTGCGTGTGATATTCGTACGGTCATTCATGTTCTCAAATTAAAATTAAGAAATTATTTTTTATTATTTCTTAATCCCCCCCCCCCTTCCTAAGAAGTTGTTTAAGCATTCAAGGTGTAATGATGAATAAGTGTCTTCTCGAAGATATTATTAAGTAGTAGCATTTAATATGTAGAGAAGTAGAGGCTTTTTTCGTTTGTTATTGAGCGTGTTTTTCAATGCACTGTTGTTATTATGAATATATAGTTTTGTATAAATCTTTTTTCACTTTCAAAATCACACTTATATTTTATAAACTTTTATTTCGATTACAAACATCCTGCTTTTGTTAAAATTCTTGAAAGTAAAACAAATCGGTATTATTGCCAAAAAAAGTTAAGGAAATATAGTTTCGAAAATTTAGCTTATCAAATCGGAAATTGAAGCTTTTTGTCTCCAGATGGCAATATTTCCATTTGTTTATGAATTTGGTTTCGGTTTCATTTATGTATCTGCAGCGAAATTAACATTTAGTTAACAAACCTTGAATTATCCTAACTACTGTGGTCACCTGAGGTAGTAATGATGATAGGTTTGAAAGTGGACCCTATACTCATTTTCCCCCGTTTAAAAAATTTTGCATTTCTGAATATGAAAGTATTGCAAATTTCACCATGATTTTATAAAGTTTGAATTAGATAAGAAGTGATTTTGAACACTATCGCCAACATCCATCTGGAGTAGAAGTGATTTTGCTATCGCAGATAGTAGGAATAAATGGACGTCTTGGCAGTTTTTTGAATATATTCGAATATTTACTTTTTACTGGCTAGTAGGGAAATAAAAACACTTTTTATACGAAAATATTTTATTTTAAAAGATTCTTATAGTTGCATCGAACTCTGTTATTTTTTTATTTTAACTTCTTTTAAAAACCACTCTTTTGCTTATTCGCCCGCATACAGAAACTCATGGATGAATAATTGATTTATAAGGAGACATAGGTAATTTACATTCGCGGTTGCAATGATAGGATCTTAATCGCAGAAGGTTATTATCGAAATCTTTTCTATAATATGGACTTAAAAATCCTTAATGCATTCTATTTATATCGATTGACCATTATGGCATGATATAAATAGTATAAAATGAGACGCATGTATTTGAAAAGCTTAAGCATGGTTATTAGAAGTTAACTGATATCCAAGTATCCCTTTCGCATCCAAGTATCCACGGGGATATCGACTCAGATGTTTATTGGCATTTAATCCCCAACTGTTGTGGCAGGGACAGCAGGTACACTTTGTCTTGATGTATTTCTACAAAATAAAAGAAGTTGCAGTCATATCTGGCGGCCAGGATAATTTAAAAAGAATGGTGTATAAAGTAGGACTGGCAGAAACTGTGAATGGTAACTGCTACTTGGAACTGTCGACAGAATGTGTTATGCCCCAGCTTGTGGAGGAGCTTCCGACGTAGTTTTTTTCAATAGGATGTTCATCAATACCTGAATATAGTACTGTATCGGGACTTTGGATTGGCAGTGCCAGAAACAACGCTCTTCCAATGCTGCACTGGCCATGGCTTGTCAAATTTGACACCTTATGAATTGTTTTTGTGGGATACATCAAGGATAAAGTGTATCTGCTACGAAAATTGAGCGACCTAAGCAAAGTGTCTCCGAAGCAGTGGAGTCTATATTCTAGGATAAACTGGGACGCATCTGGGCTGAACTACCGTCTTGACATTTGTCGTACGACCAAGGACGCCCTCATCGAAAATTTGTATTGTAAAAACTTACTTATCGTGTCTTTTTGTATAATTACAATTGTTAGGTTTGGTCAGGAGTGAATAAATTGACTTTTGCACCCATGATATTTGAATCGCTGTAGCTAAACTGTTTTTATTGATATACCTGCCTCCAAAAGTTAAGGAGCAAACGGTTTTTCTGTTATGGCATTGGTGCAAACAAGTAAGAATGAGTATGTCAAATATACTGCACTTTAGAAGTGGAAACTACCACTATTTGTAGGGAAAGAAGCCGATTTCTGAATAGCATTTGTGATTGTTGAACATTTTGTTGTGAAATATTGTAAATGATGTCGGAGAGAAAACGTGTGCCTTGAAGTTATTACATCACATATAGAGAGGTAGCAGGCGTGGGAAGAACAAATTTCAGGCCTGCCTTGTTCGGGCGTACGTGGCTTGCAAAGTAAACATGGAGAATCGTGATTTGAGAGCCATCTTCCAGTATGAATTTAAACTGGGCCATTCGACAAGCATTCTGTGAGATGGCGAGCAATTGACTGGATGGAAATGGGCCTGTTTCAGGCGGAAATAGCAAGGCGTCTAAATACGAGTCGTAGCGTTGTCCACAGGATAAATAGCGAAAACTACGATTTCCAGTCGACCAGTTTACGGCCGTCCACGGGTGACAATTTCTGCTGATGACCACTTTCTGGCTTTCTTGACTAGAAGAAGATTGGCTTGTGTTCTTTGAGGCTCGCATAAAGTTTGACTTCGAGGGTGGGATGAACTGATGAAAATTTTGAGTTGTAGTTAATGAGTTTGTAGCTGTTTAGCAAGTCCAATTAAATGTCGCATTGGTAGCCAATATTTAAAGTACGAGTGGATAATTTTCAATCTTGTTTTTCCATTTTTATATTCCTTTATTTATAAAATGTTGCCGAGTTCGAGTGGTGAGGTATCTTTGAAGATTGAGGGGAGGGTGGGGATGATGGAAGAGGAGAGAATGTGTGTGAAATGGAGAAAGAGGGGGAAGAGGAGGAGGCGTGGACGGCGAGTGGACGAGGAAGTAGGGCGGAGGAACGCGGATCTTCGTTCGGTGACGGACCCACACTCTTTCTCCCTTTGGCAAAAACGAAAATCGAATAGAGAAAAGTTAAGGGAAAAAATCACGTGGGAAACAAGGGAAGGTTTGAAAAAATCCCCGACATTCCAGCGAGAAAATTGAAGCGTTTGCCAAGTACGAGACGTTTTTTGGTATTTTGTTCTAACGGGAGATGGCGGCACTCCATCTACAATCGCTGATAAAAGAAAATGGGAAAAAAAATCTTTTTTTTTTTCCCATTGAGAAGAGAATTCATGAATAATTTAAACAAATAGTCATGAAAATTTTTTTTGTTAATATTGATTAAACGAGGAATGGAGTGGTTAAAATTCTTCTTTGTTCATAAGGGACGTAGGAGCAAAAAAACTTCATATACTGGTTTTCTTTTTCCTATCTGGTGTATCTCTGGAAAATTGGTTCAAGATTTTTTTTATTATTATTACAGTATAAATAAACTTTAAAAATTCTAAATACGTTCTTCTTTTCTTATTTATTAATAAATAGCAAATATCCGCTTTCTCCCGATATTTTTTGTAACTTCATATTCTACAAATTCATAGATTTGGCGAAAAACATGAAATTGATAGAAACTTATATTCTAATTGGTTCATCAGAGTTATCTAAATTTTACCTCCACGTTTACGTAAACCTTTGAAGCTTTTTTAATACTGGTCAAAAATTATGGAATTCCTTAATAAGTTCAATCACCATCTGCTTAGGCATGCGATTAGTATACTGATCCCATGCCTGGGGATCATGTAGGGGAGAAAGGGGAGAAAGGGGTAATGACGATCACTTAAGAACAAATCACAATAAAATCAAATGTACCTTAAGTACACCAATTTTTTTTGACATATAATTGCCCGAGGTGTGCACTTCGAATGAAGTAAGGGAAAGCTTCTTACTAATTATGGCTTCGTGTAAAAGAAGAAATTGTGGATATAGTATTCCCCTGCGTGATGAGAAATGGAGGTCAGAGTTTTGATTGCTTAAAACGTGCTCAAATACTTCAATTGAACTCTAAATGAACAAAGTTGGCTAGGTAATAGCTAGATAATAAATTTAATTCGACTAGAATGAAATAATCTTTAAACAAGTTCAACACAAAACAAAAACGAAAAACTTATATAGGAACGGAATGTGCAATGAAGAGTTCGCTAGGAATTCACGCGGACACACAAATCCATCTGCTGTATCCCATCTAGAGAAGGCTTGATGTGCTCACATGTCACAAGAAGTGCAGTGGTACCAAGTGGTACCACATAGGTATAGATTTTTCATGGGGAGGGGGTCATGGGATTTTTCATGATTTTTCACTGTCTAGCGGCCTATTTCATAATGTATTTCATTTATAAATGGGGAGGGGGGGGGGGGTTGAACCAAAATCCCTGGGTACCAAAGTTCACCATCTCGCTTCTCTATGATCTTCATGCTCCGCATCATCACCAGAATTACAGTGATGACTTTCATCTGACTGCCATTTCTCCAAGAGCAAGCACTTTTTGTAGATGTAAAAACAAAATAACTAAACTACGTTTAAATTAAATGCGCGATTAAACATTACATACATCATAGTAGAGTTTATGGTTTAAAAAAAAAAAAAAAAACATTTCATACGCAAGTGAATTCGCAATTTCATAGAAGGAAAGACGGTGAAAAATGATAATGCCAAGCAATTCCTCAAACGGTGATGAGAAAGTAGAATGTGCTAGATACTCTGGTGACCGTCATTGCCTATTGAACGTCATTATCCCATTCTCTCGTACATTTTGAATTTGATCCAACTGACTCTTCAGGGCAGCCAAATTCGAAGTAGTGATCATTTTCTCTTTTTTACAATCTGTTCACGATGTGTCAAATTTTCGTAGTCTGGAACAGCACTCATAGGAATTCAAGCAACTTCGGGCCATATTATGAGTCTCCAATTTTCGATTGTCCAGTGCAGACCGTTTGTCCCATGTCCGATATGTGTATTACCTTGAGACATTACCAGTTATACGACTGAAAATGTGTAACTCATACAGTTTAAGTGTTCATCCATCATTATACTGTTGGAGCATTTTTGACGAGTTTGGAAACTATTTATCAAAAATTGATTTTCGACCATTGTCCCTCCACTTAAAGTGGTTGTTTCTAAACTTTTTCCAGTATGGATGCGGACACTCCAATAATCCCCGCCACCTCTTCCGCGGTATGACCAAGCTCTCGACCAAAAATGGCTTTTTTTTTTTTTTTTTTGCTACTATCCATAATTCAACGTGATAAGATAATCGAATTGGCTATGCATAGGGGAGGACACAATGGATGTATCTACAAAATTGAGGGCTCCTGCTTTTAATTTGCAATATAAGTAAATCGACGGAATAAGAAATAATTCCGATTCCAATCGACTTTTACATCGAGGATATCGCAATTCATACCAAATATTGAAGAGTAAATTAAGTATGCTGCATGGGAGTTTTAGGTTCTTCTTGGATAAGTCTTCTTATTTGCGTAAACTTCTGACGCTTTCAAAGATGAGTTTGGGGGGAGGGGGTAAAAGTTTGTTAGGCAAAATAAAAGTGGGGATGTGGAGGTGGGAAGGAAGGGGGTGGTGGTTGGGGAATAAAGGTGTCTGAATCAGCTGACCGCGCGTGTTTGTCCCCTTTCACATTAAACAAGAGCCTCTGCAACAATTCCTTCTGTTCTGCCATTCAAATCAAATCTGCCGATCTAATCTACTTTCCTCCGACAGTTGATTGAATGACCGGGGAAAAAAGGGAAGGCCCCCTCGAATGCCGTGACCCTTTCGCCTCTCCACAATAGCCGTGACGTCAGGCGAAGGGGTTAAACTGTCAGACGAACCGATCCCCAATCTCGGCTCGCCGCCACTCACCTGTCTAATCGGCCGTGACAAATCGACAGGCCGACTCCCATCCTCATCATCCCGTTGGCTCAGAACGGCCGGGGCCTCTATTACTACTACTACGGAGATGCTTGGCACTTGTTTCATATCGTAGGTCTATGCAAATAAAGCGGGTGATGGAAGCAGGCAGACTCCTCTCTTCTCGTATTTTTTGCCCGCGCTTCAACCGTCACGTTAGACGCCGACGGACACCCGCACTTGGCCCCTCGCCATACAAAAGCTCCCAGAGACGATACACCTTGATGAGTGTCAGACTAGACAGGAACAGTTTCCTCACTCCCACCTCTTTTTCCTTCCTCCTTAAATTCTCCTTCTCAACTGACTGATAATGACAACTAATCGAACTTGGGAACCTAACAGAAGAAAGAGATCGCCCCTCTTTTATGCATTACAAAAAGGCGTGGATCACATTTCAAAGAGACGGTTTATAGCTGATTCCAGTTTGCTTTTATCTCATCATGCACTGGTCGTCGGAATGTGGGAAAATTTCATGTAATTAAAATTTCTAAAAATAAGTCTACAATCTAGCAAAAATTGAGTTAAAACGAAAAGCGGAGTCGCTGCTTAAATATGACAGGAATAGACGGCAACCCCTCCCCCCTTCATCTGTTCTTGTGGCAATCTTATTTTCTCTTTAAAATAAAAAATGAGGCGTGGTCACCACCCGACTTTCTTATACATAAATGACCTGGTCCAAATTCAGAAAAAAATTAAACTGTCTAAAAAATCTACTTCCGTTAGAAATTTTAAAAAAGTTTGTGAATATAAGTTACTTCAAATTAGCTTCTAAACACTTTGGTATAGATTCCAAATTTGCCTATACCATCTTCGCAAAAAACTGGATTTTGAAAAGAGTAAAACTGGTACTTCCGGTTGGAATTTTGAAAAATTTTCTTAACAAAGGTTGTTTAAAATTAGCTTCTAAACACTTTTGTATACTTTACAAATTTTCCTATACCATCTCATTTCGCCTGAATCAGCCAAAAACTGGATTTTGACAAGAGTAAAACTGGTACTTCCGGTTAGAATTTTGAAAAATTTTCTTAACAAAAGTTGTTTATAATTGAAATTGAAACACTTTTTACCCTATACAAAATTTTCATAAACGCAATGTTTAACGAGATATTTCAAAATTTATATTTTGGCGCTGGAGTAAACTGATACTTCCGGTTCACCGATTCCACTGGAAAACTAATCAGACCTCCAGAGGAAGATTATAATCTTAAGTTTAACGTTTGGTCTTGATAGCTTTAGCCGTTTGGACGCTATCGTGGACTGACACACACACACACACACACACACACACACACACACACACACACACACACACACACACACACACACACACACACACACACACTCAGACTGACGCACACACACACACTGACACACACACACAGACATTTTCCAGAAATCACTTTTTCATAATGTAGGGACCCTAAAACGTGAAGATCAGTGAAAATCTGGAGGTCGAAATTTTTTGTGATCACAATACTTCCTTATACTATGTATAAGAAAGTAATAAAGCACTTTAGTAGACTATGTAATCGGAGAAACTGGATTTTACTCGCATTCACTAGGTGTAGGTGTTTGTATATTATTAACATTAATAATTTTCTTCTCTTAAAAAAAAAGAGAGAAAAAATTTAAATGATTAAGTGGCCCAACGTAAAAAAAAAACAAAAAACAAACAAACAAGCTTACTGAATGTGTCTATCAAGTTGTAAGCAGTCTGTAATTATCGCGTCTCTGTGGCGTAGTGGTGAAGGGCTTTCGCTGTGAAGCCTAAGAATGCTGGTTCGATTCCAGTCGCAGCTAAAGCTGAAAAAAACTTAATTTGTCGTTTTCGATGAAGATGTCAATTCCTTATATATATTCAGTATTCTCTTGTTGAAAACTTGAAAGTTTCTGAGAAAACGATTCATTTTTTCGTTAAATTTTCTTTTGTTTTAATAATTATTTTTTTTTTAAATTTTTCAAAATTCAAATTAAGGTCCCTGCTTCTTATTAAGACACTCAAAGCTTATTGAAGTTTTTTTGGACTGCACTAAAGCATCTAAGGAATCTACTGACTACTCGGACTAATAATCAAATATCGGAGAAAAATAAATAAATCTTGTGGAGATAGTTAATGTTATTAAATAATTAAAACTTTTAATTTCCTCCTCAGTATAAATGTAATGAATTAAATGCAGAATTAATAAATCATTAGCTTTTACCTGAAAGATCCATAGAATAAATAATACATAAAAAGCTCTTTAATCACAACAAAAGGGAGGAGGCAACCAAGTGAATAATTAATTAATAAACAACTAAATAGTAAAAATGAACAGAAAATATATTTAAAAAATTTCAAACTTGGCATCATGAATTTTTAAAGAACTTTTAAAACGATAAAGCTTAATCTCGTGTAAATTAATTCTTTTTCATAATGAAATGGAAATATCTTCAGGCTAAATGTGAATACACAGTTTCTAAATACAAGGAAAAAAAATTATTTGTAATTAAATTCAAATTAAAGTTCCTTTGAAAATAAAAGCCAGAGGGGAAAACAAAATAACGAAGAATATCTTCAGATATCGTCTATAGATGGCATTGAGTATCATTGAGATACAGATTTTTAGAAATAATCCCTTGATTTATTAAAATTTAATTAAAAAAAAAACAAAACACTTGTTCGCCCAGAAGGTGGAATTGAACCACTTCGACGTCAGTCGACTACAGGTTTGAAGCCTGCACCCCGGACCACCGAGGATCATCTAGGCGATATTAAACAGCTTGTTGGACCTATATATACCCACCAAATCAATAAATAATACTTTTACTGGCTCCTCAAAAATTAAATTTATGATATTAATTGGTTTAGGTAGGAAAATAATATTTTTTATTATTTTATAATTCTAAACATTTTGTGATTTATTCTAGTAAATCATGAAATTCACAATTGCTAAAATTTTCTAAAATTTTGAAAATTATTGTAATTTCTATAGAGTATTTATTTAATGTAGTGATAATAATATAAGTTGAAATCTTTTACAGAACAGATAAGATAAATATTAATTTCATTAATTTATTTTATTCTTTCTTTTACAGAAAAAATACAATAAATTAATTTTATCTTATCTTTTCAGTAAAGGATTTCACTTAAACTATTTAATACAATATATTCCTCTTTTTTACTTAAACTATTTAATTTATTATCATTTTGTTCATTTTCATTTTTGAATAAAAACCAATAATTACAATAAGACAGTATTAATAATGATCAATATTGCAGGCAAGATTTTTTTGTGAAAGCAGATGATTAAACCAAAAAATTAATAATAATGAAACGCAATAATTTAAATTATAATGCTTCCGATCTACAACTTTGCATGCGGTTTTAGAATATTGAGATTGAAAAAATTAAAACGAACATATTTTATTTTATTAATCTTTTAATAGCAACTATGAGTTATAAGGGCTTCTTTTCATGTTGCCGTATGAAAATATACAGTCATATAGTATTAATTAGCTAATAAGATTACAAAGTAAGATTACATATCGTAGAAATATACAATAAATAATATATATTATTAAATAGAGAATAAATTTATTTTTATTATTCCATCTAAAAATTATTTTTATTTGAAATCCTTGTTTATTTGAATTTGCTCACCATTCACACGCTATGAAATCATTACTCCAATAAGTTTGTGTATTCAAATACAAAAAAAAAGACGTACTAAGTTACTCTATACGTCTAGAATATGAGCTTTTTTCTACCATTACCACTTGACTCAGTGAATTCCTCTTTAAAGGAAATTCATTCAGCATATATAAATCAATATTTCTCTATATTTTACTTAAATATTAGAAGCGTTAGATGTAATTTCAATTCTACTCTCGTTGCCCTAGACTGTATTGACATACATCCCAACATCATCACGTTTACTGAAACTTGAGCCTATTCTGAAAATGATATTCCACCAATTCCAGGTTATAATAATACTTTCTATTACCATTCCTCCCCCCCCCCCCCCGACAGCCAAAAATAATTACCCTGACTCTTTTCCTAATAATTCTACTTCTCTTTTTGCTACACCTACTACCCCAACTGAAGTTACTAAAATTATTTCTCAAACCAAGTCTTCTCCCATACCTGATCCTCTAGGAATTCGTTCAGATATTATTATTTTTTCTAAACAAGCGTTAGCTTTTCCGCTTTCTTATATATTTAATTATTCAATATTTTGTGGTACTTATCCTTCTAATTTAAAATTGGCGAGAATTTATCCTATTCATAAAAAGGAGACCCTAAGACTTAAACTAATTACCGTCCAATTGCCACACTCCCGGTTTTTGCAAAGATTTTTGAGAAATTATTTTATATTCGGCTGTCCCAATTTATCTTTTCTAATAATCTTATTAACCCATATCAACATGGATTCGTTTCTAAGAGAAATGTCGAAACCGCCTGTTTTGAATTAATTGAATTTGCTTCTAACGCAATGGCCAAGAACCATTTCGTTGCGGCGATTTTTGTTGATTACTCTAAAGCATTTGATAACATTCCTATTTCTCTCTTACTTGATAAATTATCATTATTTTATAACATTCGTGGCCCATCTTTATCTTGGTTATCTAACTTATTAACTAACAGGCAATACTATTTATCTCATGCGAACCAGTGTTCATCAACTATATCAAGAAATCGGGGTGTCCCTTAAGGGTCGATTTTATCTCCATTATTATTTAACTTATTCATTAATGATCTCTCATATGCGTTAATGCCAACTTTTCCCATTTGAGAATAAATAAAAAATGTTGAGAATAATTGAAAATTGAATACCATAATTCTTGGAAAAATAATGACCACCTTTATTAATTTCAGCAAATATGTATATTATATATTTGACTTTAACAATGCTGCCATTATTGATTTTTAGTATTGTCTTACATTCAAAGTGAATAATTAAAGAAATATTTTTGAAGCAAGATCACACCAAGTTAGTTTGCCACATACAAAGGGAGGGGGGCGCGAAATTTTAATAATAGATGAATCTTGAGTCGTAACGACACGTTTTTATACCCTAAAGTTTGAGTTTTAGACATTTTCGATAGGGAACTTTTTGGTTAGATTGACGCATGGAATCACACTATGTAAGCTTACATTTTCCGAAAATGTTCTTTTAATTGTATAATTCTTAAGTTTAAAAAGGTTTTTGAAAAATAAGTTTTTCTTTTAATTATCATTCAGCGTTCCTCGGTGGTGGGCTGTCAATGGATTCGTTAGCTAAAAGTTCTGAGGTGAATACAGGTTTGGATCTCAGTCAGATCTGCATTTGATGTGCTTTTTCTCGCCGTATTTCAATGATGTAATATAGTCTGCCTATCAACATCCTATTTATTGTAGATTCTTTAAATCTGAGAAGACGGCTATTTTTTTTTTCCTTCTTCATATTATTAATGTCGGGCTTACATACTCTGGACAATATAAGAAACGTGTATTCGTTAAATTTCACAACCTTCAGATTAATCCTTTTTTGATATATGATTATTATTTGTGTTACTTATATTAACGTTATATTTTAATTTTATCTTACTTATCATTGATTTTTAAAGTGTCGCTCTATTTTATCTTAACTTAAAAAAAATTTGCACTCTGTGGTTTTTTTCCCATAATACATAAAAGTTAACTGCACCCTGCACTACTATCGAAGAAATTTCCTAATAATTTTCGCGCGTATCATAGTAAAAGCAGTTTAATAATCATGTACGCTATGTATATTATGTATATTATTATCCTGTGATTAGCTCTAGAACAAAAATTCTACTGGATTCCTCAATAGATGGCGAGAGTTGGATATATTTGCTCATTTGATAAATTTTAAGTGGCCAAATTTTACATTTGATTTTAAACTTTATCAAAATTTAATATAGAAGCAAACATTATTTTGAATAACGACGCTGATTAAAGGCAGAGCCAATGAAAGGAAATGCTGACGCTATAAACGGTGAGCGTTTAGTTATCTTTCTTAAAGAGAATTCAAAGATTTATAACTTTATTTCTTATTTTTATAATGATTCCAATTTTTTATGTGAGTATTCTTCTCGGGAGATGGCGATATCAGCATCTGGAGAGTAAAAGGAAATTTCTAATCATGGATTACTGATATAAGAAAGCTAAAATAGCTTAATTTGCTACTGCTTTTCGGTAAAAAAAAAAAAGAAAGCTACAATCAGAATCCAGTTTTCTTCAATGCCAACATAAGTTCCATAAAGAGTCTTTTGATTGAATAGAAATGATATTTCAGACCAGTGAAATAGGAAAACACCGTTTTGTTTATGCTGTTTAAGAAACATCCAGTTTTGGTCTTTGTTGAGCTGTTCCATGTGAACCACTCTATAATAGTGTCTCATGATAGCAAAGAATTTTCTGATAAGGAGCATTCTCTAACTTCTTTATTAAAAAGGCTGTATATTGGGTTGTTTCATAAGTATTGACCGATTTCACTTAGGCTACTTTGCATGACCCCTACGTGCGTAAAAAGGAAGTACAACCCTATACAAAATAAGTAGGATTGGTCCAGAAGTTTCCAGTAGTTGCAGGTGTAGCGGTGTAGACATTGACATCAGGGAAGAGGGAGGAGCGCGATGTCAGACCACTGATTTTGCACGAATACAAACTTGGACGGAATGTTCGGGAAACCGTTGCTATTGTTAATGAAGCATGGGTACGTGCACGACGAGTGACAGAACTGTCCGTAGATTATTTGCGAAATTTGGCGCTGGCGATCTTCGTGTAGTGGATCTCCAAGAGCGTGGTGCATTTTGAATTTCTGCCACGGGGACAAACGCTCAACAGCGATGTGTACTGGCGTCAGCTGGACGAATGCCATCAGAAATTGCGAACAAAACAATCGTGCAGGTTCACTATTCCTCCAAGATGGTGCTCATCCACATATGTGTTTTGCAACTGCAAAAAATTAATTTTTTGGGGTAAGAGGTTCTCCCTCATCCTGCGTATTCACCAGACTTGACCCCAACCATTTTCTTGCGGGACAAACGGTTCTGATCGAAATACTATCATTATTGCTGCCACCAGTTTTTTGGAACATTGTAATGGCGACTTCTGTCACCGTGGCAGTTTTTCTTTGCTAAGGGCAGATATTTCACTTTTCCTTGTTTCTGGTGTATTTTTCTTTCCATCAAATTTCGGCTAATTCTTATAAAACAACCCAATAAATTCACAAGGGGGCAACACGTTTCTAATTTTCAACAAAAATGACTAAATTCAAACATCAGCAAATGAATTTCTTCAGATGAATGCAGATTAACTGCCTCGGACTCCTCAATTCAAACTGTATAAGCGAACTATGCGTACAGTAGGGTCCACATACACTGTTATTTTTCGATTTGGAATTTGTCTATCAATTTTCGTAAAACATAGACAATAGTTACGAAAATCGGACCAACGGAAGTGTTCTTTGCAAATGTTAAGAGATCAATAATTAAAAATATAACCTGAAAATTTGTTTTAATTAGTTGAGTTCGTATTTTCAAATTACGAGTATCTTACTTCTCAGAGGAGTATATTGAGTAGTTTAAGAATCCAGAATTTTTTTTTTCTATGCAACTTAATTCGTGTAGTTGACCCTTTTTATTTTGTCATTAGCACTAAAATTACTATAAGAAATGAGACTCGACAGCTAATTGTTTCCCGCGTAATTAACATGATTACAGGGCCGGGAAGCGTTTGTTTATTTTTATCTTGCACTTGAAAATTGGTCAATAACATTTCAACTTGAAAAACGTTTTAGCTTGATTGTAACGTACATGTTATTGAATATCGTTTAACAGGGCTATATAAAGTTTAATTAGCGATGTTTTCTTCGTTGACTCAGCGTATTAGCTTATGCAGGTTTTCATGATAATAGCCATCGGTTATTTCACTTTGAATGTTATCGCTCACATAATTAAAAGAACTTATTGAGAAATTATCCTGTTTCATCTGCGGTAAGCGAGTTGTTGAATGGAGTCGTCCTTTTTATTACACCAAATTAAAGGAATGTAGTCGATTTCCAAATAGGGGAATGGGTACATTCTGTGCGTTTTCGAAAGGTCTTGTTGGCCTGTCTCCATCGGAATTCGTGGTTTTGAGAACACGACCTTTTAATTCTTCTCGAAACCTCGGTTTTTGCCACGGGGAAGGAAAATTTTTCAAGTCATGGTGTATTTATTTACAAACCCTAAATTCGATAAGAGGTAATGATGCGATAATGGCGAATAAAATGTTTTTATTTTGTAGCTCCAAGCTCACTTAAAAGAGGCGAACGGTTGCCCCTGTGGTTTATTACACTTTAATTAATAAGCCGGGGGGTGGTGGAGATTGGTGGCGGGAAGGAGGCCCCCATCATCTTTCGCTTTCGGCCAATTGGAGAAGAACCTGTGAACGGTGAGGTTTAGCCGATGAACATCAAAAATCTAAAGGACTCCTTTCAGTGAGTCTTCCGGCTAAAATTTTTCAAAGTTCCAATTAAACCCATTAAATTGGACAAACATGTCAAGTGCAATTGGTATTTAGCCGTGTCACTTTTTGGATCGCCCTCGGGCTCTCTAGGTCCTCGTTAAATTATAAGCGACCGCTTTATTTGCAACATTTCAATATTTGCAGTCAGCGGGAAACGGAGGATAAATTTTTGAGATAATTTTTCGTATTTTTAATTCGTGGCCGATGAAAATTTTTATTTTTAAAGAGATTTCTTATTGACATATTCGAAGTTTCCACATGCAAAATTTTCTACTATTACAAAAATGAGTTGCAAATGACATAGAGCATAGGATTATGTATATTAGACGTGAAAGAATTTCTATTTTTTTATTTTATCAAATTGGTTCTAGGAAATGTGCCTTGAACCTCGAATATAGAACCTTGAATCTCGTATATAGTAATTTCTTAAATTTCAAGTGCGTTTGAAAAACAATTCGCTACTGAAATGTTTCGTGAAAAAATGAAATTATCGACCATTTTATCGAGCTAGGTTTATTTAGCCTTTTATGAAATACTATGGAACTGATATTTTTATTTGCAATATCCCTAAATATATGAATAATAGTTAATCTGTGTATGAGTAGTTCCTATTAAGTTTATTATTTTGTTTTGTGATTACACTTGCTTCTCCCATTCTTCCTGCTCTTGATCTGATGCTCTTTCATGTGCTCTTCTCCCATTCTTCATGCCCATTTCAAATTTATTTTTACAACAACGATTTCATTCTTTTTCCCAAGAAAATTAAACCAGTAGAAAATGTATGAATTTGCATTACCAAAAAAGTTCGTTACTGAAACCTATGAGTCTATATCTGCGCGCATGTTCGGTAAAAATTTTGGATTTTTGAAATTCTGACTTCGAATTCTTAAAGGTCGACCCTCTATCAGTTCTTGAATTTCATATTTAAAACTGAGATTAGAAAGTAGGAATTCGAAAGTAGAACCAGGGAAGAGGAAGAACAATCAGACTCCTTATAAAATCAAATTTATTTTATTTTCGTTCAGATATACAGGGTGAGTCAAGTCTGTAACACCCCCCCCCCCATACAATTTCAAAGAGTGGAGATACAACAAATCTGTTGCAGGCAACATATAGGAAGTTAGGTAGGGGGTAAACAATGATGGTGTCAAATTTGACCTTTGACCTGGAATTTTGCACCTTGCAACTTTGTAACCGTTACAGATAGAGAAAAATTTCCAATTGTACAGTTGTAGAGCTCAAAACGCTGATTTTAACTAAAAAAATAAATAAATAAAATTAAAAATAAGCGTAAAAATAAACCCACTACAACAAAATGAAATTTCCGTATCCAAGCTGGGCGTGGACTATAGATTGGCATCTCGCTGGGACCTGTTTTCTACAATGGTTGCCTTACAGGAGTAAGGTACACAGAAATGATTCCAATAAAGTCTTCCACCCTGTGTTCTATTTTTATTTTTTATTATTTTATTCCAGGGTTCTTGTGTCTCGTCTTCCTTTTTTTTTTCTACATCCATCATTAATTCATAAATAAGAAGACATTTATGTTTCCTACAAATTCCTCATAATGCAATGATCTTAGCGACTTTAATATGAACGCATATACGAATCATTCTATCGCCCAAATAGTAACAACCGAAAACAACTGTTATTAAGGTATACCACGGTTACACCATCGACAGATGGATCAGCACTGTACTAATTACCAGACCTTCCACATGCCATTGGTGTCCAGCATCGCCGTAGCAACCGGCCGCCGGGCAACAATGGCACAGATCTTATTCAGCTTCAACATCGGACATTCGGGTAACTTAATGATCGGGTACATTGTCTATCCTAGGCTACGGAGTGCGATGATTGCGCCGTATCGGATATTGCGTCTTGTCTTGTGTCGGGAACATTAAAGCTGGACCTCTGCAAAGTGGCGTTGAGTGTGTGGTCAGATGAATTCCGTTTTCATTTGAAACTCATTGTGTGGCGTATTTAGCTGAGCTCTGTCAGAATATATGTATAGGAAGATTTCACGGGATACGTTAAATTCTTTTGTGTCGAGAGAGATCCTTATCCTGCTGCATATTACCAGATCCTTTTAGCAGTGGTCTGTTTCAAAAAGATAATGAGCCTCCCCGGCCCGAGTGCTCACCCTCCGCATATAGTGCCTCGCAAGAGGCTAGGATGCCATTGGGCGCAATACGAGAGCCATGATTCCTGGACCAACGTTCAGAACGAACTTGTTGACAATGATTCAACAAGCCTAGCTAATTTATCTTCGGGATCACTTGGAGTCGATGCCACGATGTACAAGCTATGCAAAGAGGAGGGATCGCTTAGTGAGGCATCTCAAAGGTTTTGTCGAACTTACTGTATCGCTGTTCCGAAGTTCCCGCAATGCTGAACCAGAAGGCGTAAGCGACAAAAAGTACATTTTGAGAAAATAAAGATTAAAAGGTTGATCCAACGCCTCAAAAGACGAAGATATACACTAGTTTGGACCTTATTAAAGCCATGACATTCAGCAGAGAGGAAAAAGGATGGCTCTACAATTTCCAATAATAAAAGCAAAATTGGCAACTTTATCGCTTACGCCCGTCTGGTTCTGAGGTCCGTAAGTGTTCTCTGCATCCGAAGAAACTATCAACAATGCACTGGTATCCTAGCAAGAGTTTAATCCCCCGAGGAGGGTATAGGAAATAGCGGAAGCCCTGAGATCTTCTCCCTCCCCCCCACCTTTTATCTGCTTTTTAACCCCCCTATTTTTTAATAAAAAATTGATTTTCTCGAACGTAGTATTAGAAAATGTAAAAGAGCTCTATCGTCTTTTGTTTCTCATCATTTCCGATCGTATGATATATCACATGCCATATGTTGTCATACACTACTTGATCAAAGGAGTTGGGACACCTGTTGCTCTACCGTAAAGCCGCAAAAAGCTTCAATTAGAAGTGTGTAGGATCACCCCGAGCTGCTATCACTGCCTCCACCCTACATGGCATACTGTCCACAAGTTTACGATATGTGTCCACAGGTATTGACCTCCATTCCTCGAGGAGTGTCATGGTCAGTTCCTGGACAGATGTAGGGCGAACCATCCTGGATCTCACACGTCGTTCCAATTCGTCCCAAAGATGTTCGATGGGGTTGAGATCAGGACTCTGGGCGGGCCAATCCAGTTCTTCAACCCGCATCTCGTCAAACCAGTCGGATATGGATCTTGCTTTGTGGCAAGGCGCATTGTCGTGCTGGAAGAGGAACGGCCCGTCACCGAAGTGTTCCCACAGCGCTGGAAGTGCCCCGTTATCCAGAATAGTCCTGTAGCCATCAGCATTGAGGTTTCCGTCCACCTTGATGAGCGGGCCCAGTCCAGTCCAGAAGAAACATCCCCAAACCATCACTCCATTTCTAGGTGTTCACAGGGGTGTCCCAACTCCTTTGATCATATAGTGTATTTTGAGTGTACATAACCGCTCGAATTTAGTGCATCGAATTTCAAATTCTTTTGGACCCGTGATTTTTTTCAAGTGAGAAATACTCGTAGCCAAACAATAACTAAAGATGACAATATTACGTTTTCGCTTTTGTTTCATCTTGTTGAATTCAGTAAATCATTAGGGTTTTGATGTCTGGTTTTCATTTTTGATTTGATTATCGATGTTTAGACGAGAGAATCAAGTTTTCATTTAAAATTTTCCAGTTTTTACGAACTGCAGCATTTTTCTATTTTTCAATTTTCTTCCAAAAGTACGGCTTGTTTTTTCCAAGTCGATGATAATTTTCAGCTGTTGCAGAATATAAAAATCTAGATGGTGCTTTAATACGGCCTTCTTTGTCCCCTACAAAAACGGCTCCCAAATCGTTCATCTTTAAGCTGGTTTTACACTAGCAATCTTTCCCGAGAAAGTAGCGAGCTGTATCCGCGACAATTGTTTACACTATTTACAAACGAGGCTGTGCGCGGGTAAGATGAGCGCGCTAACTTTCCCGAGCTGGCTTTCCCGGGTGGTGAGGCTAGCTTCGCGAAAATGAGGCTGCTCATGAAAACGAGGCTCATCTCCGTTGATACGACTGAAACATAAGAAAATATGGCGGAAGGTAAGCCGGGCAACGAAGCAATGAAATATGTGAAAAGAATAAAGGTGAAAATCATTTTTTGAGTTTGTGTTATTGTTATAGACATGTTGGCCTCCCCTTTGTTTCAACGGAACGAGAAAAAAAAAAAAATCTGCCTTCCTCACTTGGAAAACTTTATCGGAAAAGATGCTTTTTATGTAAACAGTTAAGCGGCTAAAGGAGGCTCTAGCAAAGCGAGCGCAGCCCGGATAGTCTTTCATGCTAATAAAGCGTGCTAGTTACCAGCTTTAGAATCCATTCAGCGGACTTTTGTAGAAACCGCGTCCCTTGCCATTTTTGGTGAAACGTAAAACTTCATCTTTGCAACATGGTGTTGGCTGAAGATTGAATCTGACAAAAGTGTTCTTTTCCAACAGTATATTTATTTTTTGAAGTCGGCAATGAACAAAATCTGTTTTCTACACGAAGAGTTCAGATTGTTTCATTTGTCAAATTTCAAATGCGATGCTTTGATCGTTTTTCAAATATAATTAAAACTCAAATTAAAACATTATATAAGATTATATATTTTTTTTTATTAATTTCAATACCTTAAACCTGAAATTCGTGATTCGGTCTTTTTGCGGTATTTTCCATTCGATTATTATTTTACATGCAGCACAAAGTTGAATGTAGCAACCTGGAGGTACTCCAAGATTTCCCCCAGCAGAGACAGATCTAAGGGCTGGAATGATAAAAATAAGAGTAAAGAAAAACCGAGGGAAGCAAATAGGTAAAAAAAGAAAAATCAAAAAAAAAGTGTTAGCATCATTAAAGAAGATGCCTACTTATGTCGGCTATGATTATATTTACTGTCACTATAATAAAACCTGATACGAATAGAAGGTCCCTTCCGAGAAGATCTGTAAATTGAAAAGTGAAAGGAGTTTGCGGCACTAGGTAACTAGTCTTCAGCAGTTATTTAGGCAAATTATAAGAATTTCCCCAATGTCCCTTTATCCTAGATTTTGACTTAACAAATTCAAATTTTAAGATAAATCATTTTATATTAGCTATAAAAATCCAGTTAACTGACTTTATTCGTCCATCACCCCTTCGCTCATATGTCAAACGTTAATCCTGATAGGAATGACAATAACGAGAAAATCCAGAATTTATACAGAAACGGAAAAATTAATCTGTTCGCTGAAGAAATGTACATTCGAATCATTAAAACAATTTTTAAATGGATATGTGGTTTCCATTTTTCTTTCTTTTACTATTGCAATTGTGGCCACGGTTTTTAGGCTTATTTTGTTTACGTTACCATTGGTCCGTATTCTTTCAGAGTAATTGTTTTATTATAGTTAATGCTTAAAAGATCTTCGATAGCAGAGGATATATGATTCTGTACGGAAATGTAAATTTTTTTGAATATTTTTTTAGCCTTTTTCGTAATTCTCCTTTGGATAATTTTACATTGCGACGAGACCGCCTGCGTTGATTATTTTCCCGCTCAAATTAAGTAGCCCTTATCGAGCCGCTACCAGAACTTGCTTCGTTTGCCACGAGGAAAAGAGGCGACAACCACCTTCCGCCTGATGAGATATCAACTTAAATAAGAGCGCAATTAGTCAACTTGTAATCCGATAACGGCAAAGTTCCTTTTGTTGTTGGAGCTCTCCTTCCTTTGGCTTATTTGACCGAGAGATTGATTTGTTGTTTGGAGCAGTTTTGGCCTTCTTTTTTAAGGAGTCACGCGCGTACAAATTTAAACAAGTGGCAGAAAGGAACCTCCGCGTGACGATTGATTTCGAACTACTCTATGAGGATGTTTGAGAATGACTGAAACGACGACCTGTGTACACAAGCGGAAGGTGTCGACCGTCGACGACCCTCTCCATTGCCGTTGATGGGTGGGCGTCAATCTCGCTGACAAAGAGCGACAATTCGTCTCAACTGAAGAGCCGTTTAGATTACATTTCTAGTGTTGGCTGCACAATGCAACCATTTGAATAAACTGGCATCGATTCCAAATGTGATTGACACGGATCTTGTAGCTGTGGGAAGATCATCTAAATGCATACGTCTCTTCTAATCTAAAATGCAGATGATGTATTTGTGTGCATAAGGTATCTTTCCCACAGTTAATATTTTCCCGTTCAATAACTCGGATGCCTACTTTATAATTGCTTCAATATAATAATATTTTAATTCATTTCTCGATAATATTATGTTAAGAGACGTCCTTGTGTGTATCTGATTTTTCCAATTGGGAAATCAAGTGATTTCACATACATTATATAAAGAACTACACAGACATACGAGGGAGGATCGGAAAGTAACGCACAGCAGTTCTTTTTGCGATACGTTTTAGCCATGCGCGCACTATCGTTTTCACTTCGTCTGAACTGAACCGTTGGCCGACCAGAAATTTCTTCAATGGTCCAAACAGATGAAATTCCGAAGGTGCGAGGTCTGGACTACATGGTGGATGCCGCAGTACCTCCCAGATAAATTTCTTAATTTCTTCTTGAACAGAAGCTGCAACATGAGGACGAGCAGAGGAGATGCTGCTATGATGCGGGCAGTCATCACCATAAACGCCCAATGAATCTTCCTATGAATTCCACTCGGACGTTTTCATTTTGCCCACAAAAAACGGACTACGTTGTTCTTCGCACGAGGATGCCATAAATAAACACGCCATTTTTGTTGACTAGTGTACACTTCAGCCAGAGCGACACCTGATCAAATCAACGATATTCAAGCTAATTGTCTGCCAAAATAATATCACGTCAAAATATTGTAGTGCATTACGTTTTGATCCTCCCTCATATATTGTCCTTTGTTTTACTCTTTCATTAAATTATTAACTTTATCTAGCTGTTTTAAAGGATTTTTAACCATCTTATTTTTAATTACTAAAATTGCAGTCTTTGTCATAATCCTCCGAAAGCAATGGAATACTAATGCGTTTCTCTCGAATGATTCAGGTAAGAATTGTTTTTCGTCATGGGGAAGCGAAGTATTTAATCTTGGCTCTTTTGAAATCTAAGAAGAGAGCTGACAATTGATACAGAAATGTATGCAAAATGCTAAATGACTGGGAAGGAAAGAACTGTTAATGTCTTCCGATGTAATGAGCTCTTTGTAAGAATAAGGCGTGGACACTGAACGATCTGTTTGGCCATTAATGAAAGGCAATATATAGGCGCACGAGAAGCTGAGAGGCAGAACAGAAAACGTAATTAAGAGAATGCGTTGCCGAATTCGAAAGGAGATTCTGTTACCATCAGATAAGAGAAGTTGACTTTTACGTTCTGTCTATTTTTTTTCTCTCTCTCTCTCTCTCTCCCTAATATTATCATTGAAACTAAAGTTAGTTAATTGTTATCAGCCATGTGTGGCGAACGAATGAATGGAACCGAGCCTCTGTGTATATCAGCTGGAATGGAGGTTACGATAGCACAAAGAGAACCGGAAGAGGAGAGACAAATTTTACCCTCTGGCGACAATTATTCAAAGGAAAGATAAAATAGGCGGGAAAAAAATGCATGTTTAATAGCCATTCAATGAGAATTCGATAAACTATCTCAAATAATTTTTTTTAATAATATTGAGTGTTATAAACACTTTATAAGCTTATCAGTACTCATTGCTTATGTTTGAGGATGGTGGTGAATATTGAAGAGATTGTGCAAATAATAAGAAATATTATCATTTGATAATGTCTTGCCGTCAAAATTCTTTGTAAGATGATTTGATAGCATTATCATATTTATAAGTCGCATTATATCCTTCACTATTTGGGATTATTTTGTTTTAATATTACAATAACACGGCAGTATAATTGCTCTCCTTTCAAGCTTATTTGACGTTAATTGATTTTTATAGAGTTTAAGAAATTAAAATTTGCTGCTACGAATAATTAAGACCTTGAGTAAAATAAAAATATATACAATTTGCACAAAAGTCTGATCCGATTTTTTTTTTTAATTTACTATTTTTAGGTTTTTACATTTAGGCATTAACGACATTATGTATACAGTCATGTTTTCTTATTTTTTTGGGGGGGGATCAGGCTATTGGGACACCTTGCATATTAATTAGTAGAGTAAGTACCCTTTGAATATATACAGATTGTTGTGGGTAAATTTTACAATAACGAAATTCGACTTTTTTGTCAAATCTGACTAACTGTACAGGGTTTAATTCATCACAGACCATGACTTCTCCAGGATTATACCCAGGATAAAAATCTGCTGCATGAAAAATGTGTGGTTTTTCACTCACAAAATCACGCATTCCTTGCAGTCATTAAAAAATCCTCTAAAAATCCTATTCAGCCGTTTAAGATAATTTATTTATCTCAGGTTGATTGAATAAGGGGAAAATGCAAAACGTAAATGTATTATCGAATTGAAAAGCTAATATACAGTATTATCTTCATTATCTTCAAAGACACTTTTGTAGACAACATTTTTTGTTGATCCACCAGGAGCGTAGATGAAAAGGTGTTTTGGAGATCCAACGCGTGAGCATGCTACAGTTGTCCATGTAAAAAAAACTGACTCCCGCTACTTTTAATGATTGTCCCTGGCACTTTGATGATCATTACAGAAAAGTGGATTCGTTTGAAAGGAAATAGACTGCGAGGATTCAACACATCAATATTTTTTGCACAACCGATAAGGAGGGTAGCCGCGTTTCCGTCAGTGAGGAGGAAAATGGTCGAGTTTTTTTTTTCCAGTGTAAGAGTCAGGGTTGTCATATTGTTGTAGATAGTATTTATTTAGAAATTTAAATATATTTTGTTGCATGAAAAATTAATGGTTTTTCATGAAGAAAACCTGTGCAACCCGCAAATCCATGGCAAAATAGTGAAAAAGCTTTCCCCGACGGGACGCTTCCCCGGCTGTTAAAGCTTCAAGCAAAATTTGATGCCCGTTGGTTTCGCGATTGTAGAGATTATCGCGAATATACATACAGATAGGAAAAACACACTTTATTTGTTTAGATTTAAATGTTTTTCAAGAAAATGTTTGATTTACTTATATATACCGACTTATATATTTAACAACTAACAGTTTAATGAATGATGCAGATGCAAGTTATATTCTTAAAAATGAGGAGAACACAGTTTCTTGTGGCTGGATAAATATAATTTTATTTCTCCACAGTTGTTCAAAATGGTGACGTTTATATCTATATTTTATGTACTTAAAAATTGTAGACAGTGTATGAATGCCATTTCAAGTTTACATATGAGAATTCATTCTAAAATCGTCATTTCATTGATGACACAATTAATGAAATTGCATCCATTTTAATAAAAATATGAAAGCATTTATAACACTGGCGTCTTTACGGTGGTGTTGTCATAGCGCCTTCTAAAAAGACGAAAGGAAAACGACTATAATAAAAAGTCCGAGATATACTGTAGACTTGCGCAAGAGTGGGAATTTTGTTTCACATAATATTTACATACTGTGATTTTTCAATTGAATTTCCATTAAAAATACTTTTATTCGTCAAACCCTATTTTCCGGACTTGCGGCCCCCCCCCCCCCCGTCTAGAATTGCGCCATCTATAGAGCGTCTCAACCATAACATAGGATAAAATTACGTGCTATGTCCCTCAGTGGAACGCTGGCTCCGTGGCGCAGCGGTATCGGCTGAGTGCTTATTATGAAAGTCGTGGATGCGAGTTCGATTCCGGAGGCGTCGGGAGAAAAATTCTCTTCAGTGATGATTTTCCTATTTGTCAGTTCTGCTACTGAAAGTGGTATTACTGTTGAGAAAATAGGATGATTTCTGAGAAAGTGGAATTTGTTTTTGATTTTCTTTTTTTTTTTTTTTTTGAATAGAAAGAAGTTGCGCGTCTTGAATTGAGAAATTTGAAAAATTTAAAATCCAAAAGTTTTAATAGTTTATTTTTAAGTATTGCTAATAATATCAAGAAGTGAAATAGAGACGTTGATAAAGCGATATCATATAAAATATTACCTACATAGGTTCTTGTATAGAAATTAGTCAATAAAGCAATATTATGAATGTGATTTATTTATTAAAAAAAAATCTTGACTGTCATGCGTTTCGATCCGAGATCATCAACAGAGTCGTCATCTAAATTTAAAAAATTAAAAATCTAAATAAATAATGTACGTTCATAGAATTGCTTTATGGACTATATAGGATGTCTCTAAATGGAAGGACAATAAGTACCTAGCGTGATCCTTGGCATGATGACAAATTTAAAGCTCCTATTTAAATGCAAAATGTTCGTCTCCGTTTTTTGTGGCATAGTGCAGTTCATTATGCAGGGCCGTAGCCAGGACGTTATCTTGGGGGGGGGGGGTGGTTTTTAAAAAATTCCACAAGTTGGGCCCTTTTTCCAAATTGGGGGGGGGAATATTTTTCCATGATGGGTTGGTCGTCGACCCGTGGCGACCCCCCCCCCCCTGACTACGGGCCTGTTATGTGAAGTGCAGAAAGTTCATAAATAAGCGTAACGACGCAATTTTTTTTCAGACCCTAAAGTTTGGGTTTAAAATATTTTCGATAAAGAACTTTTTTCCATAGATTGATGCATGGAATTACGCACCATGTAATTATTAAGTAGCGGAAGAATGGAGCTACTTATTGTTTTCACAATGTCTGTCTGTCTGTCTGTCTGTCTGTCTGTTCGTTCGTCCGTCCGTCCGTCCGTCCGTCCGTCTGTCTGTCTGTCCGCCCGTCCGTCCCCTTCATAATTTCCACATTTTTTTGAGGTAGAAGGTTGAAATTTGGAATGTAGCTTACTATAGTAATCTTTCCGCACCTTCGCTATTTAGTTTGGTTTCGATTATGATCGGAGTTTCGGGGGTGGAAATTAGAGGGCACCAAAAGATCTACGTGTATTTATGAATATAAAGGAGTGAAATTCGGTATACAGGTTCCTCTAGGCAAGATCTACATTACTATGAAGTTTGGGCCAAATTGTGCCAAATTGGGGTCGGAGTTGTGGGGGTGGCAGTCACTTGGTCTTTAGAACTATGGCAACATAACGCCTGTCATATATCATTCGATCAGAAATGATGAGAAACGAAAGAAGATAAAGCTTTTTTTACACTTTTTAAATACTACATCCGAGAAAATCAATTTTTCGATTAAAAAATTGGGGGATAGTTAAAAGATGAGTAAAAGGGAAAAAATTGATGTTCTCAGGGCTCCTTGAGATGCGCCGCACTCGTTCGAATGTTCCAGCCTATACCTGACTGGCATCACAGGCTGCATTGGCTGCAGTTATTGTATTACATTTGCTTATTTATTTAAATTATAAGAGAATACCCTTTTACATGGTCAGTATAAACAGTAGTAATGAAGTTATCAATAAGATTTAAAAAAAGATGCAATAAGTAAAAACTGACAGGTACAATGTAATATCAAAGGATGATTAACATACCAAGTAAAAATTCAATGGATAATAATGACAAAGATTATAAAATTCCGAAAAGTATACAAATAAAAACAGTACTCTAAAATCATACAACATGAGAATCGGTACAATATGTAATTGTCATAAAAAGATGAGAATTATAAAAACTGGATTAACAAGAAATTAAGCCTCCCGAGGAAGATATAGTTCTACACGAAAGTATTAAGAAAGTAGAGTATTAAGTAGAGTATTAACTCTTATATTAAGAAAGCAGCGGAGGTTCTGAGTTCATCAATTTTTACCTCTTCATCTGCACGTTTTAACCCCAAACTTTTTTTTTATCAAAAAATTTATTTTCTCGAACTTAATATTTAGAAAATTTCAACGTTTCTTTGCTTTATAAACTTCAACGTTTTTTTTTTTTTAAGATTTGCATTATGTCTTCTATTTTGTGTTTATGTTGGTTTAGATGTTCAACATAGGCAGATTTACTGTCGTTGTTCGTCCATGCTCTTCGATATTCATTATATGTGAGCCTGAATTTTCTTGAGGTCATTCTGCTAAAAGAGTAATCGGATCTATTATTATTAATATTATTAATTATTAACTACAGAATTATATTTTGAAGGTAAACTTGATTTTTCAGTTGTTCACTTGTAATTAATAATGTCGATGGCATAAATAAATGTCGAAACGCGTCGGCTACAATAACATTTTTATATCGCATTGCTTTATCAAGATCTCTTTATTTGATTTAATTTTTGAATATTTAATTTGTGTGTGACTTTATTTTTGTGCACTTTTTTTTTTCGTCAGGCTTTGCTAGTGTGTATATTTTTTTTAATCAACACCTACAGATGTTTTCGATTAATTTTAAATATCTACCTTGAAAAAGGTTTAGCTCTCATTCTTAGCAACAGTCTACACGAACGAAAGCATAAATTGAATATTTGGCTAAACTGGCATCTATTGTGTAAGGTTGCAGGTAAACTAAGAAATACACGAAGAGCCATGTGATTTTTCAACTTAATTTAAAATTCAATTAAAATAACTTTTCGCAAGCTGATTTTCTTTTCCTCTGGAGAATGGAACCTCGTCTCCAAAACTTGTGCTAACGGCGAGTCGGTTATTTTTATGTGCAGCTGTTTATTTCCGAACTGTCAAAATCTTAATTGCCTTTATAAAAAAAGACAGCTTCTCCCCTTGATACACAAAACTCCTGGGTGGGTGAGAGATAGAAATTACGGAGAAACTTTTTTTCCCGTATTAGGTTATCCGTACGAGCCTGGCAATGTCAGACCAATCAACTTCTTTTTTTTTTTCTTCTCCCCTATGATATTTCTCTCCCTCCTCATTTCTCTTTGCTTAATCACTTGAATGTTTAAGTGTTTTAATCTCGGGGTCTTTTGTGCTTTGCCTTTCACCCTCCCCCACCTTACACCCCTATCACTCAGAGGCCCAAAAACAACATTTTTAATGCCGATCCATTTTTTATGATTCATTTCACAGAAAAAATTATGTCAATTTTGTTCCAATTTTAAAAATTAAACATCGGGACGAACGTCGCGCTAATTGCATCAGGGACAAGAAAAAAAGTTCCCCCCTCCCACACCCTCCATAGCACATTTTTAAGTGAATGGAGAGAAAGGAAAAGATTGGAGAAATAAAAAGTACCTCCCCCCTCCCCAAATCCCCTCTTCTCTATGTACACCTCACATTGAAATCTACACAATTGATTAGCAGTGGCTAGCATCGCTGGCAAAGTGATTCCTGTGAAAGATTGAATTGGGTGGAAAATTTTCTTTTCCTGGAGGGGCGATGAGGGTTGAATATAACGGGAAAGGTTCAACATTGAAACCAATCCTCCTCCTCCTCTTTCTTAATCTAATTTTTATTCCCTCTTCTTTTCTCTTTCCGAGCGCGAATCAAGCTCAGCCTTTGTCGGTTCACTAGAATTAATCGTCAATCTCTTGCAAATTTTCGGTTCACTTTCTTATTTTAATTCGTTTGGCTCATCTGAACTTCGCCCACGTCCTTTGTCGTTTTGCCTTCGCCTGTCACTCACTTAATTTTCACTTTTTTTTTTTATAAGAGTAACAAAAAGTTGAAACAAGGTTTACCATTAAAAATGGATATTAAGTAGTATAAGTAGTAGAAATTTATTATTAACCAGTAAATTCAAAAAAGTGTTCTAAAGATGGCGAAATACACTACTGCGCAAAGAGGATGCAGTACCATGCAAATTTTAGGATATGTTAAGAGAAATAAGTTAAGCAGATTTCAATCAGTGATGTCATTGGGAAGTGTGCTCTAATAGGGGACAGATAGTCTGCTAAACTAACTTACAAGTTTCTCAAGGTCACGAAAAGTGATGGTTTGTGCTGTTATTCGTGCAAGAATCAAGCTTAAGGAGCGAAAATGCCTGTCGTCCGACCGATTCGTAACTTATGACTTTACTCATAGTTTAATTATAGAGCTGCGTTTAATCTGGTTCGACTTTGCGTCATATTGCGGCAGAAACAGGATAGGATGCAACAATTATTAGTCGAATATAAGACTGTGGTCTGAAAAACGAAATGTGAATCTTCTTAGGAGGACTGGAGCACGTACACGAACGTTACAACGCAATACATACGATGTCAAGCCGTAGCGGTCCCACGATTCAAAAATGACGACAGAGAGTAGGAGGTGTATGGTATGTTCCAATATCGACTAATCTGTAGTTGATTGTCCTAGGCAGATATGCGGGCAAGGCAATCTTTGCCACCGAATCATAATCGTGCACGCTTGCAGTGATGTTGCACTAAAGTGACGAATAACACTGTGGTGCAACGGTAAATCCCGAGTACGTGTTTGGGGGTGACTTGGCAGTCGGGTAGATGACCCTTCTGCCATTTTTGAGCACTCAGCGTCCCAAACTATCAGCTACAGCAAGTTGATGGTTTTGGACGCTGTCGGCAACAACTACCGGCCCACTTTGCGTCCCTCAGTATATTGATGAGGTGTTGTAGGCCATTGTCATTATTCAGCAAAACAACGTACGGAACATCATCAGGCAAGTTTGTAAGGTGTCCCGGTGGTTTCTTGACCAGAAGATCTTCAGATATTTCTCCAGTTGAGAAATTGGGAGATATGATTGGACGCCGAATTTATGCTCTCCAGTGATCTCGAAATGAAGACGAATTATGACTTTGATGAATAAGCACATGGATCACAATATTCCAGGACAGTAATTGAATATAGAAGGTTGATTACGATCTTTGGTAACGATTTATTGCGTGAATGCTGCGGGTCACGTGACGTGCGCGTGACAAAAAGCACGTGAAATGATGCTATTACATCCGCATAGTTACGTTTCATTCGAAAGCAGTGAACGACATGAAAAAATGTCTCCGAAAATTGGACCTTATTAGGAAGGGTACATTACTGCTCTTTCCCACGATACTTCGCAGAAAGGAAGAGGAATTGTCGGAGGCTCTATGAGGGTTGCCTCGCAGCGGAACGATAGAAGTACGTTGTCACTTTGGATGAAGCCTAAGTCTACCTCAACGATTGCAACAAGTCCCGCTCGATTTTCTATCGTCCACGTGGAAAGAAGTCATATCAAAAAGTGATCCAAGGAATGTAAGGAAAATTTTTCAAAATTTATGATGATTGCGGGATACTCGTACAACGGCAAGCTCGCAGTCAGGAAATCCCTGCATAATATAGAGAGGACAAAAGCAAAGTTTGGCTGCATCAAGACAAAGCCTCAAGCCATACTTCTAACTCGACCGTTCAATTTATGTTGGATTTGGAAGATGAAGCTAGATTTCACGTTATGCTCTTTCATGATATCCCTGTCAAGTCATCAGATGCATCCCCGATGGATTTCTGTGGATTTGGATTATTGAAACGAGCCTTTGCTCGACGCCGTCCAATAACCATTGAGAGTCTCTGAAAAGCCTGCAAACAGGAATGGAATAACATCAGCCTCGCCGTTCTGCAGTGGCAGATACGGTGCAGGGCAATAGTCCACAACCAGGGTCACCAAATAAAGCGCGATTGTTGGTGGAGAAAGGGCTTTTCTTCGTAAACTTTCTCTTCCGAATCGTTAACATAGATCGTAATCAACCTTCTGTATTCTTTGATTAAATTCCACGAATATATTTTCCTCAATATGGTGAGTCTACTACTTACCTCTTGTAATTTTAGCACTAAATATTTGTAATTGTTTAAAATTAAAATCATTTTTAGAACTTATTTTTTTGTCTCTGTGCGAGCTTTTGTCTCATTTGAAAGGCTCAATATAAATTTTTCTTATGGCATTCCTCGATTTTCAGCTCGTTCTTTTATTCGTCATCTTGCATGATTTTGCATGCATATGCAACCAGAATCTTAAGGTTTGAAATGTTTAAAACTTAATACCCAAACAGTTTTGACCATTAATTTGAGCAATATCAAGAAATTATTGAACATTTCCAGAATTGACTGATATAGAATCGTTGTTGTCAGAACATGCACATGATTCTCTTTTAAACAGCATAATATAAAGTTTTAGGGTTCGACCTTTATAAATGAAGAACGTCCATTTACTAAGAGATTTTTGGTTCGATTTAGAGACGAAAATTACGTATGCCTTTTTAAATAGGATTTCAGCATAAGGCGATTTGCGTGTGTCCCCCTTGCGTCCATTCTCCACTTTATCTAAAAAAGTGGCATTGTCATCATTCGGACGGTGGTTGGTGAATTTAATTCTATTTTAGCGGTTCGTAGAGGGTCCATATTTAATAGATCCGATCGATTCTTGGGAGGGGAATTGTCCAAAGATGATAAGATTAAATGAAATTGTCGGAACAGTTTTATCGACAGAGGAGCGCTCCCTTCGTTGGGTCACGCATTAACATCGATAATGGGGAAATGGAAGACTTCAGAAACAAGCGGTTCAGAATATCTTTCTCTATAGGGAACAACCTAAAATTTTCTTTCTAACCAAGCACATTTGCGTGAAATTTTATTGAGTGTTAGAATTATCTATTTTTTCGTTATGAATAATTTTTTTTTTCATTTTAACTTCATTAACAAGCAAAATTGTTGGAGTTGAAAATTCAGCATTCAACGTGATTGGAGCTATTAAAACTTAAAATGCCTTTGAAAATTTGCATTCGTGTTGCATCATTTGAGTTTTTGAACTTTTTTTTTTTGCTCCCCCAAAAAATTACATGAAATTACACGAAAAAAAAAAAAGACAAATTGCTTTGTTCGTGTTTCCTATCCTTTTCCTGACTGAAAAAGAAATTCACATTCATCCTATCCGCTTTGAAAATAATTTATCAATTAGATGTTTGATCGATTTGTTGAGAAGACGGTGATGTGGTGATTTCTGGATGGAATGCGATTTTTGTTTTTCTCTCCTTGCGATGATGATGATGATGATGACGACGACAATGGTTGTTGATGATGGAGTGCTCCGGAAAGCCTCTTCGGGAGTGTCGTCGATGGATGCTCCGTCTAGATTCATGGGACAAATGATGGAGAACGCTGACGTCACGACCGGTGGAGAATCCCATTTATTATTGGCTGATGGACGGAAAAGATGAATTTGGAAACGAGAGGAGTGTAAGAGGGGTTAAAGGGATGAGTTAGGGAGGGAGACCGCTTGCGATGGCTCTAAAACTTAAAAGGATCTCGTTCATTAATTGGCGGTGCTTGGCTATGACTCGTGCAGGGAAATCGATTTTTAATGAGAACTGAACTGATCACTCTCCAGGGGGTCGGGAATTGCGGTCGAAGGCCCTTCCTTATACCCCTCTCCCTCCCTCTATTTTTTTCCTCCCTCACTTCTCCCTTCGTTGCTCATCTTTTCCTTTCCCTTCTGCCTCAGCCTCTCCCAAGTGCCGACATCCCCCGACGCATCTCTGGCATCCAGTCGTCGACTATCGTCGGCTTTTACAAATACTATAAAAGCCATCTTTTATAAACTTGTTTCCAGTTTGTTATAATCAATGTCAGTATACTTATTTCACATACCAACTTTCAGAATGATGTGAAACGTGTGTGTAACGCCTCATGCAAGTGAAAAAAAAAAAGATGTTTTATTTCATAAAAAAGAAATTTATGAAAACAGAGAAAAATACCATGGTTTGTATGCACAAGAAACACGCCGTACACCTTCGTTCCATGCTCAATGAGGTTATTCAAGAGCTCGATTGGCAACAAGTCTCACTCCTGACGAAGAGCAGTTTTGAGCTCTGGAATGGTCATTGGTGGAGGCTGATGGGATGCAATTCGTCCCCCTAGTGCATCCCACGCATGCTCAATCGGATTCATATCCGGAGATCTTGCTAGCCACTGCATGCGTTGGATATCCTCATGAAAAATTTCGTCATGAAAATGACGCCTCCAAAACATTTAGTAATCAGTCAGAACACTGCGTAACACAATTTTTTTTATCTAACGTAAGTGGTAAGTATTATTTTCAGGTTTTCAGTGTCTATCAAGTAGCTAGTAGAAACGGGCTATTGATCCTCCAAAACTTTGCTTTTGTGACCAGGATAGTGATATTTTTAAATTTGCTTTATATCCAGTGGGTAAACAGGCGAATATGCATTTTTTCGTCCACATAAAGTCAAAAAGAACAACCTATTAATCAAAATTAACATATTTAGGTCGTTTAAAAGTGATTAACTCGTTAATTTTATTTCTTCACAAAAACCATTTTTTAAGACTAGTGGCCGAGAGGGCCGGAGCATAAGCTTTCCATTTCTCGAATCCGTCGGGTCGCGGGTTCAAATCCCGTCGTGGGCATGGTTGTTTGTAATGGGCAATATCCCCGGACTGTGTACAGATATTAGTCATGTGAAAAGGCGCATGAAAAAAATGTATCCCGGCATCATTTCTGGATAGCCGCCTGAAGCTCGTCGTTGGAGAAGATGTAACAAAGTCTGTCTAGTGGAATACACGACCAATAGCTTATCTTTTACACATACACATAGATATATCGTGGCTGAATTTAAACTGCTACTACTTTTTGGGAGATTTAAGGGGTTGGCAAATATTTTTGAACGACCCAAGCACTTTTACACTAATGTTATACAAACTTGACCACAAAAGATGTAGAAGTGAGTAGTTTTTCGAGATTTGCGATAACGCTGTAAACCATTTCACGGTATAATCCATTTCGCATTTTTCATCCAAATAAATTAAAACTAGTCGAGCTCTTTCATTTGCAAGAGTTGGGCTAATGCTCAAAACCCTGTAGCCTCATATCACCATGAATTCCTCATCTCTTCTTAGCAATTGTGCTTTTAATATCCAGAAGTTTTCGGTTTGGTAAATTTTATTTAAACTTTTACTTTTAGTCTAAAAGAGGAAAAGTAGAAAGAACGGGGCGTCGTTTAACCTTCGAGATATTACGTTTTATATTTTAAAGCTTGCCTTGTTCTTTTCAAGAAGGATTTAAAATTTGAACTTAACTGATTTGATATATTTTGCAGAAGCGCTTATAAAACGCCCCAAACGAGTAGGTTTGAATGAATCCATTTTTTTTCCACCAAAATTTTCAAAATGGTCAAGGATTGATTTTACAGTGCAGTAGGCAGAGCACCGTTCGAGTTGAGGCAATCGTATTTTATAAATTGATTAATAATTGAGGCTATTAGAATAATTAAACAAAATGAAAGTGAAGGGTTGGATTTTTTTAAAGTAACAATTGCCGTCTTTCTTTTGCCTATTCCCAAATGACCTCATTTCAAGTTTTTTTTTCTGTTTTTAATTGCGCTTTTAACCGTCGGTGTTAAAAACGTGGACCTCAGACCCTATTTTCGACGCCTCTCTCTTCTCTCTACCATCACTTATTGGCTACCGTTCAATTAACCAAGCTGGCGATTGGGAAGAATCATGAGGAAGAAGTTGCTTCCAGCTACGTGGAATGAAAAAAAAAATCCCTCCGATTCTAAATGCTAATCAAACTTTATCCCCCCCCCCCCCCCGCATTTTCACCGCCGAAAAAGCCGCCGATACAAACCAGTTAACCCGTTAAGGAAATAAGACGAAAAAAAAAATAAGAGACTATGGAGAAAAAAAACGCAGATCGGCTTTAAATCAATTCATCAATCCAATTCTACCTTAGAATTTTTTAATCTTTTTTAATATTTTTAAAATCGTATTACGTTGCAATTTTAAATGATAGCCAGACTCCTTGACTGTGAAAATATAAATATACATTTAATTCATATACAGGGTGATTCAGTCAATTTCTGACCATTTCAGTACTATGATTTATTGACCTATTAATGTTTACAAACTTAGCATTTCAATATGATATTTTAGGCAGTTCGGAGTTTTTATTCCTGTGGAAAAGTCTTGATGATATGCTCAATGTGGCCACCACGAACGTTTTGGACTGCTCGCAGCCGGATGATGAAATTGTTCATAACTCTATCCAGGATTTCTGCATCTACAAGGGTGCAGCAGTCGACGATGCTTTGTCGCAGCTGGTCTAAGGTTCTTGGTGCTGTAGTAAACACACTGTCTTTAAGAAACCCCCAGAGATAAAAATCACATGGGTTTAGGTCAGGACTCGTAGGGGGCCAAAGAAAGCCACCCCCGAATCGATCTGGAAACCTGTTTGAAATGACACGATTTCCAAATTTCTGATTGAGAAAGTCTAGCACTTCATTAGTGGTGTGAGGCCTAGGCCCATCCTGTTGAAACCATTGATGTCGAAGCGGTAGGGGATGAAGAAGGTTTCCAACACGTTGCCCTCAAAAAAGAACGGACCAATGATGCCTCTTTTGGAAATCGCGCACCAAGCCATAACATTTCGTGGATGAAGAGGTGACTTATGGATCTCATGAGAGTGCTGGGGACCCCAAAAACGAACGTTGTTTATTAACGTCACCTGACAGATGGAAGAAGGCCTCATCTAACACCCACAGCTTGTCCACAATGTCCTGATCGGCTTCCATTTCTGCTCCAAACTCCATCGCAAATTGTTGTCGCTTCTGTCTTCCAGTGTCTGTTAACTCCTGATAAGCATGGATCTTATACGGGAACAGGTGTAAATCCTTTCTCAAAATTCGCCACGTCTTGGTATGTATACGACAGCCCTTCTTCAATGGATAGGCGGCGAACAGATTTTTTGGTAGGGGAATCGACCAACCTTGTGCGAACATTTTCGACAACTTCGGCCGTTCGAACACGAGCTTCGCTCCCGCCTTTTTTCTTGCCTTTAACACATCCAGTGGCACGAAATTGCTTGACAAAATCCATGATTGCTTGCCTGCCTGGTGCGTCTCGACACTTATACTCCTTCCGGAACTTTCTTTACACGGTTACAGGTGATTTTGTCTCGAAATACCATTCGACAACCTTGCATTTCTGCTCTGTTGATAAAGCGGGCGCCATTTTTCAACAATACGATTTTCATGCAGCGCCGTTGCAACAATACAAACTCTATTTAAAAATTCGGTATGGCGCTCATATTCTTTCAATTATTTATCCCTAATGCACGTCATTCGAGTGAAATGGTCAGAAATTGACTGAATCACCCGGTAGGATACTCTTTTATCTGTTTGATACTATTCATGGCCGTCCGCTGGAACTTTTCTAAGGATGGGCGCATGGACAAAGAGAATTGCTCTTATAAGGTTCTAACTTCCAGCTTCCAAATCTCCCATCGTCCTCGGTTAGTAGGACTGATCCAGTGGGCGGGGTGCAAACATCTGCCTTCCCCCCCCCCCATCGGATGTTCATGATACAAGTACAATACAATACCAAAAAACACTCTGGTTGCAGATAAACCATTTTGCCGAACTAACGATGGTCACGCCATCAACACACACTAATTCACATTCGCATATTTCTAAAGCACTTCTAGAAAGTTAAAGAAACACTAAATATAATTAAATAAAAAAATGAAATACTTGTATAAACATACAAATTTATTAATACTCTCTTGTACAAGCAGTGTTAGATACTATATTTATCCGTATTATGATTAATTGAATTACAATTTTTATAAGTTTAATCTGAGACACGAACAAGATGAGAAGCGATACCTGTCGCTCAAGGAAAAACTGGAAACTACGTATCAGATAGGGGCACGAAGTTATTTTCTGTTAATTTTACCACTGAAAGATATTTTCGGGAACGGGTTGAGGGAAGGATCCATCTTCAGGCTCTAAAACATTCCCGAATAATAGTTAGCTCTCTTAGGAAGTAGAGAGTTTCATGATATTGTCTGTTTGGTAGTTTATCACTTCATCTTGGATTTCTGATGCTGTAAATGTGAAGTCCAAGGAACTTAAAGTTGAAGCCACAATTTGCAGCAGTTGAATCAGTATGAACTATTGTTTGTATTTGAAACCACCACTGACATTTGCATTGCTATTTTTTTATATAGTGTTACTGATCACTGGTTAATAAGGAAGTAGAAGCGTGCCTGTGAGCAACAAAGTTTGTTGTTTGGCTCACTGGCAAGAGATGATTGATGAATGAATAATCATCTAATCGGGTGAGTCATAAGGATAACACAGAGTCTCCAAAACGTTACCATTTTATCAATTAGAAGCTTATGCCTGCGGGCCAATCTAGTTTTTTCCGAACTAAAGGAGGTGCCGGACCATCCTTTACCGGAAAATCGGGATTATATTCATTTGAACTGCAGATCAAAGGCGAACGTATATAGATTAGAGCATTTGTAAGATATAACGATAAACATTATTAGCTTTAGATGATACAGTATAATAACGAAATGTTTATATAATTTATGTAAGCTTAAATTTTAACTTATGTACAAGTAATAAATAGAGAAAATCCTCCAATGACCATTTTCCAATTATTATTATTATTATGTACAAGTCATTCACAACATATGAATTTCTTTTATTAAAAATTATGTTGTCAGCTTTAATTTAATTAAATGAAATGGTTACTCATGTTCAATTTGCAAAAATCTCACCTTCACTTTACGGGATACTTAATTCTAGGAAAAACTTGGAGTGCAATTTTCTCACTTCGTAGCAAGCATTAAATTATGAATCAAAGTACGTAAAATTCAACATAAAGATAGCAGATTTTATGGACAGCAAATTAAAATTTACACGCTGATTTTCATGTTCCAGAATCCAATGACTACATCATTTAATATTCATTTCGTAGATTTAGCAATACAGCGACTAAGATTTTATTTTCTTCTGTTCATCTGTGTGATTAACAATAGATTCCAACACTGTCAATCGATCAAAGGCTGAAGGTCTTTTGCATCTCAGTTCCATTCTAATCAGTTGTTCTCGTGATTGGTTGAATTAAAATTAAATTGGCATTTCAATGTGCGATCCGGTTTGATTGGTTTCGATGAAATCGGTCATAAATCTCTTGACTAAAAACATGAGCATTGCTCATAGCCAAGGAATTCATGAATAATTTAGGAAACGCTTTTTTCTTTTGTTTTAATGCATAAAATTTCTAAATTTTCATTCCAAGATCACCAGTCCAAAGTAATTAAATTTTGTTTATAGGATGTATAGTATATATGTATCACAGTTTTTCTGATTGGTTGAGAAAAAATATGTACACGAAGTCCCTGTTGCTTTGAGAATTGCTTTGTTTTATTATAAAATAAAACCCATTAGCTACCTTAGCCGTTTCAACTCCCACAAATTTAAAATGATTTTAATGTTAATTTTGATTTCAAATATTTTTGTTTCACAAAGCCTAAATATAGATGAAACGTGATTTCAATGGTAATATACAGGTTATCCAGGCGGTACCCTTCCAATCTCTTTTTTCAAAAGGTGTAAACTTTATGTAATCATAATTCTGGGTTACAAAAGTAAATAAAAATAAATACGCTAATTATCATCCCCATCCGCTTTATACAATGTTATTTCATCGTTAACTTTTAGTACCGATAGATCACGAAGTTTTCACAATGTGCATCCGTTTGTCTGTCCATTGGCGGTATAGCGTTCGAAGGCTTGTTAAGTATCGAATTGTTTTCATCATAGATAAGGCCAGTTCATGTCTGGATAATATCAGTCAGCTGCTTCTGGGTCAAAATTATTTTTTAATTGTTTTTATCTCGAACGTGTTCCGTTCTGAAAGCGCTTTCGCAAGTCGAATTTGTTCTTAAATTGAAAAGTTAATCTAGGTATTCATCGAACACAATGCAACCTTCAACTAGAAAATATTTTAGGAAGTACTTCCTAAGATCCAAAATTTCCATTGGACTAGTATCACTTACAAGGGAATCCCACATAGCCTAACCGATTTAACAATGGAGTCCTTGTATGGCTATGTATGCTGAATTTTTTTCGTTTTCGCGGTTTATTTTGAAAAAAACACAATTTCGCACTCTCTTATTTTGCAAGCATCTATAGTAGCTTCAGATGAGTAACATATTTCAATTTGGTGGAAATCTGTGACATACAACTACTCGCCAAAAAATTAGCATACTCCGTGTGGTTGATGAAAAAAGTTGCACATTACTGTTAATTATTACATTTGTTGTGTAATTAGGAATATTCCCTTTATTAAAGATAAAACTATAACATCTCTGCTTTGATTTAAAGTTTAGCTTTTCAACTTTAAGAAATTTGAATAAAAGTTGCAGCCAATGTAAAACTGCCTACGTTGGACAAAAAAATAGCATATGCAATAACTCGTGACAAAAAATTAGCATAACTGAACATTTTGAGTTACTTTCCGTATATAGTCAAGTGATTTTTCAATAGAAGTTAATTCTCTTGCTGTAAATCACAAAATGGGACGTAGGAAAGACACTTCGACCGAAATTAAGGAAAGAATTAGAACCTTGTACGCTCAAAACAAAACTCAAGCTTTAATTGCCCAGGAGATTGGCTGCAATTAAGCAACAGTTTCCAGAATCCTGAGAAATGCTGACAACAAACGGAAAAATTGCGGAGGAAAGCCAAAAACAACAAAAAGACCGGATGTAGTATTGCGGAAGATCACCAAAAGCAATCGGTTTGCTTCCGTTTCATCTCTGAATCAAGAGTGGAGAAAATATGGAACCAAAGTGTCAACGCGGACGGCTCTCAGACGACTACACGCCATGAAATTTGAGTCCAGAGTACCTAAACGTAAACTGCTCTTGAGTGCCACACAGAAGAAACGACGGGCAGCATGGTCCAAGGAACGTGTGAACTGGTCAAAGGATCACTGGCCATCTGTGATGTTTAGTGATGAGTCCTGGTTCTGCGATAAAGGCCCTAGAGTTGGAGAAATACGTCAGAAGCTTACAGAGAAGAATGCCTGGATCGCTCGGTGAAATTCGACGCCAGTGTAATGATTTGGGATGTATGACATCTGTAGGAGTTGGACGTTTAGCCTTCATCAATGGAACTGTGACTTCTGAAGTTTACTGTGAACTGCTCGATTACTACTTGATTCCATCAATGGAGAAGTTCGAAGGTACAGATGGACAATATATCACTTTTCAACATGATTTGGCGGCAGCCCACACAGCTATGTAAGCCAAGGAATGGCTGGATGGTCGTCACATTACAGCGCTTCCGTGGCCTGCTAACACCCCCTACTTGAATGCAATAGAGCCACTGTGGTGGAGAATGAAGAAAAGGCTCCAGAAGTCGAAACATTCAAGTGTAGCAGAGTTAAAGAGCAATTTAGGACGAAATCACTCCTGATGAATGCGATAAACTGATTTTCTCAATGTTTAGACGGGCTCGTGCAGTGCTTTCTGCCAAAGGTGGTCCCACAAAGTATTAATGTCAGAAGACTAAACTTTAGACTTAAATATTGTTACAGAGATTAAGTAACATAGTATACCTTGCCTTATTGTATAAGTTCTGTAATGTTACCATTTGTAATTCACAATTATTATTAATTTATGCTATTTATTTGTCTTGGGTTTTCGCATATGCTTTTTTTTTTGTCGTGAGTGGGTAATTTTGAAATGGCTTGTAATTGTTTAAACTTGAACAATTAAACGGTTATTTGAAGCACAGATGCCCAATTTTCACGTTTCTTTAATAAAATAATCCTAACTATAAAAGATTTTTAATAATTAACAATAATGCGCCTGATCATTGTAAGAAAACAAAATATGCTAATTTTTTGGCGAGAAGTTGTACATGTTCGAGGGATTCCCTTGTTAGTATAGAGAAATAAATGGACGTCTAGAGTGATACGGATACTTAAGCGAAAGGATAAGTTTGTTTTAAACTCAAAATGCCTCTCTGTAAAGGTAGATATTTTCAAATATGAGCATTCCTTGTTTAAAGCCAGTCGAGTAGCTTAAAAGGGCGTCCTGCCCACTTTGCACTGTTGATTTCCATTCGGTCTCAAACTGCAAGACATTATTTTCCACCTTATCTCTCTCTGCTTTATTCGTTGCTTATTTACTTGTATATTTTACCTAACAATCAACCTACGACTTATCTATATTTATACTTAGAGTCAGTCACAAAAGCTTAGGATATTCTAAAGTTAACAATAAAGAAAGGAATAATCAAATATATGATACGATTTTTTTTTTACTTAAAGCAAACACTTCATGAAATTCACTGCTGAAATTTGAAAACAAAAATTGATTTACTCATTTGTTACAATTTTTTTTATTGCACCTCTCCTGTAACAAAATTAAAGAACATGTAACAAAAGCTTAGGATACGTACTACACTAACATTTAGTAAAGTCACCATGAGCTACAATAACGGATCGGACACTGTGTCATATAATCAACTAACTTACTACATTGTCCAGGAGTGGCTTGCTCCCATACACGTTCAACGCAATCAGTTCATCCCGTGTTTTGGGACAAGTTTACGTACTCTTGCCTTTATGATGGCCCACAGATTTTCTATGGGGTTTAAATCTGGCGAGTTTCCTGGCCATGGAAGTTTGATGTTGTTTTGGATGTATGGGCAGGTGCATTGTCTTGTTGCATTGCGTTGTTGAGCAGATGTATTGCAGGAATCTGTAAAGAGACACTCCGCACTTGGAACTAAAAAATTTTCTATAATTTCACAGTAGACACTTCACTGTTCATTTTTGTTCCTGCATTAAGAATGCATAAGTTTCCAACGCCCACACTGCTAAAATGTCCCCACACCATGAAGCTTACAGGATGTGTTGTAGTGCGATTGACACACGATTGGTGGTTTCTTTCCCCCGAAGATCTCCAAACGATACCTCTCTTATTCATTTGAAGACAGAACATAGACTCGTCGTTGAAGAGTACTTTTGACCACATCCGTAGAGTCCATCCGGTAAAACGTTTAGCCTATTCCAGTCGCTTTTTCTTCTGGATGCTAGTGAGGTGCGGTTTACAAGTAGCGGGATGAGGTTTGATGTCAAGTTCCATCAACTGTCGGTGAACTGATAATTGGGTAATTTTATTTTGTTAAACTTGTTTTGACGTTCACCCCCCCTCCTCCCTGACTGCGGAAACTGTTGGCTACTGCAGGCCTCCTTCATCTCCCTCCATTCTGCCAATCGACCGAGCCGGCCCCTGCAATCAAGCGGATAGACTTCCCGTTATACTGCCCTGTAATTATCTGCAACACCCTGTATATCGTCGATAATATGGGGCTGCTTCGGAGGAGCACGACATCCCTACCGCAGCTGCATTGATGACAATTCATTCTTTCAATTTGGACGAATCTAGTATTGCTTTTATGATGGATTTGGACTAATTAGACGATGCTCGACAACTTGGGAGTTGGAAATGGATCTCTATTTTCAGTAGGAAAAGAAGTTAAGAATGAAAACATTGCATAAAGGGATGAGGATAATAGTTCATTTTAATAAAGATGAACTATTGATGGTAGCGTTACAAGATTAAGTGTTTATAGAATAAGCATGTCCGTGGATAATTGATTATTTTTTAATACATAAAGAGCTCGTAATGGTAACTCGCCTCCTGTGCTTAAAGATCGACTAGATTGATCTAAAACTTCCATTAATTATAATGAATGGAGCGGGTACTGCATTCATTTTATATAAGCTTAAGTTTTGTTAAACTTTTCTGAAAGTCTTTAAACATCCAAGGAAGCGGTGAGATTAAGCAATTAGAGGCAATTGAAAAGCAAATTTTTTGATTAACACTTTGTGCGCTTTTATGTTTTCTCATCCAAAACCTTCACTTTTCCTCCCCTTAGTTTATTTAAAAAATTGTTTTTCTATCGTTACATTTTGTCCAACCAGACTCTCGGGAGCGTTGGTCAAGGCTCCATTATGTTAACAACCGATCGACTGGAAAGGGAGGAGGAGAAGGAGGAGGAGGGAATGGGGGAGAGTGATCTGCGGCGGCGGCGGCCATTTTCCGCTTTCCTGATGGCTAGCCCCGTCCCAAAATCGACTTTACAAACCCATCAAAATTAAAAGTTAATTTTCAAAGAGATAAGGTGCGCGGTGCATTATGGATAAGTGAGGCAGTTTACGTTCAAAATGACGCATGAGGTCACGGACAGATGGCGCTCCCTTTCCCCCTCTTACTGCAAGAGCCAGTTCGACCATTAAGCAGCGAAAACTCTTTGACAACAAAATCACTTAAAATCCCATAAGTTTAGCCACGAGATCTTTGTGGAAGGGGGTCTTAACGCATCTTTGGAACGAACGACATTTCTGGCAGGTCTCCTTAAATTTTTGGGAACGAGGGGCCTCGCTGAGTTAACTGAAGGCTGAGGCAAGGAGGAGGAGGAGGAGGGTGGTGGTGTTTAAATCTGTATTCGTTTGAACTTATCTCGAAGTCTAAACGCGTGGAGTTTTCATCTAGTGGCGAGCAGCGGAAAAGTCACTCAACTATGAATGTTTCAAAATTTATTGTAAATCACTCAGCTCCCTGGCCAATACTTTGGTCGCATTATGAGATGAAGCAGTAAAATACGACGGTGGCCGTGGCCCCAGGGCCGCCTGACGAGAGAGGGAAGACCCGACAACGATGGATCACTACGTCCTGGAGGCGCTACTGATCAAATTAAGGGTCCATTTTACCTGGTTTTTGGCAAAACCCATGGGAGCGAGCCAGTAGACCCGGGTCGCCCGTCAGGCGCAATGAATTTTTCAATTATTTCCCGGAATTTGAATTATCTGTAGCGAAGGAGGGAGGCGAGGGACGGGTGATCCCACCCACAGCCCGTGATTCGGGTCTGATGACCCCAACTCATTCGTCAAGCGTCGTCCGCCTCGCAACTCGGGCTCAATTCAAAAAATTTTCATCAATAATTGATAAGACCTAATGCACGGCCTCAGTCACCGAGGAGGCTCGCCACTGCTCTCGGTCCTGACACGGTAATCTGTCGGAGCCATTTCTCGTCCATCTCCGCGCCTCTCAGGTAAATAACTGGAGCGGCCTCTGGAGATGTCAACCCTCGACGTCTGCCACCTCCGCCCGACCAATGCCACCTCCGGTAAATCACGTTGGCGCTCCAGACTGATGGCACTTCTTTTTTTTTTTACCACATCTTCTTCCTAGCCTACATCCCCTATACCCCATCTCCCCCCCCCCCCTTCCTCCACCACTACCATCTCCTTTCTTCCTTGTTGTTGAGATCCACTCGGGAGAGAACAGCTGACGCCACCGTTGTCACATCTCGTGAAGATGATGATCCATCAGCAGCGGAATGACAAGGGAGAGTAGAGAACTGCTATACTACTAGTAGAACTCAACTTCACAGTTGAGGAAAAAGTCATCAAAAAGGGGGGGGGGGGAACAAAACTTTCTTGTAGCGTTCTTTTATTTTTTTGTAAGAAGAAAATGGGAACCCACCATGTTTCTCTTAAAGAAAAACTTCTCGAAGAGTGAAACAAACGCATTTCATTTTCCTCGGTGGGTTTTTAATTTCATTCTTAAAACATTATTCAATCAACTATAAAAGTCTTATTTCGTTGTATCGATTGGAAGAAAGATAGAAATCTAGTTATGACATGTTATTACTTTATATTTTCCCATTTTAAGTTAATAAAATTTCATTGATTCCTCGAAATGATCAATAAAATGAGATTTCCGAGAATGACGAACTCTGATTGTTTCCAATTATCGAGGGACTTGTAAATAACTCACACGTAACCTTTCCAGCGAAATAAATTGTACTAGAAAAAATATCATTATATCGTACTGTAAATTTAAACTATAAAGGTACTTAATAACTTTCTAAAATAATTTAATCATAAAAAGATCGAATAAAAAATTCTTTTCAGCATCGTTTGTGGTTAATTTACATAATAAGTTAAAAGGTTTACATACATTGCATTTTGGTATGGAGATATGGGAAATGAAATCGCTCAGAAAGCTCGATTTTTTCTTTCGCTGATGAAGTTTTTCAAATTAATCCTGGTAATCTTCAACTAACCAGCAATGTCTGTTATGCCATGTCCAGAAAATTTTGATAGTGGAATGAACCACTATCTTGGATACTGCAACCATGTCCCTTGGTTAGTTCACGAAATGAACACTAGAGGCCTCCACTGTCATTTTTGCTTTTACCATTGATCAAGTATCTTTTGAAAATCAGTACAAATTACATGTTTGAATATTTTAAATTAACATGCTTCTTCTGCTTTTCAGAGGATAACTCAAATGCGCCAAGCTTAGTTAGTGAATGAGGAGCGAGTATCGTTTTTTAAAATAGTTCACGCAGTCGCAATAGGATAGTTCTAATGAAAATTTACGTATAAACCGATTTTAAACCTGTCAAATGACAATAAAAAATTAATGGACTATTTCATTAGAATGTTTATAATGCCAAGCACGCTACCAGTGTCTAAAACTTTTCTTTCCATTCAAGGATATTGTGGTTTCTGACCGAAGAATCTCTATGATATTCTTCTCTGAATAAGTCTTGGATTTAACTAAACAAAATGGTAAAAAAGGGTAAAAAGTGAATGAAGAGAGATGGATTGCCACAACTCATATTAATATATCATAGCAAACGATGTATAGGGTGGGGCAGAAACAATTAGACGATTAATAACTTGAAAATGAACGCTTTAAGTGAAAAATAATATCTTCGTTTTCAGGTCACTTTTTGAAGATAACATCACTCAGATGAGCTCCATTGGAGATAAGGCACACTTCTGCACGTTGTCTGACGTTGTCCATGACTTTGTTCGCGCAGTTCGAGGGCAACTAGAAAGCTTCTTATTGACAATGGACTAGACTGAATTGTGTGACCCAATGAGAAAATTGTCGGAACCTTTCCATTCCTTCCAATGAGAAAATGTCGAAAAATTCGCTGCGTTACAGTATCCTAATCGTTGTTTTTGAAGAACGCTTCCACAGCAAAAGCTCGATGCTCTTTCTAACACTGCTGCATGATGACTAAAGGCTTTAAGCTGCTTTACTTATCGATGTGTGTTTCACTGCGTTACCTACAAAGATGTCGGCTTGGCGCCAAATTTAAATCGTCTAATTGTTTCTACCCCACCCTGTACATTACGGCTGCTATTAAATTTAATTGTGGGATGTGGTAATCCATCTGTCTTCATGCTCTGCTTTTGTTGATCGACACTGATTCAGCAGTGATGATATCTACCGGGTAAAGGTGCATCATCGGCCTCGGTGGCTCAGTGGTTGCGTGATCGCCTCTGATGCCTGAGTACGCGGATTCGACCCCGGCCGAGGACGACGAGGATTTTTTCAGGGGGAAAATCCTGAGATCACGCACTTCCTTCGGAAGGGAAGTAAGGCCGTTGGTCCCGTGGAGTCGTTTGCCGGCTGCACGTTAAAGAACCCTTGCGAGGCAAAATTTGCGGCCCCTATAACGCCGTCCTGAAATGACCATAGCAGTTGAAAAGGACGTTAATACCAAACAAACCAAACCTATGCTTGATGCGCATGTGTTATTATTCTAGGTCCAGGTCGCTGTTATCTACTGTTATAGTCTACCGAGCGCCCTTGTGCAAAAGATATATTTTGGTACCTATATGATAAGGCTCTTGTGATATTAACACAGTTTGGCGTCCGTATGATAAGATTTGACATAATCTACATAATGGTGGACTGCTGTGACGTACTGGAACAGTTCCTAATCTCGCAATTAGATGAAGGCACGAGAGACTACTTGTTACACAATGGCATTACCTGAATGAATACTACCTCACCGCTAAATTGCAAAAGATTCGTCATTTGGAAGTTGTCCACTCATGTCACCTGACCTTACTTCCTATGATTTTTTTTTCAGTGTGGGAGTATGTGAAGAACCGTTTATGTTGCACTTGTCATAAAATCTGTCCGCGTTGCGATGGTGAATTGTTGCTGCCATTGAAACCAGCGTGTGAACTTGGTAGCCCGTATTGGGCAAAAATCAGACTATTGCCTCGAATATTTGCCGTGTGATATGTTGCTCCCACATTGATTGCTTGTAATTCACTGACACCTTACATGTTATTCGTAATAAATAATTATTTTGTAATAAGCAATCATGAAAATAATGAAATTTGACTATTACGAAATTAAATTCTAAATGGCTACGCTTCTCAATTTCTGATATAATGCTTCAAAGTTGTTGCATTTCACATTGCGACATATCTTTATATGTTTTCAGTCATTTTTCTTCAGAAGCGATAACTTTAAAAAAAATAAATAAAATTACAGGTTCAAATCCTATTTTTTAAAGCAGTACTGGATAATTATTAAGTAAAACAAGTTTTTTATAGAGTTTTGACATAGTCGAGAGTAAATGAGTAGAACACGCGTGACAAAAGGGGGGAACTCATTTTTTATTTTTGTTAATGTCTATCACTATATTTTTTTTTTTGTAAACTTTTTTGTGTCTTTTATTAAGCCGCTTCTTCTGTTCGCACCTTATTACAGTGAAATGTCCTCAAGATTGTTCTTGAAAACTATTTCATGGGTGAAAGCGACAGAAAATGACGGAAATGGCGGCAATTAAACGAGTGCGCTGGACAATTCGTTCCCTGCTGGGAGGCGACAAGGACAAATTGCAATTTATACAGAAAGAGATTACGGCATTCGAATTGGGAAAAGTCTGCAATTACGACCCACTTACTCCGCTTGGAGACAGAAAAAATTATATTGATGGAGGAGGGGGGAGGTGTTGTAAAGCCAATGATACGTTCGAGGAACCGTTCAATTATTGTACAAATTATTGAGAACGAAAAGAGGAGACTTGGAAGAAGGAAAAAAAAGCCTGAAATGAATAAAGAGGCGAATTAAGGAGCGGATGAAGGGAGGTGGACGACGGAAGGAAAAAGGGGGACGGAGGGGGTTCCAATCACCAAGGTAGGTCATGTTTAGGTGACACCACAGGACATTGATCGCAAATGAAGATTGCTGACAACGACCTCAATTGATGCTCTATCAAGTACTTAGATTTTAATGATGAGAGTGAAAAAAACTCACTTGCATAAACAGTCTCTGCTTGAGGAAATAAAAGAATTGAAATGAGTCTATAAGAAAAAAAAAATCTAGGTAATGTCATTTTAAGGGTTTTGTTTGAAGCTTATATTCATTTAATTTTAAGACTAATTTTTTTTTAAAGTGTTGTTGCCAAAATCTCCGATTCTAATAATTTCGATTGCGCTTTCTAACTTTCTTCATAATGTTAAATTTGTTTGACTCTTGACATTTAATAATTGACTACTCAGCTCAAGAGAGTTATCACATTTGTTGCAGACATTTTCTGTTTTGGCCGACCACTAAGAGTAATGGTCTGTTTCGTTTACCAAATTAATTTTTTTTCTCACTGAAATAGATTTAAAAACTCATGTTTCGAGAAGATATGTCCAAATGAAATTAATACACTCTTAAAGAATACAAGGGTTCCTTAAAGAATGCCTTGACGCATTTTTTTTAATCATAAGTGGTTAATGTTTGATGAGATATAATTTTTTTCTAAAAATAAAGAAATGGTTGTAGCATTCATGCCGAAGAACAAAAATCAATGAATTTTAGATGTATGGATTCCTCTCACTGAGACGAATAATTTTTGCAAATAAGTTTGATTGATTCTGATAAGCCATTTTGAAGTTAAGGTTTTTCTTACGCCCGCCCCCCTCCCCGATAGATCTCCCACTGCTCCTCTAATATAGCAAAACATTTTTCATGATTCGCGAAGATATTTCGTCTGGGGTCTCTTCTGGAAAACTGTTGACTTTATCAACTAAATTGGTGTTTCTCATAAAATAATAAAATGAATGATTTTACTGATTAAAATTTAAGACTATTTTATGAAAGAAATCTTAGTGGCGTTTAGGGTAATGAAACGACATTATGATTGCAATTAATGCGATTTTCCGAAATGATTTTATCATTGAAATTATTAATTTTATTTATTTGCTGAAGATTGAAAAAAAAAATCGATTTCCTTTTGTTTAATAAAGCAAAATCTTTGACAAAAAAACTCGACGCGTCCAGGAAAACATGACCGAATTTGTAAAGAAATTTCACGTGCTAATACTTTTCGTCCAGGTATTCAAAGTTTTGCAGACGTGTTTTTTTTTTTTTTTTTTTATCACGCCACACGATCCAGCAACAAGGAATTATAGTCTGGAATGCCATGTGATTTGATGACCGCTCGCTCGTGGTAGTTCTCTGTAACGTTATAGTACGTTGAGGACATGCTACCGTATCCATGGATTGTCTTCGTCCTTATGATGCATGGTCTTGGTCGGCCAGATTGCTGGATTTCTCTCCTTGTGCTGCCTGCCGCCAATCCAGAATATCGACGAATTAGCTCTACGATTGGAGATATTTCATTCATTGGCAAGATATACCTGAGAACATCAAAGCAACTTTATGAATCCAAGCCATGTCGGTTAATAGCTTGTATCCGGACCACTGATTTGCTTACTTTGTGTAGCACTTTCTTTCCAGAAAATCATATAATTGTTCTCAAAGTCTAACCATTTCTTCTTTTATATATGTGCATTCCACATACCAACTTCCGTATCAACTCCATGCATACTTCCTTCTTTGAGGGTCAATTTTTTGTCAGAGTGTAGGCTTATTGGAGGAAAAAAGAAAAAAAAAAAAAGAAAAAAAATTCAACGTATTCCTTAATGTAGCAGCTGCCACTAAAAAGTGAAAGAAATGGAAGGAACAATGCTCCAAAATATCAGTGGAAAAAATGGAAGGAAAATTTCCGCGACCGGGATTCGAACCAGGGACCACAAATATCACGCTCGTCGCCTCTACCAATTCTTGATCCATGGGTCGAATCCAGGTCGCGGAATTTTTTCCTTCTATTTTTTTCCATTGATATATTTACCTTATCTTTTCATTTATTAATTTCTTAATATGCTCCACTTTACATGCTGAATGCTGAGATTGACGACGCTGGAATAGGAAGTTTTCATGCGACGCTCAGGGTTATTCATATAGATTGATTCGAATTAAAACGTTTGAATTTAACTTACATAGAGCGATTAGAAAAATGAAATAAGTATGCAGTTGAGACCTAATATAGAGATCATTAATTATTTCCATATTGTTGAAAACCAAAACAATATTTGATTTTCCACAATGTATGTAATTTTCCTCTGCAGTATAATGTGGCTCTCGATAGTTTATAGACGGTCAAAAGAATTTTATTCACATCTTAATTTCCTGTCATAACTTCTCTGGTTCGCGATGTTGATTTGCGTCTAGAATTTAAAGTCTTCTTGCATGACAAAACTGCCCACTGGGCGAATTATTTCTTCAAAGAAAAAGCTTCGCGAAAATCGTCGAAACTCGCCGTGAAATTTACTTTGAAATTCATTTGGTTAAATCTGATCATTTTATTAAATGGATTATGTAATGTTTCTTATTTTTAATTAGTTAAAAAAATTATTATAAAACGAAGCCAACTGACATCTTCCTTAGTTTGATATCGTCTATTTTCATTAAAAGGTCGGAAGAATGAATTTAACATTGCCTAATCTGAAAGGTTAAGAAAAAAGACAAAGGTTTGTGCCAAAAAGAAGTTTGAATGAATGAACCCTGTTTCACTTGATTAATACAAATGCTTTTTCAGGTGGACAAGTATTTTTAACATTTGAATTTAAAAAGAAATTTAGCAGGTAACCTTTCGTGCAAAAGTCCAAGAAACTTTTTGTGGCCTCTTTTTTCGGACAAAATTACTTAAAGAATGGAGCCTATAATAAATTAAAATTGGTGAGGTGACATGCGTGAGCAGGAGAAAGGAATTAGGCATTTGCGATTTTCCAGTCAACCATCTGAGCTATAAACAGGAAATTCATTTCATAAACTATAACACTTCGGTCAAAAATCCGATAACCAAGATAACTGTATATCGATACCTTAATCTATGAGGTACGTATCAACAACAACTCTTTTCAGGAAATGCCAAAAATAATTTAAAAATAAACCACAAGCGTTTATTTATTATTTTTGGCATCAGAAATGCAAACAGTATTTTGTCTTTTCTATCAAAAAATAGCAAAACGCATACATCCGCTGATCATGACCACAATTACAATCGATGTAAACAATAAGAGATAACAGAATGCGAGCTGGGATAATAGAGCTTAACGCAGTTTACATTTTGTCTAATAATAACGGAAATGATTTTATATTTGGATTTACTTATTGAAAGAACTGAAAACATGTTTTCAATAAAAAGTAAAATTTTATTGAAATAACCTTACAGATTAAGAAATAGATGTTGATTTATGAAATTTTTCTCTAAAATATCTATGAATTAGAGATTAAAGTAAGAATAGGAGATTTGATTTCAAAGCTGTAAAAGATCATCCATAGCAGATATCGCCGGGGATGTGTAAAAGAACTTCGTCTACCATTTCGTCAATCATGAACGCCTATGCAGTCGGAGAATAGGCTTGTATGAAGCCAGATGGTCTGTCTAAAGATAGTGCAAATAATTTTGATTTTCAGGAAAACAGTCAAAATTTCAGAAGATGGAACGTTGTATTTGGATTCCTTCTAGATAGAGAATTTCATTGAACCTGGAGAGGGATTTCATTATACTGAATGTATATATAGTCAAATGTTTAAAAACATCTAACCCAGGAATCTAAGCGAATGTGGAATAGTTGTGCAGACGCGTTGTCAGAAGACCATCAGCACCAATTCAACTCTTAAGCAACCAATCTTCAAGTGCTATAATCTCACATTCATGATTACCAAAACATAAACTTGGTACATGAGAGAGAGAAAGGAGACTCCACTTGTCCACAAGAACATTTTAATACACCATATATGTATACATTTCGGTCACAATGTGGCCTTCTTCAGTATGACTCCTCAAAACTGAGGCCATACTGAAGACTCCTCATACTGAAGAAGGCCACATTGTGACCGAAATGTATACATATATGGTGTATTAAAATGTTCTTGTGGACAAGTGGAGTCTCCTTTCTCTCTCTCATGTATTCTAGCATCCACAGATTCGTAAGGTCAGTTTTTAATTTATTCTTTAGCTTAGTTGATAAACTTGGTAGTTTTTGGAATATTTTTAGCAGTATAGATCCCTTTTTTGAACTAAACGCAATTTTTATATACTTTTCCGTGCTGTCTATCTCCTTCATCAGTGAGAAACAACAAGTGAAGAGGAGACAGAGAGCTCCGAAATGTACATATGAGTTTTTATTTTATAAAATTCATTTATGTGGAATAGTGGTTTCTTTTCTTCCTTTCTTGCTAGCGTAGGTCCATAGTTTTGTCTGTTTATATATTTTATTATCACACATTCATTTTGATAATTGAATTAAAATTCAGGGTGCTTACAAATGATAGCAGGATATTGTTCAAGAAGTTACGAATTTGGCAGAGAGCACCTGCTGTTTACAGTGAAGGGACAGTCTTCAATAGAACGAAAGAAATTGCTAGTCTTATAAAGCATTGCTATATTTTTTTTACAATCTGATGCGAGCCCGAAAAATTTTGTACTACTAAAACGCATTAATCCCTACGGCAAAAAATACTGCTCTTTTTGTGAACTTTACATATCATTAAAAACTACTTTCCTTTATGAAGGTTTCAGGTCTTGGAAAGGTTAAACAATTCTAAATTAAAGAAGCAGTTTAACCTATAAAAAAGTTACACTCGTTTTCCCGTCTAATTTTTAATTACATGTAAATGCAAATTTAGTCAACTCTGTTACGATTAATTTAAATTCAGCAACATATTTCACTTTTTTCCCCCTAAGCGAAATTCCTTTTATTTAAATCATTAACGTAAGTTGTACCGAAAACGAGTCGGCCTCAACTCCTGTCAGCTTGTTTTCACTCAAAAATGCAATGGAGCAGCAATAATATAGTGCAGACATCTTTTTATGAGAGCTTCGTTCAATATTCAAATTAAATAAATAAATAAATAAGCAAGCAAATAGGTTAATTCACTGGGAATCGAACTCGCTATCGTAGGCGAAACACTTTCTACTAAAGATGAAAAGTTTTTGAATTTTCTTACTGTAAAATCTTCTTGGAAGAATGGTCGAACAGTGATAATTTTAAATTGGATTTAAAGAATAAGAAACTAGAAAAATGGAATAATTAAGAAAAGTAGGGAAAGTCGGCGTTTTAAATTGCAAAAGATGACTAAGTTTCATTACTCTTCAGCCTGATGCATTTTGTTAGATTTCAAATTGTATTCAATTTCTCGGGAATCAGTACATAGGTTACATTCTTTTATTACTTGACCATTGTTTTTCTGAAAAATTTGATCAATTTTAAATTCTGTATCAGATTATAAAATAAAATTTTTTAATCATTTTCTGTCTCTGAACGCTTTTCGGCAGCCACACTTCTCCACAGTGATCGGATATGGCTGATTTTCGAATTCGACCCAGCTGCTGATTAGTGAAACCGAACTAAAAAATTCTGAGTCCTTTCAAAAATATCGTGATCACGGACTGACAGATGGATAGATGGATTCGACCATTCGCATTAAAACAGCTTTAGCTACTTAATAAAGGAGACGAACGATTTTACCATCTGTGATGACTTTTCATGTGTTTATAGGAAAAACACTCTGCACATAAAAAAAAATTCAATTTAAACTGAATTATATAAAAAAATTTATAAAACATGAATTCCCTCTCCCCTACCAATCAGATTACAACGCATTTTTTTTTCTGCTAGTGCAATAGCAAAAACGAAAATTATATAATAAAAAAATAGGAGAAATGAAGATTAAACATTTTAGGTTGCAATGAAATATAAAAAAATGTGCAATATTTTTATACACGAGAAATGCAATCATCGATTATTTGAATGGCGAAGAAAGGACGATGATCTATAAAGAAAAGCGATGAGTTAAGGGAGAAAATTTCCATAGTTAAATAAAAATGTAGGAAATTTTAAAAATTATTAACGCAAAATATGAGAATGTCAAAAAACTGAGGCGCCGAAGAAAAGTCATTGAAGAAAGGTTCTCTTGAAAAGGAAGAGCAAGAAAAAGATCTTATATTAGAATTTTTTTAAAATATTGAAATCTCTGTGCTTAAGAGTAAAGTTTTTGTGACAACATCCACAACAACACTAACAAAAACATAAAAGGCATTGAATGTAATTCAATAAGCATCAAACTCCAACATCTTATATATGTATTATAAAAACCGAGAAGTGAAAAAAAAATTCCTTTATATATATATATATATATATATGTATAGATTTCTTGAAATGAATATAAATTTTTTATCACTTATGCAACTTTTATTTTATGCGTTTCTTACAAAAAAAAATATGTAAAAATTGAGCACAGGATGGTAAGACTGAAAAAAGCTGACGTTTCGGACAGAGGCTATCCTTTGTCAAAGCCAAGAGTAAAAATGATATAAAAAAGTGTGTAAATATTAAATATATTCCATTTTATTTTAAAACCGTGCGTTATATCTTACAGTGCTGGATTAACTTTTATTTCGAAATATGGGATTCGTATGTTAGTCCACTGAGTAAATAACAAGCACTAGATCCGTCAATTTTTATTTTGAAAGATCAGAGCAATATTCTACAGAGCTATCATAAAGTATTTTATTTCTAATATGTTTGAGAGCTTAGCTGTGCAAAGACGTAGAAGGAACCTTCTTGAACACCTATATATTCATCTGTTATGCATGAGACAGAATATTACACAAAATTTTCATTTTCTATATACATTCTGAGCTACTCAAAATCTTTCGGATAAAGGAATTTATGATGGATCTGTTTAAGTATGAAGAAAGTAATTCTTATTTAAGCTTTAATATTACAAAAAAATTAGATCTTCCTTTGCTTTATGCCGGCCAGGTGGCCGAGAGGGCTAGGGCGTAGGCTTTCTAGTTCTCGAGTCCGCCTGGTCGTGGGTTCGAATCCCGCCGTGGGCATGGATGTTTGTGTTTGTCCCGGGCTGCGTACAGATATAACTTGTGTAAAAAGGCGCAAAATGACCATAGTAGTCGACGCCAAAATTCTAATAAACCAACCAACCAACCTTTGCTTTATTATAAATTTATACATATAAATTATCAACTTAGCTGCTTGGAGATTCTGGGATGCAGGCTTTTTCCACTTTTTGAGTCTGTCGAATACCAAAGTGGGTTTAGATGTTTGATGTAAAAACAGAAGGACAAAAATTATTTAGTACTCGATATTCTCAACCTAAGTACAAAGTAACTATCAAACCAAACCGGGTACAAATAGCCAATGTAGAGCAAAATGATACTCCCTTCTCTCCATATGTTCTTGTGTTTTTTGTGTACGTGTGAAATAAATAACTTTTCTTTTCTCATGGTAACTTAAATAATATGTTTCGTAACAATTTCAATTAGCGATTCTGAAAATAGGTAATGAAGGGTAAAGATAATTGCCCACAGCTTAGAAAACACGAAATTGGCTATCTAACTTGTTACCAATGAAAGCTTTAGGAAACACCCTCTGAGGTTTAGCAGAAGTTTCTCATTCGGAATCGAACCCGTTATTCGACGACTGGAGTTATGAGGAGAAAGCAAAATTCGCAAAGAAAAAAGAACGTTTTAAAAATATTTTGTGATAATGTATAGCATTAAAATGGAAAGTAGCGAAAGAGGAAAAAAACCGAGCAGAAGGGGAGATAGATATGTTTGTGGTGGTCGCACATGTTGGGCAGGTGGCATTGTCGTTGCCAGACGGATTCCCATTCGAAGGACGCCGCTGATGAACGACCGACGAATTTAGCAGAGCACCTCATCAAGGAGACTGAGCACGGCCACTGTCACGGTGAAGGTTTTTCTCCACTTCAATGTCAGCTGATCTGTCCTTATTACAAAATAGCCATCTCCTTATGTAAAATAAATAAATAAATAAATAAAAAATAAAAATAAAGAAATAAAAATTTAAAAAATATTAATCTTTAACATGTTGATAAGTAATTCTTACATTATTGAATTTAAAAATATGTATAATTTTTGCTCGAATAATATAAAGGATATGCTTGGAAGAAAATTCTAAAATGAAACATTTTTGAAATTTTCAGATTTGTCTTGAATAATTAACAGAAATGGTTCAAATATTCATCTTACAATCGCCGTCCTCTGCTGCCATTTTTGCTTTTATCATTTAACGCTTTCTGTTCGTATCAGAAACTTTCTCAAAGAATATTCAGGAATAAAAATAAATGAATTTTAATTTAAAATGCTTGCTTTCTTTAATTAATAAGCTTTTTATGCTTCTCAAAATCAAATTTAAAAACATCACGCTTGGCTACGTGAATGAGAAACGTAATCATTTGCCGCAAACGTCCAGAACCTCTTTGGTGCATCATGATAAACGTGCATTTAGTCATTTTCAGTAGAATTATTGCATCGATAATTCTATGAAAACATATTTACGAGTATGAAACGAGTCTGAACCTGCAAATGATATTTTTTTTCTATTTAAAAATAATGAGAATATTCTTTAGAATGTCCATAACATTTTTATGATAACTGTTTTTTCATTGAATCGTTTTCGGATCTTGCTGTGAAATATACGACAAATGGTAATATAGCACTTACAAATTAGAATTTTAATCATACCGATATGTAAGCTATACCGCCGGAAAGGGGAAAACTTTAGTGTTGCTTTTTATCTATTTTATTAATATTTGTAAGATCACTCTTGCGAGAGCCTTTTAGAAATACATTCTCACACGTAGGAATAGAAGAGTTGCATTTGGAAGAGCAGTTCTTGAATTTCTAGCAATTAAGAAAATAGTGCACTAATGTTTTTGATATTTCAAGATGAAACTCATGAAATATAAAAAGCAAATAAATAAGCATTTTTTTTAATTTAAAAAAAAACATAGGAAAGGAAAATAAATGTTTGCTTTATAGCTTATAGTATAAAGTTACGTGACAAAATAAGCATACAGTGCCACCGACTGGGTACAATTGTCTTGAAGTTCTTCTAATTAATCGACTAAATGTTTTATTATTAATTAAAGAATTCTAAAGCAATGACAGATGGTAACTAGCCCCCAGCATTTCATCCTTCCTCACAGGTACAAGCTAAATAATTAATACTATAATATTGCTTCTTAGGTGAGAATTATCTGTTGAAACTAAAATATATGTATAAGTGTATTGTTTTATGCTAAAAAGAACTATTCTTCCCTTTCCAAATAAAATGTATAGGAAAAAGATGAAAAAAACCCATCAGTTTTGAAAAAATTCATAAAATTTTTACATCTATCAAAACATTAACAGCTAGCGTTAGCGACTATTTTTATTATAACGTTATTTCAAACTGTTATCGAATATAGAGATATTTTAATGAATATTTTGTGACAATCAAAAGCGACCTCTTTCCATGGTCAAAGGCAATTGGCACTCAGAATGATGGTAAGCGAACAGGACTCGATACCTAATAGATGAAAGAATATTCCATATAATATATCCATCTGGGTAGTCGGAACATTTTAGTTGACAATGGTTGTGTTAAAACGCATCAGTTTTGCTAAATGATAACCAAAAATGAAATTGAAATGCGCACTAACGTTATACATACCTAAATGAAGGGGGAAAATAATCGGAAATACTCCCTAATGGCGTATCCGTATTTCTTTCACATGAAAAATTCTGTATCGACTCCAGCAGCCAGATAAGTTTGTTGAATAATTGTACACAACTCCGTTCTAGACGTTGATGCTATATTTATGGTTCTGGTGTTTCGCGCAGCAACATCTTGAAGTGTTTATAAGCGGGAACCTTGCAGGCTGCTGAGGATCCTATAGGGATAGACAAAAGGGGCTCTCCATACACTCTCGGACTGTGTTTAAAAAATCCGATCGATGCCGCACGCAATTGCACAAATCACGTCACATAATAGAAATTTTACGTATATGGTCTTTTTTATCATACAAGTATACTGTTTAAAACTATAATTCATATTAGTATTCAAAATCAACAATGCCAAGCATGAGCAATCGTGAACATATTAGCATCGGCATGCGGCATGGTTAGACTTTTTTTTTAGACAGCCTTAGCTGTGTCTAAAACAAAATACGCAACTGTATAAATCACGTGGTACCTTCATGTTTGTCATTTGTTGATTTTGTATACTACACGTATTATGAAGTATTGATAACAAAAGACCAGGGCAATAAAATTGCTAATATTGCATATCACGTTATTTGAGCAGGTATGTGCGGCATCGGTCGTACTTTTTTTAAGGGCTAAGGGACCAAATGTGCTCCATAAAAAAAATCTCTCCAAACAACCAGAATCGAAAATAGTGGCTAGAGGAGATAGTTGAAATGCCTCTTCCAGCCACTATACCGAAAGCTTGGCAAGATAGAACTTTCTGGGCCACATCCTCACTCTACGAAGGATCGGCGCGATTCATCTGGTTGCGCATCTCAGCAGAGATCTATATTTGATGTCTCCATAAAAGTCAGTCAACAGTAGTGCACGAATATGTACTTCGGCATTTCTTCTTATATTTCATACGTTTCCGATCCCTTTTCGTCCGAGAAAATTTTCTGGGAGCCGAAGTATAGATTTTTTGCGACCCCTATAATGTAGATAAAATGTATGAGGATATTTGTATAGAGCATATACCAAAATTTTCGTAACCCATGCATTCGTTTGCTGACACAGCTTGAAGCTCCAACATTCATCTTAGAAGATTCCAGTTAAAGTTTCCCCTTCACCATCTATCTCAAGACTTTGTACAACTCTGGCTGAGTTGACTCGGTAGATTACATTAATCCGAATGCAATCTCAGCTGGCTGCTTTTTGAACTGAGGTGATTTCATAGTTTACATTAGCAAGTAATAGTGTTTTGAGAGAATTATTTACTAAACAGTTGCCCTACATATTGTTTTCTAAATTTCATGCAATGCTGTATAATTCATATCTTGTATGTCTTCGCACAAAAGAGTTGTTCTTTTTTACTTTCTTATACATAGTATAAGGAAGTAGTGTAATCACGAAAAATTTCGACCTCCAATTTTTCACTGATCTTCACGTTTTAGGGTCCCTAGATTACGAAAAAGTGATTTCTGGAAAATGTCTCTATGTCTGTGTGTCTGTGTGGTGTCAGTCTGTGTGTGTGTGTCCACGATAGCGTCCAAACGGCTAAAGCTTTCGAGACCAAACTTTAAACTTAAGATTATAATCTTCCTCTGGAGGTCTGATTAGTTTTCCAGTGGAATCTGTGAACCGGAAGTATCAGTTTACTCCAGCGCCAAAATATAAATTTTGAAATATCTCGTTAAACATTGCGTTTATGAAAATATTGTATGGGGTAAAAAGTGTTCCAATTTCAATTATAAACAACTTTTGTTTAGAAAATTTTTCAAAATTCTAACCGGCAGTACCAGTTTTACTCTTGTCAAAATCCATTTTTTTGCGAAATAAGATGGTATAGGCAAATTTGGAATCTATACCAAAGTGTTTAGAAGCTAATTTGAAGTAACTTTTATTCACAAACTTTTTAAAAATTTCTATCGGAAGTAGATTTTTTAGACAGTTGTTTAATTTTTTTCTGAATTTGGACCAGGTCATTTATGTATAAGAAAGTCGGGTGGTGACCACGCCTCATTTTTTTTTTATATGAAATTTCATCTGTACTTCAAGATTATCGTTTTCCCCTATCAACATTATCTGCACAAGAACTTCATCTACATCCTCAATAGACTGGTTTTATTTCTACCATCAACAACATCTTCAATAGACTACATCCTTGAGTTTTCTTTCATCTCCCAAGTTTCTTCAAGATTGGTGACTTTAATTTTAATTTTGTTTTTATTATTTCACGATTTTCCCCATTATAAGGAGACTAAATTCATTTTAAATTTAAATTAATCATTTTTTTTTGTCTACAATCCATATATGTTCATGGTCTCAGCCACTAGACATCATTATCACAGATACTAAGCATTTTATAATAAGCTTAATATATTAAAGTGGTGGGACTCATCTTAACATAAATTCTTCACACAAATATTAATTTTGGACTTATGAGGGCATGAAACCTTTTCTTAAAAAAAAACAAAAAAAAACTTAAATATTTTTAGAATTTTTTACTGCAGTCCGAGTACCACTAGAGGCTTTTATTTTTTAAAAATCTTGCCTGATTATGATTTATGGAAATTGTTTACGACGGCGGTGCCGACATTTTCCCGCTCTGTTTTCCGATGGTGTGCGTGCGAGTGGCACGAGTGAAACAGACGCTCCTATTTACAACCTCTAAGTGGATCATGGGAGAGCGAGGAGGGGGGGGGGGGGGAACTTATTTTTCTCTGGACGTCGTCACCTGGAAGGAGAAGTTATATAAACGGGTCGGTGTAATGTGGTCGCGTAACGGCGCCCGAGCTAGAGCACCAGGTGTCGCCGCCACCTCCCCCTTCGGTTGTCGGTCGGTCGGCGGCAGGTGCCGATCCCAAGACCAAGGTCTTGGACGAAGATGGCCGACCTTAGCCATGACGGGAGAGATATTACACTAATTATGGAACAACTTGCAATCGCTTTAACAGTTGGCATTTTTTTCCTTCCTCACTTCCCTCCCAGCTCTCTCCACTTCCGTCGCCATCTTTCTTTATCAGGCGGCAAAATGGAGTAATTAAAACTTCATGCCACTTGCTTGGATTAAAAAAAAAAAATGAATCGTTTTATCGGTTATGCAGAATGAAAAGCGTCTGTTTTTATTTTCTTTCTCTTTTTCACCATTAAAGGGGGGTTTATAATATATTCATTCACGAGACCTTTTCGGATGGCAAAGTGGCAGTTGGGTCGTAAACTTCAGTCGTAGAAAATAGAGCAACAAACAAGATTTTTGGTGAAACAGGTGAAAACAGAGAGTAGGAGCAAAAAAAGTTATTTTTATTTTATTCGCGTTCAAATACGGTTGAATTGGACCTTTTTAGCCTTAGATACGAAATATATTTTTAAAAGCAATGAAGATGTTTGCCTTTAGAATATCCAGGCCAACAGAACTTAGCTTTAATGATTCTTGAAAGAATTTTTAATTTTGGGGGTTTTTCAAGGATTTTTTAAAGAAGAAATAAGCGAGCTTCAAAGATGTTAAACGTTTAGGCCCAATTCCTTTTCATTTTTCAATAACTGAAGAAAACTTTTTTTACCTATTAAGAAAATCTAGGCCCCCAGTTACTGGGCAATAGGTTACAGCAGATGGAACTATTTGCATTTTTTTAATGGACACTTACGTTAAAGCTTTATCGTCTCAGCTTCTTCTTACGTTCTTATCTTATCTGGTACAGAGGGTAGATTATCGCAAGCGATAATCTGCGGCACCTACTCCTACGAGGGAGTTTTGCGCCATCCCATAATAACGACTGCTATGAGATGACAGTAGCAGTCGGGACCGACGGCTTAACGTGCCCTCCGAAGCACGGGGGGTTTCATGATGGAAAAGCTGCTGGGGATAAACGAACCAGAGGCTGTCGCCAACTGCTGGAACACCAGCTATGGTCAATCGGCAAATGGGTCAGACCAAAGTCCCCCAACAGCCGCGCCCCAAATAGCTGTCCCGCCAGCGTATATTCGAAACGCACGAGGTGCAGACCATCATTCGCCCTCTAGTGACGATAAACGATGTAGAATTGAATGTCCAGTGCCAATTGAATTGTCGCGAAACCTGTAACCGGCCGGGGGGAAACCAACTGCCCCCTGTAACCAAATAGGTTGGGGTATATATCAGTTCGTTAGAGGGGGGGTCTGGGGGGCGCAGCCCCCCAGTCTTTAAAAAAAAATTCACTCCGAGCAAAAAAAAAAAAAATACAAAAAAAAAAAAAAATAAAAAATACAACAGTGCCAGTGTAATCTAGTTGGACTAGTAAACAAGTTGGACTCCTGGAGGGCGTAAGGTTATGTTTATTGCCACTAGAGAGCGAATGATGGTCTGCACCTCGTGCGTTTCGAATATACGCGTCCCGCCAGCGGTGGCCCTCAAGCCCAGGCCGTCACCCAACCAGCAGCTGGCCGCGCCTGAAGTTGCTGAACTCCATCGATTGGGAAGCCAACCGACGAGACAACCAGGCCACGGCCACCCCCTTCTTCTTACGTTACCCAAAGTTCTGGTTGATAGAACTTTTATCCTTGTTCTACATTTAATTAATAAAACATACTTTCTGATAAGATTTTCTTCCAATTTATTAGTTATTTACATTCAAAAGTTAATTTTGTACTGACTGTTTTAAACCACAAGACTGCTAATTCATTTGATGCTGTTTTTATAATTTCCTCTTGATTTTTAACCTAATTTATAAGAATTCGTATAGAGTATTTACAAATGATTATAACAGTTCCGTGAATTTTTTGCTGTCGTTCCAATTAGCATTGTGATGATTAGGTTTGATTATGTAAAATAAGTAGTAGACCTGTAGACCTTTAAGTTTTGATGAAGAACTTCTGAGGTGAAACGTATAATTAAAACCTCACAGACCCATCTTGCGCTATCCTTTAAGTTTTATTTGATTTTCCCGCTAAGTCAAAATGTATGGTCCGTTTTTTCTCTGTGGAAGAAATTGTGACAGACTATACCTTTCTGAACGTGCTTGAAAATTGGCTCATACCAATGCTGCAAACCAACAGCGCAGACTTCATCTTTCAACACCCTGTAAATGCGGTGTAATCCATGATTCTTTGACCAAGCGCTGGTAAGTCCCATGGTAAAAGAGTCACGTAAACCTTATTTTTTACATAACCACAAACGGAAAGTCACATGAGAAATGGTATTCCAGTGTTTTTCAACTTCACTTATGTAAGCATCCACAGTGTTTTGTATTTCTCGGAGTAAGGCCAGGTGACCTGGGAGGGCAGGCAAAAAGAGCTAGGTTTAGAGTACCAGTTAGGGATATCCCAATCTAGTGCCCTAAGTAGCTAGGTTGGCATACTACTGCCTCCTAGCGAAGAAATGAGTAACTATGCTACGGTATTTGAAACTAATAACTACGCTAAGGTACCGTTGATACCGTTGATATGCTCTTATCTTTTATACTAGTACGTGGGTTTGTTACTGCACCGCCAAACTTCGAAATCCCGGAGGGATTAATGCAATAGGAATGTATCTTCCTATAATTTAGTTCTGTCAGTCAGTTTTAATAGTGATTTGTGCTCGTAGTTAGCGAGGCCAAAAGCCATTTTAACCAAGTACCAGAATAACCATCTAAAAAGTTACCAGATTTTACACGAGAGAAGTCCCAATAGTTTTAGTCTCAACTGCATTGTTAAATACTTGACTATACATTTGAAGGCAGCATTTGATAACATGGAGATACAATTGTTCTAGACAAGCCGATAAATCTTGCAGTATTTGAGACACTCTCATCAGCCATCCGAACTGCTACCATCTTCCGAAGTCTCGAAATCTGCATCTTTCCTCCGAGTTTATAGTAATCCAACATTAAGACGCGTGGAGCTTTCCAGAAACCTATTTTCATACTTGCTTTATATCACAATTTCTTAGATCGGTGAGACCAGTACTTTTTGATCAGTATTCCTAATACTTTGTATGTTACTAAAATGAGGTAATAATTAATTATTAACAACTACTTTCATTTATTATCATTAAAGAATGCTTAAATCAAATTTATTTTTTGAGTAAAAAAAAATTATTAATTCATTTTAAGTCATTCTTGGAGTTGATTAACTCGTATTGACAACATATTCAAGAGTATAAATCAAAATTTTAATATTTACATTGCATTTCAAAATTAAGAAGTTGATTTCAGAAAAGCATAGTTTTAATGAATGCATAAAATTAAATAATTTACAAATGTTTTTAAATTATTTAAAAATTAAGCAAAATACTCGAATTGAAACATACCAAGATCTCAACTATAGAAGATTACAGCTTTTTTATGAAGTAATTTGTTCTAGAAATTCCAACAGCTAATTCGGTAAGAACCTTCCTCTTGAATATAAATTTCTGTTTGGTCTTCTGGAGATCTTCCAACTGGATGCGGGTCGAGTTAGCCTTATTTTTCGGTTGTATCCTCATTAAGAATGGATAAGATTAAAAACCTTATCAGTAAGACCAAATAAGCAAAATCTTTCATAGACAACAAAGAAGCGCTTCGGATTGGATTATTTTGACCTTGTAAACGAGATAAAATAAAACATAAAATGCCATCATCTAATAAAATTAAAACAAAGATAACTAAGCACATGAATTAATTATATTAGTCAAGTACCATTTTATTTGTTAGGCATATCTAGTTATAAAGGTTTTGATGAAAGCAATTAAATTATTAATATTTTAATGGGCTCTTAAATAAAGGCAGTCAAATCACAAATCCAAATATTCATATTCAATTATATACTTCATGCATGTAACACGTGTCATTTTTCGCATACACTTGCAAAAACTCTGAAAAGATAGATTTTTATAGTACATGCTCGAGATTGAAAGTTCCTTATTTTATTGAAATGTTCATATATTATTGCTTGTGCCTGCACTACTTTGCAGATAGTTTATAGCTGGTGTAATGGAACGTTGTGCCTGCACTATTTTGCTTACATGAATGCAGCAGCCTCATCGGAAAAACAGACCCGCAATGAAATTAGTCTCCTCATTAATCCTCTGTAAAATGTTGTTAGCAAATCGGTCACGTCTTGGACGATCATCTGGGTGTAATGCCTGAACAATTTGCACTTTGTACGCCTACAATTTTAGGCGTTTGCGTACCAGTTTGTGCACTGTACTCCTTGGTACTTGAAATTCGCGCGAAGCTTGTCTAAGTAATTTCTTTTGTGACCTAGTGAACGAGGTTTGAATCGTCTCAACAGTCTCTTCAGAAACTGATGGTCTGTCTGTCTATCTTCTTTAACTCTTACGCACTGACTCCATTGCTAAAAAGTGTATCAACTGCATTCCGATGTCCAAGTTCCTTATTCTATTGAAAAGTTCATATCCGCAGTTTTTTTGATTTCGGTAAACATGTTTACAAGAAGTCATTTTTATTCATTATTAGATTCCTATATTTACTCTCGCTCATATTTGAAGTGACCGACCAAAAACGAAGTGGAATGAGAGAGACGCATAACTGAAAGTCGAATTTGCTCTTACCATTCTGCCTATGGACACTGAGCTAAGAATGGTAAGATATATCTATTGAGAAGCGTTCCTCATTGTGGATGCCAGATACTGCAGATCAGTATTCTCAACGTAAAGCTTGGCTTGGGGTACCTCCCACAGATGGCGTGAGGGGGCATTCAGCACTTCTTATCGTGTACCTGAAAACTGTTTATCAGGGTATTATCCCATAACAGTGGCGTAACTCCAGACTTTTTTGAACATCCTGTAGAATATTTTCGTAAATTAAATTTGAGATAGCAATAAAATATGAAAATCATGCATTAAAGTTGCACCACACCAACATTGTACCAAACACAGAAAATCTCACCAACTCTACAAGTATTGAGAGCGCCAAGTGTGATACGAAAGTATTTGAATATACCCGAAAATATCACTCATAAATTAAGATATTTCTGATACTGTTTATACTTGAAGAGATATTTTGATTTGAGATTCATCGAGATATCGAATAGAAAAATAAAGATCGTCATCCTATTACTTAATGTCGTCAAATGGATGTTCCGATGTAATGTACAAATCGCAAACTATAATAATGTAAAGAATTGGGGTTTTTTTCGTCTTCCACAAATGATTTTTTCCACGCTTGACGGATTTTAAGATTTGTACAGATCATTAAAGCAAGTTAAAACAAGTTATTCATATACGTAGAAGGGCATATGTCATCAATGATATTTTTAATCAACAAATTTTATGAAAGCAGTGAAATTTAGAGAGGTTAACTTTTATGATGGGGAATACTTGATAATAAATTCTCTACGTTGTACGTAAGCATTCCTATTTTCATTGAGACGATGCGTGAAAGAGTTACCTGAAAAAAAAATGAAGATTTTATCGTATGCAGTTAAGACTTAAAGCTCTTATTACTCAAGAAACGTCATTAAAAATTATCCACTATATAAACATTTACTTCAAATGTCTTGCGTGGAAGTTAAACATGCTGCGCTGGCATTGAATTTTTTTTTTATCATTTCATGCGAAAATTCACGAATAGTGCCTTTTTATATTAGACAAAAAAAAAATGTGTACATTAAACATTTTCTGTTCTCATCTAACCCATGTCAATTTGCACGCTTTTCCCAGTAAGGTTTGACTTTTTTTTCTTCTGAGGGGAAGATTTGCTTGCAAGAGGTAATATATCGTGATGGGGGTTTCCTGTCGCCCATCAGCCGGTGTTGATGGCAAGAGGAAAAGACGTTTAGAGCGAAGTATCACGTGAGTGTATTTGGGAGATGTGAAGGAGAAAGCTCATCATTGGTCGTCGTCCACCTCCCCCCTCGTGATTGGTCCCACCCTGAGTTATGGTGCGTCGGCGGCCCACCTGACAGTGGTCATCATAAACCTCGTTCACCTGAGCGTGGGAGGGGAGGCCCCTCCGAGTAATTTAAAACCGATGCCCGTTGCGTGTTTTTCTCACCGCCTTATTTGACAAAGTGAGATATGGGAGACATTAGAATAAAAATAAAAAAACGTAATATTAAGAGTTGCATTGGTTGAGCAGAAGCAGCAACTCAGCGATCTGTCATTTGGGCTGTACTCTGTCCTGAGAAGCTCTTTTTGCAAACGCACGGATGCCGCCAAGAGAAATGTGCAAAGAGAAAATTTGTTTTCGGCTCATTTTCATTTTATTAATGGGGGGATTCTACTTTGGTGGTAATGGCAACGTTAATGGTACTTTGTAAAAACATGGAGTATCAGTGGAACCTGTTTTGATGTTTGTTCGTTTTTTAATCTATTTGGGGAATACGACTTCGAAAAAATTGTTCGTGACTTACTCGCTCAATCGCTTTTATTTCCTTTTAATGATGGCGTGAAGGTTCAATAGAAGATTATTGTCTCATTTTTTATGCGATTAGAATACAGTTCTAATTCATAGTTTTACAATAAACATCAAAAATTCACTTTAAGTCAAAAGAAAATTTAGATTTATCCACCATCTTTTATAACAATTACATTTACTGTAAAATAATATATAATTTGCATCTAAAATTCATTAAAATTTTAGATTCCTGTATAGGCCTTTTTATTTCTTAATGTTTATTAATTTATTTTCTTTTATTATAACGTCAACTTTCAGAAGTTGCGGATGATAATACATGTCTCTTACCATCTATAATATGATAATGATATCGGATGATAATGATATCGGATGATAATACATGATAGATCAGATTAGGCCTACTTCTGATTTAACTCTTTCATAAAAATTAATAGCTAAATAGGACAGGACTGAAATAGGGTAAACAAAAAGCTGAAAAATTGCGAATTTCACGAAATTTAAAATCTTCAGCGTTGAATTCGAGTCGCGATTAATTTTTCTAAAATCATATTGTAAAAATATGACATGAAATCAAAACTAACACCAAAATAAATTATGGAACTCCAATATAGTTAGAGACCTCAAAGCTTAAAATGCCGAGTCTCAAATCGATATAGAATAGAATTATACGGGTGGCCTTTGCTTTAAGTAAATTCGAATCCATCACAAAGACGTGGAACTTTTATCAAATCCCATCCCTGGATTCGATAATTACAATTGCCAACAGAAAATAACTTTTTAGTGTTGATAAGTAAAACACACCCAGCACATTGTATAGCTGATTGGTTTACTTCTACCACGGAATATAGAAGTTATATAACAACACCATCTAGAACAACATACCATGCCAAAAGACGATTATGAAATGTAACGAATCCAAAAATGTACATCATAATCATCACATTAATTATATCATTGCAATTACCGTAAATATTCTACTATAACGCGACTTCTTGTATAACGCGACTCCACTTTTTCGGCCCAAAAAATCGGCAAAAATCCTATCCTCTTGTATAACGCGACCCCCATTTTTGACTCCTCGCGAGAAATAAAATGTACGAACTTATACAGAAAAAAAAATCGATGTTTTTAGATGTTGGCGACGAGTAATTCGAATAAAAAGTGAATTAATACATTGTATAATGAACTGGACATTATATGCAATGTAATTAATGTATAATACACTGCAAATTCGTCTGAATGTCATCAGCACAGAAAGCGACTTCGACAAAAGCAACTGCCTCAACTTCGAGGCAGTCTGGAAGTTTATAGCCCTACATTGATAGGGAAAGCTTTCTCACTCGCACATCGACAAAAAAACACAACAGTACATAAATAAAAAGACAAGTAATCTTTATTCAGTTTAATATTTTCACTACATAA
>JAHWFO010093131.1:988143-1122033 GCA_023313115.1 Rhysida immarginata | reverse complement strand
TAAAAAGACAAGTAATCTTTATTCAGTTTAATATTTTCACTACATAATATTTTCTTGTAGGCTTTGGTTCGAGACAGTTTGGAAGTAGGCCTATTTATCAATGTTTGGGAGAAGTTATTATCGATGTTGTTAACGATGTTATTATCGACGATCGGCCGCAGTCGTCGGAGGGCTGATTTTTATCCTCTAGTATAACGCGACCCAGCAAATTTATATGCTTTTTTAGGCCAAAAAAATTCGCGTTATAGTAGAATATTTACGGTAATATAATTTGAAAACAAGATTAAAGGTGCCTGGCCTTCTAGTCCCATAGAGCCGCAAAGCATAACAATTATGAAAAGTTTATATTGGTATGTGCTTATTAAAAAGAATCATGGGGAAACTCTTCACGATAACATCATCATCACGAGGGACATTAACCTTCTGAGAGGATACGCAGTATTTAAAAAGAAATTTAGACTTTGATGTAGATCGTCCCAATCAGTCGTCTCTGGTCGGTTCTCTACACTGATCTTGCTTCATCCACTCCCATCCTTTTATTCATAGAATCCCACCAGTTATTCAAACTCTAAATGCCATACAATCTTTGATATTCTCTATTTGATCCTGTCACATTTTCCTTGACCTCTCTTCAACGATCCTTATCCATTCGTACAGCATGCAATAATTTAGTCGACTGTTTTTCGGTCATTCATTCCATCTACATTTCCCTTAACTTCACACATTATCTCTGGTATTATCGTTTGGAAGACTTTTTAAAAACTGGTTTGGTTTGGTTCGTATTAACGTCCCTTTCAACAATGGTCATTTCAGGACGGCGTTATAGGGGCCGCAAATTTTGCCTCGTAAAGGTCTTTAACGTGCAGTCGGCAAACGACTACACGGGACCAACGGCTTTACTTCCCTTCCGAAGAAAGTGCGTGATCTCAGGATTTCTACCTGAAAAATCCTCGTTGTCCTCGGCCGGAATCAAACCCGCGTCCTCGTTCATCAGAGGCGATCATGCAACCACTGAGCCACCGAGGCCGATTTTCTTGAAGATTCCAACTCTGTTTCTTATGCTTCTCTTGGAGTATTGAAGTTTCAATTTCATATTTCAATATTGTTACAACAGACTTTCATACAATGCTATATTTGCACACACCGAAAAATAAATGACTTGATCTTCTTGGTATTCGCCATCGATATCAATTTCTCTCTTGAACAGGCATTCCAAATGCACAAATTCATTTAATTACTTCAGACAAGCCGCCATTAATTGATCTTGCAATTCGTTTGATCCATACCTTTCTTTAATACATATATTCAAAAATTTTCATTTTTGCTTTATACTTAGATCATTCAACCTTGTGACGAGCACGCGTAGATCAATTTCCCTTTTCAGCAGAATACTATCATCTGCTTAGAATACACCATCTGTTTCTTCATCATCCGTCTTCGCATCCAACTCATTCACTGTAGAAATGTACATTAAACTTTTAAGGTGGCATCATGCAACTTCTCAAATATCCTCCTCAATTTTATATTCTGATATTGCTGCATTCAATCTGATACATGCACAGAGATATATGTACAGGATGAGCACAAAGTCTTTATCTGATAAAGAAAATTAATAAAAAAAACTGTTAGATAGGTACATACCGATTTTTGTATTATGATCTTCATCTCAAAAAGTTTTTCTTCACATAGTTAGTACACTTAGCTGTACACCGTTCGTAGCTCTGAGAACATCTAGACGATATTCAATTTCTTGCCACGTATTCGCCAACATGTCTTCTTTTGCTGTCAATATCGCATCCGTTATTCTTGACTTTAAGGTGTTCACATCGGGAACACTTTATCCTCACAGAAAAAAAATCTAAGGGTGTTATGTCTGGAAAACGTGGGGGCCATGCTGTAGGACCATCTCTTCCAACCATCGGTTGGGAAAAATTGAATCGAGGAATTCACGAACTGATAATGCCCAATATTGTGGGCACCGTCCTGTTGATAAATTACCCGTGGTTGATACATCTCTAATTGAGGCGCTACATAGTACTGCAGCACATCTTGTATATTAAAAACTGTTAATGTTACGCCAATAAAAGTTTAATTAACAACCCCTGTAAATTCCTTGTTTAGTTTGGAAACTCTGTAATATTTTAATAAAAGAAAAATGGAAACTCGTTATTTCAAAAATATAGAAATTTTGAACCTGGAATATTTCTTGAATACTGCTTTTGTTATTTTCTCGTATACAGTTTCTGGCTTTTTTTAAATCTCTGTATTTTTAGAAAGTAGCCACCAACTAGAGATATTCATGATGATAAAAAATTTTTAAGTTGATTTGCAGTAGATGTTGCCTTTATGCTGATTATTTTATCCAGTATATCGGATATCAGTTAAAATGTTTTATTGTATTCTGTTTTTATTTAACATGGTATGATTATAATTATTAATAATAAGTGATGTTGTACACCACATTCTTGATTAACGTTTGTTGGATTAACGCTGAATCATTTATTGTAACTTCGTTTCGTATAACGTTTACCTTTTTTTGATCAACGCTCATTAAGATCTCAAAATAACCTCTCTATTTAGCACTGTTTTTATGGTAAGTCGATATTTGAATAACGTTCACGTATTCAGGAATCTAACCCGAACGTTTTCCAAGAATGTGGTGTATATGAAATTAAGCTGTATAAAATCTTAAGATGTATAAAATTAATATTAACTCGTAAGGAATTAAAAAAAAAGATATTTTTTGCACCATTTAATGTTTTTCAAATTTTCAAATGTCATTGCAAAAAGTTTTTCAAATATAAATATTGAAAACGGTTCAGACAATTGATTTATAAATTGATTGAGAAATTTAATTTTATCAACAAACGTGATTTATGAAGGAATGGAAGAAATTAAAGGTTTTCGTTATTATTTTCGCAGGATTGTATTTAATGCCAAGGAGAGATTGCTTATTACAGAAAAAAATAATTAGATACGTCCAAGGCAATGAAAGAAAGAAAAAAAAAATGGTTCCAAGTGCTGATGTAACGACGTTAACAGCGAACCATAACATTTTCTAACAGGTGCTTTAATATGAACTTTAATTTAATCACATTTTCCACGTAACTACGCCTTTTAAAAACGTAGCAGTACACACAAGAACAAATAAAAAGTCAGTAATTGCCAATTCGTCTAAACACACACACATATACACTCTTACTCGGCTAACATAACGGTCTATTGCAACGTCCGCTTTGTTTTGTCCATCGGGAGAACCTGTCAATTGGAGGGGCGACCAACAGCAGATGTGAGCAGGAATCACAGCTACTATTAACAGACAAGGAGCCTTGGCGTGTCGCGATTCGAGGGGTCATTGGAAGACACGTCGGACTGGAGACATCTGGCGCTCACTTTTTTTTTTTAGCCATAAACGAACTAGGAGCAACAACACCCGTGCACCTAAGAAATTCACCTGTTTCTTCAACTTACTAAGCACGCAAAAATAATTTATTAAACCCTCTCATTAAGTATCAACCCTTTCGACTTTCTGGTGCAAAGATTTTTTTCCCCCTTTTTTTATATGTAGAAGATTTAAGTATATTTTTTTTTAAATTTTACTTTCCTTAAAAGAAAACGGATTGTCAAGTTATGCGCTCAAAATGTTTATAATAATTTAGAAAACGCATATGTCGATAAATAAGCAACTTATCTCAAATTTCGGCATTTAGCCCGAAGAAGAATAGTACAAATGAAATTTAGAAAAAAAATCATTCTCTATAATTCTGAAATTTATTCAACTGACTATATGATGTGCTTAATATTTTATCTCGTTATTGACCTTTCTAGTTAATAGGCGATAACGCTTCTTTTAAAGAGTTCTGAACGAGAGAAAGTGTCTCGTTACTTGCATCCTTTTGGTTTTGTCCAATACAAGCTTCACCCATGCAAGAAAGTTTTATTTAACGGAAAATAATTTTAAAGTTAGCTATATATTATAATTATAATCATTACATTCGGTGCTGAAAATGAGTGGGGGGAGGGACGATGCCGGTAAGGAATATTTCGATTTTTATCTAAATGTTAGTATAGAATAAAAATTCATATTTGGTTAAAATTCAAAAGTTTAGTTTTGGAGAAATAATAATCCTCATCACGAACAAGCAATCAATCACTGAAAAATCCTTCATAGTTTAAATCGAGATTCAATACAATTTGGTTGTAAACGAACCATTAAAATTATACATTTAAGAGCTGTAGTTCTTTGGTTTACTAAGAAGACAGTATCTTTCACGAATCTCTACATGAAAAAGTCACATATGGTTAAATCTGGGGAGTCGGGTGGCCCAAATTAACTCTTTATGTATCTTCTTGAAGTGTGCAATCTTCAGAGAGAATTGGAGCCAGAAACTGTGGACAAAGACTAACAAGGATTCAAGGAAACTACTAATCCACAATAAAAGTTTATTCATACGAATGCGCATTTCGGCAGCCAAGCTGCCTTCGTCAGCGTATCCAAGACTTGATCAGGACAGGGAGTTCTGTTCAGATGTTAAGATTTTGGCAAATTTGCATTGAGATGCCCTTGCATTTCATCGTGATAATGAGCCTAAAAAAACTTGTCATTCTATATAGGTGGTTTTTATATGGTAAATTTCTAAAAAGAATGTCTCACAGACTTATGAATATCTCTGTATATACTGTACTTTGAAGAAATTGATTACAAAACTAAATGGAGGTTCTTTAAAGCATAATGCTTATTGTATACAATGTATTAAAAATAGTAGACTATATATAAGCTTTAAACAAATTTTATTTTTAATATATCTTAATCACTGTTTCAAAAATAATTCCTTCTCATTATGAATTAATAAACTGCTTTTAACAAAGTCATAAATTAATAGATATTTTATTAAAATATTATATGCATCATGTGTAGAGCAACTTTGTAGCTATAGCATTATTATAAAAAAAAACCTTCTATTAAATAAGTTCATACAGAAACAATAGTTGCCAGTGATTTTTGAAAAGTGAAAATCATACAAGCAACAACAAATCGAAATTCACAACTCTTAGTAAATTTTCGTTGGAAGAATCAAATTCTCGTGCTCGGTAACAAGACAAAACCAATTTTTAATGAACTCGTCCAAGTGAAAGAAATAGAACTATTTTCTAGGTTTGTCAAAAATTAGAAATATTGATAAAATTTTTTAATGATACGATTTGTCATTTTAGACTAAAATGTTTCTTATTTTATTTAAAGTTATTAATCATTTGCTTGTGATGAGATTTTTCTATTTTGCCAAACTCAAAAAGTTTATAATTGAAAATGACGGACAGATTAAAAAGGTTTACAATAAAAGGAAAAATGAATGCTTATTATTTTTTGTGAAGTTCTCCAATTTGAATAACGACTTAAATTTTAACACCACAAACAGTAAACTTATACTCTGATATTATTAAATTCATTATTTTATTCAGATAAGTTTCAGGTATATTTTTAGTCTTTACAGATCGAGGTCTTGTGTTTCTTTGAAGGTTGCGTTTGGTCGATGCAGTGTCATTTATCATTTAGTGACCGATTATAATCATAATTTTTATCTTTATCTTTCTTTTATTTTTTTGTAACTTCATTGATTTCAGAGACTTTTTAATGAATGAATTATTCTTCTTTCATATTAAACAAAAGTGAATTGTCGTTGAATACATTTGGTAAAGGTTGAATTGGTGATTTACTCATGAAAGAAATCAAAAGAACATTTGTGAACGCAGGAATAGGGCTTAGAAAAATTAAAAAATTCTTTTATCTTACGAGCATTTAATGTAGTGTTTTTTAAGCGTTTTAATTAAAGCCCCCCCCCCCCCCCTGCCCTTCATTCTCTTATTACCGATGGCTCCCCTTCTGGGCATTTGACCATTTCGATAAATTCCGAGAAACACTTGTTTATGACTCTCAGTCTGTTTAAACCACTTGTTAAATTGGGTCTTTTTGACACGGAAGGTAAGAGGGTGGGGAGATGATGACGATAATAATAGACAGACAGAAAGGAAGGAAGAAAGAAAAAGACGAGCAGAAGAGAGAGAAGTCACTTCCCTTCGTCTCCACCCCTCCTTCTTCCGTTTCTTATCTGATTAAATAGAGAAAAAGAGCCACAAATTATGCAGACAAATAAAAGCAGTGTCACGCAAGCAAAACATTTTGGATTATTATTTTTTGCAATGGCACCTGACTCAAATTGCTTCCGGCCAGAAAGGACATAAGACGAGAGTTGGTGGTTCCACCTTCCCTCCGTTTCACCTGTTTCTCTCATCTGTCATGAATCTTAAATAACAAGATAATTAATTGGCTCACTTGGCTCCGAGCTGTTATATAATATATTCGTAGTTAATTTTTATCCAGGAACTACGACGTTTTGCCTCTAACACTTAATGAATTCTCCTTTTAGGAGTCTTGCAAACTAAAAAAATTAAAAATTTTGCAAATCTTCCTTTGGCGAATGAAATGGAAAAAATTTTTGATGTCATTTTATTTGTTTTTTTTTATTTCAATTTACGAATGATTCAGCTATGAAATATTTTTTGTCTTCTTTTTATGTGACATCGCCAAGGACAGCAAGAGTCGGCAAAGGAATGTCGCAGACTGTCAAAAGGGGCTGATATACGATCCAGGCCTTCTATAATGAGTTTTAAAATTAATCATTATGAAAACAATAAACACTCTATAATAATGTTATGTTAAGTAATATTAATTGAATATAAGGATTTTTAATCGTTAAAAGGCCATTGCGTTGTTAACTACACTGCTATTTAGTTTTGTTAGCTGAAAAGTTTAATTGTGTCCTGAGGCTTGTTTTGACATTGCTTTTTTATTTGCTGAACTGAAAAAAAATCTTAATGAACCTTCTCCTTGGCCATAAAAATTTCTGTGGACAATAAGAGATAAATGAAAGGACTAATCCAAGTCGCTTAAGAATATTTTTTTTAATAACAATAAATTTGGATAGTTACTCGCTTAATTAGAATTTCAAAATTTGTAAACACGTAAATTGGCATTCTGCGTCAACTTCTCATTTAATAAGACGAATTTTTATTGAAAATTATAAAGTTTTTAAAATATCAAGGAAAATACTAAGTCCACAGTAGTTGGCTTTTACATCCTTATTTATAATTTTTAACTTTTCAAAATTATTTTTATTTTAACTCTAGGTTATTTTCTTACCTCCCCCCTCCCCCATTTGCTTTTAGACAGGGCTCGTTCTAGATTTCTTAAAAAAATAAAAATAGAGAGAGAGAATAGGAAAAATATTTCATACAACAGGAAATAATGACAACCTAGAACTATAAAATTGTGTGGAGAATAAAAAAAAAAAATATGAAACTGAAAGTTCATATACAATCTGAGGACATAGGTTTGAATTATTGCTCACGAAAAGTTTTACGATTAGATCCAGTTTTGTGTTTTCTGAAGTGGAACTTGACTGATTTTTACATGGGAGACGAGTAAGTTAATAGGAACCCAGTAGAAAAATGGATTAAAAAACATCCTAGCAGTGCTTATCTATATTCTTAACATCTATCTAAACATTGGCTGAGATTTTTTTTGACATTATAGAAGATAAGGTTCACTGTACTGTACTTAATGAAGTTTATGGAGGCCTAGTGTACAATACTTAACGGAAGTGGCGGATGTAGAAGAAAAGAAGGACGAAAGACAAGAATCCTGGAATAAAATAAAAAAATAAAAATTAAACTCATACGGAAAAAACAAAACCAAAATCCAGAACAGTTTCGTCGTTTATTTTGGGCTTTATAAGGGGTACAAATAAAAGACTAATTAGGTTCTGTGTAAATAAAATTGATTACATTACAGGTTGTCTGAATTTACGGCAGTACATTATTTATTAGAATAGAATCGTTCAGAATGTTGTTTTTTGAACTAAAATACACTTACTTAATTTAACTGAATAAATTTTAATTCTCTGCCTTCTTCACTTCCTTATGAAATAAAATGAACCAACAGTTCTAAAAACATACAATGAAAAAAAAAGGATATTTAACATTTAGAGATGTTAACTTGGAAACAATACGTAAATTTAATTAAAATTGTCCGCCCAAAAATTGTGTTAAATGATGTAGCCTTAAATTCCACTCTAAATTGGTGGCATGTCTTTTCGATAGGGAATCAAGCCGTATTTCTATTCAGTATTAAATTTTGCTTCTGTACGTTCAAGAATATTTCTATTTTAGAAACATTTCGATTTAAGCATGTAATCTCCGCATTTGAATGCTTCTGTGTTAAGCCAATTATAGTAATTATAGAAGTATTCTCAATGTATTTAGATGTCCCCCATCTTTAATTTCCTTTTTATATACAGAAATAAACTACATTATTCTCCCCCAAAGAAAATATAGGAAAGTAGTGGATGCCCTGAGTTCAAGGAAATTGACCAAATGTTGCCATTTGAACGTAGCTAACGAAAGGACAGGCCTGGGCACTCAAAAGTCACCTGACCGTAGTAGTCAGAGCAACATTAATTGTCTCCATCTATCGCCCGCCCCCCCCATTAATTGTCTCCAACTAAGATTTTAACAGTCAGTGTTTTTTCGTTTGTTGGAGAAATGAAGGTTGAATTGTTGCTTAGGCTGCTATGGTCAGGTATGAATGCCCAAACATGACCTCCTTTATTATTACAGACCTGTTTTATCGGCTAACTTCCATTGTTGCTTTTGACGTGTCTCAATTTTGCCATGGTGCTGTTAACCTCCCTCTCTTTACCAACTGAGATAAGCATAATATAGTGCAAACAAAATAAAAAAAAAAGCTGTTGTGGGGACCACGGGACTCCCTTGTACGAAGTTTAATCGAATGCTTTTTTGGGAAATATTTCTCATTATTATTCTTGAGACATGTATTTCCATCTCTCTCTTTGTTGTCTAAAAATTCCAATTGTTGAAACAAATTTTGACAGCCGATTTTGTTCTTCAAATATAGTTCTTCAAATAAAGTTCTTCAAACTCTGACGTCAGGCAGTCAAACTCTGACGTCGCAAACTGCTCCACGCAAACAAAACTCCATAAACATGAAAGGAAATCTGTTGTGGACAGCACAAATATACATGTTTGGCCCAGCCGACTGTAATCAAAATGAGAGGTGCACAACTACATGTTACAACAATCCTAAATACAAAATTTCAACATTCTACGGCTAACCATTTCTGAGAAATGCGAGATACACACTCCCCGACACAGAAAAATCACCTGATCATCTTAGTCCAAGCAATAATGTAATCTTCATTGTTTCCATCTTGGGTTTTCGTTTGTTATAAACAATCAGAGAAGGAGGTTAAACAGCGCCATAGTAGCTCCTGTTGTAAAACTGAGAGCCTCTAGTGTGTCCAAAAACCACAATAGAAATCTGCCATTAAAGCGGGTTTGTAATAATAAAGGACTCCTGTTGTTCTCGTCGGCTGCGCGTTTGCAAGTGTTACAATTGAATTCGTCAGTTATTCCTGCTATTAACTGAATAGTTTTTTTTATTAATTTCTTAGTTTGCTTTTGCAGAGCTGTGTTATACCATAGATGAAGAAATACAGGATGGGAAACTCCATGGACTTCGCCACGGCGGTACTATATCTCTCCAGGCCTGACAACTGAATTGATGACGTCATGCTAGAGGTCGGTGAGGCATTCTGCTTGCCATTTTGAATAGATTACTTGTAATATTTTTCTATAAAATTTTTAAATTTCTTTTATTGTTTTACTGTGATTGTTAATTCCTTAAATTTTTGAAATATGATTTTTATAAAAATATGTTTCAACCGTGACAGTTTTTTTGTCACATAAAAATTATATTAATTTTCCATATCTAATTTCTCTCTTGTGTTAATTATCAACAGAGTATGGATCAATTATGGCTTGTATTTATACAATATTCGAATGCATTGATTAAAAACATCGCTCTCAAAACGAACATTTTTTTCTCTCTCATTTTTGCTCCGAGTTGCCATGAAAATCCGCTTCTCAACGGAAATTCATCTAACTTTGAATTTTCTCTACATAAGAATTTAAGCAGGCGGATATAGCTGCTTCCATTTGAAGCTGTTCTCTTTCATCCCATGTCTTTCTTTTTTTGGTAGGCGCTTCATTTCATTTGGGATAGTCTGACCGACTGGTTGTTTTCTCTTATGTACAGAGTGTTGCTGATAACTACAGGGCAGTATAACGGGAAGCCTATCCGCTCGATTGCAGGGGCCGGCTCGACATCAAATGATAATTGGGTAATTTTATTTTGTTATACTTGTTTGTTTGGCAAAGGGCATGACCAATTGAGTCAAGGAGGGGTGCGCGCTGTACTACTACAGGGTAGAGGGTGCACAAAAAGTAAACACACTTACGAATGTCTTCCGCAGCTAGAGGGGACCAACAAACAAACCAAAAATTCAACAGAGGAGAATAGTTAAAAAAAATAGCGTTTCACACTTTTATTATTATTATGTTTGGTCGTCACGGGCTAACCCGGGTTGCATCTCGTAGCGGACACAGGGCCAAAGCCACGAGACGCAGCAGACCAGTTTACTCTACTACTGAGAAAGTGTCACCTGGGTGTTTTGTGAAGTCTCTTACAACAAATTTCAAAGAAACTTCCATCTTGCTCAGCACAGAGAGCTACCCTCTTCACAAAGTCTTCTCTCACTCCCTCACCTTCATCTCCCTCCATTCTGCCAATAGACCGAGCCGGCCCCTGCAATCGAGCTGGTAGGCTTCCCGTTATACTGCCTCGTAGTTATCTGCAACAAACTGTACATAAGAGAAAACAACCAGTCGGTCAGACTATCTCCAGGGTCAATAAAGAGATGATCGAATCAGGATGGTGGAATGCGGAAATACCATACCAATGTAATCTCTAAACATTTAAGTGCAATTGAAACTGAAGACTTAGGGCCAGTTCATTATCTACTTTCTCAAGTGAGTATTCTCAACTGAGTCTTCAGCAACAATGGAGTTGTATTGTTGAGATGAGGAACACTTGGTTACAACAATGCCACTGTATTGTTGCTGAACACTCAGTTGAGAAGTCTCAGCTGAGAAAGTAGATAATGAACCGGCCCTTAGATGTAGTGAAATATTTTAATATACAAGATAAAGGCAGTAAGGATTAATAAGAGAAAAGCTCTCATGAGTATTTTTCCTGTGGCTACACTGCCATCAATGCACATGAAAGAATAACAAAAATAGTAATGTAGAGTTCATTTTCTGACATTGCAATAGTGTTATGATTTATGTTAAATTGTTATTTCTCAGTTATTTTCTTCTTCTTGTGAGACAAGTATGCTAATTAATGTGTCTTATTTCTTTTTGTGTAATATGTTGCTGATAGTTTCTAAAGACCACGAGACCGCTATTCCCCACAACTCCGACCCACAGGAACAATTCTGCCCAAACCTTCATAATAATATAGATCTTGTTTAGAGGAATCTCCGTAATAAATTTTGCAGTGGGCCAATCTAAACTAAAATAAATAGTAAAGTAGAACAATTAGCTCCATTATTCCGCTACTTAATAAAGAAAGAATTAAAAATTATTGATGAAAAAGAGGAAAAAAAATTACTGATTATTTTTCATCAATAATTTAACATCTGGGATATGGCGTATGATTAACCCTCGTGGACCCATTTTGAGCTATTCTTTAAAAATTAAAAAAAATAACTGCACCATTTAATCACACGCAATTATTCAGGTATCTTTTTAAATTTCCCGCATAAAAACGGCATTGAAATAATTTAACTTTTAATTCAAAAAATTTCCATTGTGGATTTGACTATTGCGGTTTCATCTGTTTTCGTACAAATCCAGGTAGCACTCTATCCGTTTGATTGCCTTCCCTTCCGCAAAATTCAAAAGCCAATAAGGTGACCACTTTGAGAAGAGGATTCAGTGGCGCCGTCTGTTAACGTACCTTTCCTGGAGTGAACAGGTTGAGATTGCTGGTTCAAATTCCATTTGTCCTTTCGATGATGATTAATATAGTTGAAACAGCTTCATAGTTGAAACTGTCTGATCGTATGTATATCATTTTTGGAAAAAACAACAACTTTATTCTGAATATATTTAAATTAACATCATTGGAATATGGATCATTCCTGTATTTCACACTTGGAAATAAATAAATGGTTGGGTCTTGCTTGCAATTCTTAATATTTAATTCAACGACCCAAGGTTGGTATTGCAAGAAAGACCCAACCATGTATTTATTTTAAATTAATAAGCTTAAATATTTTCCAGAGCATTTAAACATCGATTTATTAAAATTACATTCTGGTCGTTGATCATTTTAATTTTAGTACAATTTAATTTTAGTTATATAATTTGTTAAAATAAAAATATTGGCAAGTGAATTTGAGTCCTCAAACTTTAGTGCCACCCTGTATGCAAATTTATTTTACTTGTGATGTTCCGACCACAGAGTAAGTTCCGACAGCCTATAGTTGATTTTTAATTCACTCACACGCCTAATTTTAACGATTAATTAAATGACAAGCGATAAATTTCCAAGTTTTGTTGACTTTATAAAAATTTATTCTAGCTTTTTGATCTCATTAAAAAACAAAGCTAAAAAAACACAAAACGAAACTCATCGCTTTCTTATTGAAGTAGAAAGAAGATTGGTTGATAAAGCACTCATGGTCAAAGCAATTTTCTCATTTTGTAACACAAGCCAACAAATGGAGTTAAAAAATTCGGCCATTATGTTTTTCTTAGAATAACGGTTCGCTTACTTGCGGTTACTAGCCGTATCTCTTACTCTCGGTAAGCCCAGGTGAGATGACAAGAGGAGCGAGGCGAAGGTGTTCGCAGAAGATTCCTGTCAACTGATCCTTCGGTTTATCTCTTGCTGTTCGTCTACGTGGCGGGAATTTCTTGCACGCGAACATGCTAGAGCCCAAGACCGCCAACAGCTTTTTGGGCTTGGGCTCATAGCTGGAACTTCACCATCTGCCAAAAGGAATGTCTTACTCAAAAGACGGATTAAGCGCCTTCTTGGAATTGTCAAAGAAACAAAGTAGATGTGGAATCTGCGTAACATGCTTTAATAAAAAAAAATTCCCAATGAAGCCATGTTTATAGCTATTTTGTTAATATTCATTCTTCTTTTGGCTTGATTTAGTGGATTTATCCCTGTCGCCAAGCCATGTTCTTTATTGTAAAGATTTTATTCAAATTTCTTCCATAAAACTCAAGGAATATTCAAGGCGATGGTATATACAGTGGCTTGTGATTCATTGCGTCCTTATAATAAAAGGATACGTATGCGATGTTAGTCTGACGTCTATTAATAAATAAAGAGTCGTTTGGCCATTTCAGTTGTTTCGTCTTAGAAATTTCTTTCGTCGTAATTAATTCCATGCGTGAAGTTTCAAGCTCGGATGAACCGTTGCCCCGAAGCCCTCGTTATTTAATGTATCTTAAATAGGAGACGCAACATAAGGCACAAGAGTTGTTGCCTCTGACACTTAATTATAAAATGCGCTCTGAATCGTTTGCGTCGCAGTAGGGGAAAAAAAGGGAGGGGGGGGGGTGACATGAACAAGGGGTAGGAGTCGTGGGGTCGCCTGCTGACTTTCATTCGATGCTCCCTGCCGCTCGTCAAGCCTCGAGGGGGTGGTGGCAATTCGACAGGTCCACTATTGCTTCCAAAAAAGACAAGGGCTTGGCCCCACTCCCCTCTCGTCCTTCCTTCCACCCCCGAAGCACCCTTCTTCTCTATCTCTTGCGCTGCATATGAATATGGATGAGACCATATCTTCTTCTTCTCCGACTGAAACCATTACTTGGCTTTCAGACGATGACGTTTTGACCAGTTTAGTGAAACCGGAATGACTCTCGAGCGCGAGCAAATATACTTTCTAATAGTGTTCGTGAACTTTTTGCAGAGACTTTAAGCACAACTTACACACTCGAAAGAACGAATAGACAAAAGTAACTAAATAGAAGAATGGGAAAAGGGAACAAAAAAATCTCAAAAGTTAATTTAAAATAACAACGTGTTAATACTTTGTTTGTCTAAAGGCGACCTACTAATTTTGCTGTTTAGAATTTAAAAATAAATCTGTACCAATTGTCTAGAAATATAATGCACGAAATCTTCCCCATTAATTTAGATTGTTACCTAAGATTTATTATTTCGAGAATGTTTTAAGACATTTGATTCCAAAATTAGAGTCTCAAGTAAACTGTTTTCGGTTTCTTACAACAAAGATTCAATTGGATGAATCTTGAATCTCGTTTATAGTCGTTAGGTAATCTTAGATGGCGGATTCTATAAAAATTTCAATTTTTTTTTGTCCAATGATAAAATGGTTTTTGAAATTAAAGCACAACTTTGACCCCCTCCCCCCTGAATTATTTTCAGTTTTTAGTAAAGTAGAATTATTGTAATGAATATAACAAACCTCAACCAAACAAATAAATTAACAAAAATATTGAACTAACTACAATTTTCAACGTGCATTATTCACAAGAATTTTTTCTTTTGTTTTTATGAACCTCCGACTTTATTAATGAATTTAGGTGAGGAAGCTAATAGTTCGTCTACTATGCGAAACTTCAACTTCCATTACTTTTCGGATGATTTCAATATTCGGAATGTTTTTGGCATATCAACCAATTCAAGATTGATCTTTAGAAGATTAGGAACTGAAATTTCTAATGCGAAGGACATCCATTGTTATAATCAGACTAAATTGTTAAATTTTATTCTTGAATTAAGCCTCATTATTGTTGCAGATTAATGACACTTTTATTGATTAAAAAGTTAATTTATTAAATAAAAAATTGTTATTGGTTCAATATTTTCATTAATTTATTTGTTTGGTTGAAGTCGGTTATATGTATTCATTACAATATTTTTTATTACCTCAACGTATATCAAGTAGTAAAGAAGAGTATATATTCCAAAAGGTCATTTCGTTCTTATAAAAAAATACAACAATATGAAAACGTCGATACTTCTATCCATGATTAAATTCGGGTAGATCTTATTTGTTTACAAACCTTTTCAAAATATTTAAAAATTCTTTATTTGGCACCGAATGGATTCATAACTAATTTTCTTGAGTTTGTTAATTACGGAAAAGTCCAAATAAAGAAAATGGTAACTTGAATTGTTTAAAATACAAAGTGAAAATTCTAAGAACTAAAGACGAACTCAGGAAGTCAGAAGAATAAATGAGAATGTATAAGAGACTCAAAAGCTGCCACCCACGCCATTTGACCTAGCAACCTTTAAACTGTGGGTCGGAAAAATCATAAAAAACTCTGGTCGCCCCATAAGTCTTTTTCTAATTTTACATTTCCTTCAGAAGAGAGTGGAAGCAATCCTTTCGGTGATTCTGTTCACTTCTCTTTCTCTTTATATAATGAGGTCTCGCCTTTCATTCTCCAATGCAGAAGATCTAAAGAAAGAAAAAAAAATTATAATAATTTCGTATAAATTGATAAAAAAAATCTAATATCCTTAATTAAATTATTTATATACATCTATAAACGTTTTATGTTTTACAGGAAACTCCTTTTTTAAAAAACGAGTTTTATGCCTACAATCAACGTAATCTCCTATGACAATTTTCATTACCTAAAAGAATAATCGTCTTTCTCGACAAATGATACACAAAAGATTAGACTAAATAAGAAAAAAAATATTTATTACAACAGCAACACAAGGAATGGAACGGAAGATCCAGCGGTATAGGTTCCGGAGGAAAAGGTCTTCAGTTAAGAAACAAAAAAAGAAGAGGAAGAAAAAAAATTTACAAGTTAAAACAACAAGAAAAAAAAAATCAGAAGCGGAAACGAATTATGTGACAAAACCTGAAATAGCGTTTCCGGTGGAAGAATCAGAGTTGACCAATCCACTTTTCATTTATAAGCGAAACAGATTAAACCGAAAATTGCCAATTAAGGTTTTTGAATTATCACTTTTTCCGGTACAATGTCCTGCTATTTATAAGAGACTGACATTAAAAACTTAATATGTAAATTAATTATTTACCAAGAAAAAAAGCGGGGGGGGGGTAGGGGAGAAAGGTACTTTGCGAATTAAATTTCATGAGCCCAGAAACGCTCTGTTCCTCGACTAACTTTCTTCTACCAAATGCTGTGGCCGGAGATGAGGACTTTTATACGGTTGGATATATTATTTTTTGGTGTTTATTTGTTCTCACCGCTATCCAGCCAAGTCAAGATTCTCTCTCTCACTCTGTGTATATGAGTGTCGTTAAAGGGATGTTGGCAACGATCGTTGCTATGGTTTATGGCTTCGATGGTCCAGAGTTGCGCCGCTCGACGGGAAATAACAGATGTTTGGCACTCCGCCTATAGATGGCTCTCCAATCCCCATTCACAAAGGACAGACAAAGAAAGAAAGAGGGAAAAAAAAGAGAAAAAAGAAAGTAAAGGAAGAAGAAAAATAGATACGAAACGAAAACAGCAGGAAAAACCGAATGGCGCCACCCACGCATGCGCGCTTCGGAAACTTTTTTGGGGGGAGCAAAGAGGAAACGGAGAGAATACTCGTGTTGTCAGTTGTCATTCAACTGAGGTGGAGAAAATGCTTTCCATAATCTATTCAAAGATAGAATTATCAGCATCACACCTTATGTAATCTACAGTGGCTCCATTCGGCCGCGATCATAAGTTTGCTTCTTGAGTCTTTTAAGACCACTTTCTTGTACACATTTTCCTCCGTACATTTCAGACAGCATTAAATTACATTTCACACCGTAATTTGCGCACATTAAAAGTCATTCCTAAATTTGACACTTTATCTTCGAAAATGGATTAGATGATAAAGAATACGCGATTAACAATATTCTTTCTGGTAAAGTTTGTATAGTAATTTGAAAACGTCTAATTAAACATTTATACGCTCAATTATTGAATTGTTACAAAAGTTTTCTTAAACAAAATAAAACCGAATTCTGTGCAAAATGACGAAAAATGATGACTGTGACCAGATGATATGACATCTATTTGAGTATTTGCAGATATCCCCAATCTTCATCTATGTTTCAACATTCTTTGAGGTGCACCATGCTAACTCCTAATAGCACCGGTAGGCACAGTTCTGCAAAATTTAACCTTTTATGTAAGAAATTCTTTTAGAAACATTGGAAAAAAAAAGCATTATTCTATTAATGAAACTTTCAAAGTGAGAAGAGGATCTCCCCATATTTGTAATTAATTAGTTCTAAGCCTCTCTTACAATTTTAACAAATCCTCTCTGAACTTAATCGCAGAATCCTCAATCAGAGATTGAACCCTAGATAACAATATTAAATTGAATTTACACTTGGGGTTTTGATTTAGATGGCTGACTTCAAGAAATGGCTTAAGTCGACACCATCTTTTACCATGCGCTATGAAATTAAGGAGAAGGAAGACGGAGGATTCGATGTTGGAGGAAACTTTTGCAATCGCGACGACGGGGGGGGTGGGGGGGGGGAGTTGCTGCGACTCCATTGCCGCTTCATAGCCGTTACCAAGCAACGACGGACGGGGGACAGTGAACCAATGACGCGGCTGCTGGTTGGACCCGTGGGTACGTGGGGGCGGGGTTGGCGAGGGTGATGAATGCGCGGGCGGCGGGCCACGGGCACACAACCACACCGACGACACGAGCCAGGCCGACAACATCGATCAACGACTCTGCGCCACCAAAAGACACCGAAGAACTTCAACCAACCAAGCTCCCTCTCTCTCTCCATCGACGGGAAGATAAATACTTAAAAAAAAATAAAAGGAAAAAAAAAAAAAGAGAAGAGATAGGGAGTTCGACTTGAGGGAAAAGGGGAGGACAAAAAAAGTAAATGAAAGTTAAGGAAAGAAATGCCGCTCTTATTCCATTAGGATCCAAAGAAAAATTTCATGAAGGAAGGGGAAAAGGGAAAAAAATATCAACCGAGAGCGATGGTAAGAAGAGAAAAAATACCAAAAGAACAAAAGTAAGAGACTCCTTGAAAAATCTCCTGCTTCATATCCGAGAAGAACTTTTTTTCTCTTTCAAGATTCTTCCGATTGAGCCCTCGTCGTTTCCTTGGCGAAAATAGCGTACATTCGCCGTAAAACAATATCTAAGCCGTTTAATACTTGATTATGAAACGCTTTTTTCCTCGTTTTGATAAGCGTGCTTTAGGTTTAGAGGCGAAGAATTTTTTAATAATAAAAGCAGAGATGCGTTTTTTCCATCAAACAATTTTTACTTATTTTCAATAGTAAAACGACTACAAAGATGTACAATATACGTGACATTTCAAGTTCACATCTTCAAGTTACATTTTGCATTATTATAGATTGGTCATATTTAAATGCATTTCATAATAATAGTCGTCATGGAATATGTATTGCATTTACCTATTTCGTTTTTTAAATTCTAAGCTTTAATCACGAAAAATACACTATAAGTGAACTCTTATTCATAACAAGACGCCATTTTGCCCTGTTTCTTATTCATGCACGATGTCTACATTCTTACTATTGCCGTTTGCGGACTTTTAAAAATTTCAAATCATTAAGAGAAAAACTCGACGAAAATGAACGGAAGAGGTATTAAGGTCAATTATAGATTAAAAATAGAAGAGCAAAATTCACAGTTTGGATCTTGAAAATGCACATCACTTACCAACCATAGATCAATCGGGATATTTGATGCAAACATACAGACTTAATTCATTATAATATATAGTAGAAACTTAATTATCTGGACTCTGCAATCAGAGTATTTATGATCAGTTATTGTCCACATAATCTAAAATTCGAATAGGTAATGAGGTACATACATAATAAAAAATAAAGTAGTTTTTACATGAATGCAGAACTTGATACTCATCGGCCAATATGAGATCTGAATCCCCCTTCCTCAAATACCGAACAATGTTCACTTTATCACTTTTAATCAAACGTTTGTGGGTTATCTACAACCGTGAAACCAAAACAAAATATGAACATCGCGCTGGTATTCGAAACGATGCTTCATCCTCTGGACACAAGCCCTTTACCTTATGTTTGCGACGTCCGGCCAAATACATTCAAATGGGTAGGGATTATTTCGAAAAGAATCTGTGTGCCCATTGATCCTGTATAATAGTTCACCGTTAATTGTTTTTTTTTAGCATCTCTTCTAAATAGGTAGTTTTGGGTCACAAAATACGAGTCCAGATAACTGAGCAACGGATAAGTGAGGTTTGAATAATGGAGTCTCTACTGTATAGTGAAGCTATAAAATTTCTATTATAGAAGCTATAAAATTTAGTCTGTTTAACTTTAATTGATCGACCATCGAGTTATAAATTTTAAGGAATGTGGACAGATCTTTTTGAAAATGGTGGAAGATGTTCCTGATCGACGTTACGGGACAGAATAGACAGTAATTTTGTTATTTCTTTTAAAAATGGTTTGTTGAGTATTATTCAAATGCCAACAAGCCTCAAAGCCATTTCTGGAAAGCTAAATGTAATTTTCATAAATCCAAAATAGTTAGAAAACTTACTAATGAGCAGACTAAAAGTAATTTAAAAAAAAATTTTTTTGCGAATAATGCAGCAAATTTGCCACAAACATAAAAAGATAATAATGACAACTTCAAATTTGCCAATTCGTCCACAGCTAGGTAATTATACTTACAAGCAGTTCGAGTTGAACGCATCTCAATTTACAATGATAATTATACGGATCAATTTCTAATTATTTTTGACGAGAGTCCTTTTTGAAATTAGAACTGAGCAATATAGAGTGGAATTAAGTTCACGATAATCGAAACAAGCATCTTTTATTAAATAAATTATAGGGCTGAAGAGCAAATATTTGTAAATAAAACTTCTGCCTTAATTTTTTATTACCAGTAACAACGTTAGATGTTCATTACAAACCAAGTTTTAAAAAATTTCAACAATTTAGCCGCCGAAGCAAATAGTTGAAATACCCCCTCCAGACGAGGAGTATCTTCTTTCAAGAAATAGGTTTTACCAATAATGTAAAGTGATAGACTGTATTCTTCTTTTCTCTTTTTTTATATTTTTCTTCTCAATGGTTACAATTATTATTGTTAGCCAAATATTTAAAACTCGCTTCCCCGCAATTGCTACCATTATGAGGTCGGCGATTTAAAAAAGAAAATAAAAAAAGATGAAAAAAAAAGGTCTAACCAGGTGAGATTTCTTGATAAGAAACAGGAGGAGATTCGGGTGAATCATTAATTTTCCTCTGAAATATGACAATGCATTTTTTTAGTCTCCGTCATTAGTAATGAGCCCCAAATATCAATTGAAGCCATTCGAAACGATACAACCATTTTGTAATTCAATGTACTCTTTAATAATTACACTCTCACTATCCACCTCCTCTCCTTTCGTTCTTTGTCGTCGTCGATTTGGATCGCAGTGCTGATAGGAATTTCAATTAATAAAAAAAAATAAAAAGGGTCTCGATGCATTTTTTTATTACTGGCTTTTGTGTCAATCTCTACTTATTTATTTCTGCAATCTATTCATTATTTATGAGAGGATAAGAGAAGAAAACTTAGAGGAAATGTTACGAAACGGATCGACTGCAATACGAAAACGAATTGTTTTGTAAGTCACGCACAAGTTACTCGTGGCCGTTGAAATTTACGACTTTTGTTAACTTTCACGGCGAAACAAAACAGCGTCGAACAACAGTGGTGAATAAAATATATGATACGGTATATTTTCTGAGGCTTTATCATTTACAACTTGTGGAAGATAATGCGCTTATTATTAATCCAGAATATAAAACCAACACGGATCAAACTGCAACTTGGCCCAATCCGACATAGCGCGATGTGCTAACTATTCTACCGGACATGTAACTTGGGCCTAATTTTGTAAATTCTATTCATCGAAGTTTCAAAGTTTTATTTAAAAAACCGATACGTGCATTCGGTGGAAAATGATGATTCAGCTAAGTCAATTATTGTTCAATTGTCTAAAAAAATATAATAATCAAAAGTAATAAAATATTGCATTAATTGCATGCCATTAATATTTCGGAAATTTTATTGCATTAATCTCTCGGATATTCATCAAAGGCTTAGCTAATAGTAAACATGATTTCATTTTAATCCTTAATACGCTTTAAGAATGATACTTTATAATCGGCATTTAATCCAAATATTATCAAAAAATAATCTACCTAGAGATAAATCGTCCATATCATGATCTAGCACTGTTCAAAATCTTTATTTCAATTTGATTAATAAGGCTAACTAGTAAGTAGAAATCATGTATAATGAATAAAAGTAGCTATTGTATAATAATTAAAAAAGAAAAGTAAAAATAAGAATGAACGCATTTAAAAAGATTTCAAAGCAGTAGACAACAATGGAAAGAATTTGTTCTTTTAAGCAGCAAATAATTTGTTACAGTCAGGCCTGATGCTACTATATATACGAAGCTGATAAAGTAATTATTTCATTAATGACATAATTCCTCACATAATGCATTCAATGATTAATAGTTCTGTACGATCTAAATCGGCGTTAAGCAACCTTTCGGGTAGAAAATTTATATAAACATTATAACTATCCAAATCAGAGACAACAGGATCCAAATCTGACCCAATATTGGGTAGCGATACTGGTACAACAAATTTGTTAAGGTTGAGAAACGCTAATCTAACAATGTAAGGAATTAAAGCTTAAGTAGTTGCATAGAGCGCAGACCTCAGAGGCATAATACTGAACTTAACCTTACCTAGGGCGCAATGACGCAGAAAAGTCTCGTGCCGACTCTAGTTACAACAAATTATAAAAAGAAGAGCAGATTAGAAAATTTCCATTACCAGACCTCAAAAAGTAACTCGAAATTTCTATGCGAAATTTCAAATTGAGGCCACTGTCCTTTTTACGTCTAAAATGCCGTCCAGCAAGCTGTTAAGTTGTACCAACTGGACGAGGAATCAATGACTGCAGTTAGCTTCTAACAGAAAGAAGCAAAGTCTCACTTCCACTTAGTTTATCGAATGCCACCTGAATAAATACTGCTTCAAAATTCGTTTGTTTTTAACAACTTACTCAAGTATTTGGTAATTTATGACACAATATTCGGCTTATATTTTGTGGCTTCTTTTGTATTTTCTCCTCATTATTTTCCTATTTCATTTGCATTTATTTCGTTTAGCTGTTTTTTTTTGTTTTTTTTTTGTTTCATAGCAAGATGTCTAGAGAAAACACGCAATTCGGGCAATTTTGTGTCATCTGTGGAAGAAAGGCTTGATTGGAAAGAAAATCAATAGCAAAAGAAATCAACGATTTGTAAGGCCTAGGGACTGCCAACGATCGCAGGACATAAAAATGATTGTCAACGAACGCAAGGCAGCAAAAGAAATCAACGATATGTAAGGCCCAAGCCCATCACACAAGGAGACACCAGCCTCGAATACAAACTAAGGTCGGACGGCCATCTGTTGTCGAAGATGAAGCCCTGCGCGAACTGATCGAACAGCAACAAAGTACCAGCACCCGCAGATTCTTGGCAGAACTTGGCCCTTTCCAAAGCGCTATCGATTGGCCTATATCAACTCCGGATTGTGAAAAGAAGCTGCTGAGAAGTTCTCTATGAATTGACTCCAGCCTAAGCGCACGGCAAGTGAATCTTTGCCAATAACTGCTTGCTATTTGCAATCTTCGGAGTGACGTTTCTGGGGATGAACAGAGAAATCTGGACGAGTGAAATCAGCGGTATAGGTTGTCAAGTGCAGGAGGTTCAAGCACAGGTCCATGCCGTGTGTTCGAAGGAATTCCGAGGGAGTTTTGCACTTTAAGCTTATTCCAGATGGGCACAATGTGAATGAGCTTACGAAGTCCTGAAGGCCCCCAATCCAGCACTTTCAGTAGAAGACGTGAATTCCGGCAGCATGACGATGCCGTACACACGGTTTGGCCAAACTTCAGGAATTGGATAGAATTACCCCACTCATTAAACAGTTCAGACCCTGTATCATCAGGCTACCACCTCTTCCAGTGGCCCTTGTCCCACTTCTCAGCGGGACGGTGGTTCAACAATATGAAGGAGGCCGAGAAGGGGTGCTGAGAGATTTTTTTTGATACTAAACCGATCAGTTAATATAAGCATAGAATTGAGTTTTGGTACAAAGATGGCAACATTCGTATATTATAGTAACAACTAAAATACAAATAGAAACCACAATTCCACAAATGAGATTTTTAATCTGGAGCTACGGATGTACATTTCGAAGACTGTTCTCTTCAAAAGCGTGTAACTTGGGAATAGAAGGAGAGAATATATATAGCCATTAATAACCAATCAGGTTATTTTATGAATAAGATAAATTACAATCAAGGAAATATAAAAGAGAAGGATTACATGGTATTTATATATACCCTGTTTCAAAAAAGTAGTTTGCAAATGCCCAGTTGCTGAAGTGTTCTTCTATGCAACGGTCTTCGAAATATACATCCGTGGCTCCAGATTAAAAATCTCAGTTGTGGAATTGTGGTTTCTATTTTTATTTTATTTATCACTACCGTTTATTTTTATTAATAGCTTTTGGCATTATACAATTTGTACTTTAGTATATTAAGATGAAATTAACCGATAAATAAACTGTTTAGTTTGTGATTTGCTTGCACTTTTCATTATGGTTAAAAATGCAAACGAACTTTTGACTAGACTAATAGATATTAAACCAAATTCTTAAACTTTTTGCTACCTCAAAGAGTAACTAGCCTAACCTACCTCAATTTTATCCTGCTGAAGTTTAAAGGCTGAGGAATCATTCCAATCTCAACTGTTCTTCCAGGCGTCTAATCTTGCTGTTATTGCCAAAGTTGTGTGGTTTCTGAAGAGTTAAGGGAAAATAATTCATTTACATTTTTGCGTGCTGTAGATATACATGGCAAAAAAATTTTACAACTTAAAAATGTCATAAAAAGCAAACGTATCTCATAAAAACTTATCAAAGCTCAAACATTTCAAAATTCACACGGCAAATTTCAAGATGATGTGCAAAGTCATCCAGTGATTTCGTGTAAGAAGTCGTTACAATCTAGAGCAGCTGAAATGCGCCGCTGAAGATTGTGGCAAGGAACAAAGTCAGTTTTTCACATATTTCTCTGAAGAAGGGGGCATGCCCAATAAAATATCTTATCTCATCGACCCTCTACGTCGTGCATAGTCATTAATTTTTACATGCCGGATATATAATGCTGTTCCCGAAAATTATCGTTAAGTAATAAAAACTATACGAAGTCAAGCAATATAATTTATTAATATAAACTCTATACTTATTTATTCAATATACATCAGGTCAATAGAATGTAATAAAAATATTCAACGATTACATTGAATTCAATATACATGTATTTTCATTAAGCATGTCCGTATAATATTAATAATAGAAGTCATGGTTATTTATAAATAATAATTTATATAATTGACCGTTAACTGTAGTCGTTTAGGTAAGTTTATAAATCAGACTTCTAAAATGGCGTAAAAACGGGATGATGTGTCATTTCGAATTATAGCCAATAATTAAGTAAACAATTATAGAAGGTAACCAAATCAAAAAATGGAAAATAGAATAACTTTTATAGTTAATTTCTTTTAGATTAAAAATGTATTTACAAAGGCTAGCTTGGCATTTAGAAATAATTAAATTTAAAAATGTAATTACCAAATATAATTAATCTGCAAAGCAAGAACTGCGTTTTGATCTTATGACACCAACATTAATAATTTGAGGGACAAGAACAGAGCAAGAATCGTAGCTAAAATGGAAATAAAGAAAAAAGAAAGCAATTTTGTTTACCTTAAAAATTAAATTTTTTTTGGAGCACAGCAGAAATAAGACATGCTTATATAAAAATGCTTTTCCCAAAAATGTTTGTAGCTGTGGAATTCCAAATAACTTAATAGTTATCATCACTCCGGTGAATTTTAATTTTTAATCTGAAATGTCTGTAAATAAATCCTTGGAGGTTCTAAGCTAAAAATACGGCTAAAATGTCTTTAAAATGAAGGAGGAACCGTAATTTTTATTTAAGACACGCGAATGAAGTGGGGAGGGGGTAATGAATTCATTTTTAAAAAATATTAAAGAGAAAAGTTCACTTAAAAAAGAAAGAAACGTGGGCGGCCATAAAGCAAAGCAAAACGGGGGCGCAAAAACCTTTGCCGAACGGGAAAAAGGAGAAATGAATGACAAATAAGCGTTTAAAATAAAACAAAAATGTCGTTTTGTATCTTTTCTCGCTTCACTCACGCAAATAAATTGCAGCTCATTTCTGTCACATAATTTTTAAATGAAGAAAAAAAATATAAAACGCCCTTGAAAATTAAAGCTACTATTAATGTTGCCGAAAAATCTAAAATTATCATTCAGGAAGCAGTTTTTTTTTCTTTCCCATTTGGAATGCATATCGGGGTGGGAGCTGATAATCGCGGGAGTCAAGAAAGTGGAATGGACCAAGATTTATGGGAAGCTTCATTAATCAGAATAGGAAGTCCAAGAATTTTTTTCCTTTAAAATTTTATTAAAATAAATTAACATTTTCTCGAATTCAATCTGTATTCTGTAAATATCGAGCTATAAGAATTTTTTTCTATGGATTTTGAAGTTATAATTTCGAATTCCAGTTAACTTCATTACATCATTCATCTGAGACGCCTTAAAATGTTGCAAGAATATTTTACATTAAAAAAAAGAAATCTCATTACTCCCATAAACGAGTTCCATAATTCACTTATTAGTTAAATGTTGTGATGCATATCCCTTTTCTTTTTAAATAATCTAAATTTCTTCAAGATGATAAGGAGGCAAATATTTAAAGTCTAAAATAAGAATACGCATTGTAACCTACGTTTACTCATTTAATCAAAACATGTTGGCCATTTTTAAATGGTAATCGTACAATGTTTTTGTGCGTGTGTATAACATTTGCTCTATTTCCAACCTTCCCTTTTCCATTTCCAACAAAGGAAGACATTTTCTCTCTTAATCCCGCTTTCGTCCGAAAGATATCGTTGCACTTTTCATCCTCGTTATCCCAACGCTGTCTACAAGTGCTAAAAAAGGGACAGAAAAGAGCATAGCAGCGTTTTATATAATTTAATAAACCAGAACCGAAGATAATTTTCCGAAAATAATGCTTTTTAATGTTGGAGCGATGAGAAATTAAGTCGATGAAAAGTTTCACGGAAACTAATAAGTGTGCGAGGAAAATGAAGGGGGGAAAAAGGAAAGAAAGAAAAGCGCTCTGTGAATATCTTTCATTTCCTAGCTATTATATGCCATTTCAGGAGGCTCGAGCGCTCTATTATCGACGAAAATTGTTTCCTTTTTATTTGACGAAACGAGGACAGAGATGGTTTCCTCCTTAAAACCGCCGCTTTGCTTTACTACGGCTGATCCCCCAACTCTAAAAATCTGCCACGTTTTACATATCCTCCTCCTACAGACACGTGCTACTTAAGGATCGTAAAAGTTCTTCGTTCTCACGCAAGCTAGAGCTTTAGCTGTAAGTCGCAGGTGGAAAAGTAAACGCTTGTTAGACAGAGAAAAAAATTAAATGTTTCGCAAACCAATTCGAGAAATCGAGATTCTCCACAAGACAATGGAGTTGAAACAGACTTCGGTTCGTGTCTTTTTTCCTCCATGATATTCCGTTGTGTTCAGTGACCCAACCCCCTGTCCCGGTAAACTGTGGTGACCACGTGCTGGGCTTGTTTGTTTTAGCGTCACTCTCCCCGAGAAGTAAATAGAAAGCGTGACCTCCGACCTCACCCGCATCTCAGCAGAAAAACGCTTTTGCTGAATCACGCTCTGTCTGGAGAGCACGTGACCTCAAATGACAGCAAATGATGCCGAGACAGAAAGGGAAGTACACACCCCAACCCTCCCTTAAAACGACAACGACGACATAATCACATGGAGGCAGAGCCAACGGACTGTGTAACACTGTTATGTTCGCACTTAAAAGCGCAGCTGAACCGAAATCACTTGTGTTAAACGCAACAGATTCGTTCAGTATGAGCACGTCATCTCGCATTATTTGAAGTTCGGACATCCAAAAAACATGTAAATCACTTTTCATGTCTTTCATTCAGTACTGAATTTTCTGTAATTTATAAATTTAAAGAGACGAACTTTGAGTTTTTAACTTGGAAAGAACTGAAAGTAACAACGAAAGCCGTAAGCTCTTTTTGTTTAATTTTTACCTTAAATTGCAAAGTGATTTGCGATGTCACATTATGTCTCATAGAAGTTTGCAATAGTCACATTATTTCACGCAGGGATACTTCTTTAGCTTTATTTGCAGTAGTTGAAGTTATACTCGCATTACACCTCGCAAAAAAAAGTTGAATTACAGTTATAAAAGAATAACTCAACAATTTTCGTCAACAACTATAAAAGTTTACTTTCTCTCAATACCGTCATTCAGATATCTTTATTAACTTATTTACTTAATTCCATGTTTTAATATTATTATTTAAAAAAAAAGAGTCTGAAGTAACAAAACTGAGTGGTATACTTCTTCATAACAACACGAATCTTAGACGTTACAAAGATGACGAAAGGAAAGAGACGGATGAACAATGAAGATGAAGAGTGACGATAGGGTTGACAGGCATCCGAGAGTGAGTGTGTGTGTGTGCAGTTGGGGGGTGGGTTAGAAAGAGAAAGGATGGGAGGTGAGGGGGAGAAAGGAGGGATGGAAGAGCCACCAAGTGGTAACAACGAAAACAGGGAATGTCGAAGATGATAGACGAGGATGACAAAGCATTACGGGAGGAGAAAAGAGTAGCAGTTTATGTGAACAAGCGAACAAAAGACATCACTGACTAGACACACAACAGATTCTCCTATATTTATATATGTTACAATAAAAAATTCTATGAAATTAATAACGATGATGATTAATATAAAAATGAATATGATAATCGTCAAGATATAGATGATGCATCAAGTTACGCACCATTTTCATGTGTAAAAATAATTATTTAATAGAAAATAATAAGTTTCTGTTTCTCTATGTGAGTTAGTGCAATTTTCTACAGAATGGCTAGAAGTTAGAGTATATTTCTCTAGAGGAATCTATTTTTACCCATATTTCACTATTACGATAATTTAACAGTGAGACCATATAATAATTTCTTATTAAGATTTTTCATTCATAATTCACCTCATGTTTAATGAACTAACTAAGTTCGTTACTAAACTATATATATCCCATCTGTCCACCTTTTTTAAAGTGCGGGACATATATCATGAAATCTCACTATCTTATACACCATTCACCTCTTCACAAACGTGTGCTTATTCATACCATCCAGTTGCACATCTCCACTAAAACATGCTCATACAAAATCTAATTCACTCATCCAAACATGCTATCGAAAACATTAAACCATTCATGCACTCATCGTCAAAAAAAAAGTTGCACCCATAGAAAACCTACGGGTTGCCATGGGACGTTCTGTTAAGACTCCACCGCTAGTACAAGATCTGCAAGAGCTACAAGCCAAAGTTCAGTCGGATGGGATGAGCTGAGTCAAGACTACGTTAAGAACTTGTACGACTCTATGCCACGACGTGTGGTAGAATACATTAGAAATAATGGCGGCCCAACATCCTATTGAGAGTTGTATTGATTTTGGTATTTTGACCAATAATTTTGTTATACCCGCGCTCATTGTTTAATCATTTGTTGTTGTGGGTGAGTACTAACAACCACAACAAATTATTTTGATGTTAACCTAACCTAACCTTCCTTTCAAATATCTTTTCAATCTGACGATTTGTTCTGGGTGCGAATTTATTTTGACGATTAGTATAGTTTTTCACATTTAAATTACTCATTAACTTTTTAAGTTCGTTTTAGTAATGATAACTTGTTCATTCTCATCTTTTTTATCTGAATTTTTTTTTATTTATTTATGAATACACTGATCTATTTAGAAATCTCTAAAACGATGCCGACGGAACAATAAAGCAACAATAAGTCCACTTTTTTGTAGACTCGCGAGTAAAATGGTTTAAAAACTTATACAAGATATTTCCGTAAAGAACAGACAAATTCGCTAGCATGTTAAATTAGTAATTCTAAACCAAGAAGTTCATCAATCTATGGATTCGATCTGGCTTCATTCCCGCAATATGGGCTAGCTAGAGAAGAATTTCCAGCTGATCCAATGCAAGTTTCATCGCTGTTATATTTCGATTGTTTATCAACAAGAGGAGAATATCCATCAAATCATGGGATTATATGAAATCCAGAATGTACTTGGAAGTGAAGCTAGAAACTATCGCAACTAATAATGAAGGCACCTATGACTGCTGATGAGAACATTAGAGGAAAGAATCATCACATGTATGCAAGGAAGAGGTATCCATTTGAACAATACGTATCTCTGAGTGTAATTTCAGTTTAAAATAAAATATATAAAATAAAAAATTTAAAGCACACACTTTTACCTTAAAAGTGCAGCAAAAAGTAAAAAATCTAATTTTAAAAAAAGGTAAAATTGTGATAGCACGTTTATTTTATTTTTTAGAATTTTCTTGTGAAAATTTAATATTAAACGCGCTACCAAACTTTTACCTTTTTTTTTAAATTAGATTTTTTACTTTTTACTGATCTCTTTAAGGTAAAAGTGTGTGCTTTAAAATTTTTATTTTATATATTTTATTTTATTCTTTTTAGTCTTTTTTTTTTAAAATAAGCTTTTATATGATAACTACAAAACCAAAAACATCTTGGAAATCTGCCCAATCTGATCTCGGGAAAGCTTTACAATACATTACGCTAGCTATTCATGAACAATGCTCTCCAAATTCAACAACTTTGCTAGCATTGATGATCAAATTAACAACAATTACTTACGACAATTAACAACGATAACAATAAACAACAATACAGGCAGTCGTTACGTCATGATTGCACTGCATACTTATTAAACTTAAATATTAAATAACTTAGGAATAACTGGAAGACTAGTGAAACTAACGATTGAAACATGCATTGTCATCAATAAGACGCCACTGGGGAAAGTTGCAGAGCTGTAGGTAGTCAGGAAGTAGGCAATATATTGATTCCAAAATTTGAGCACAAACACACAAACAAGTGAAGTTCAATAAAAGGTGTAATATCAAAGATTATTACGTGGCAGTCGGACAGATTTTTAATTACGGGGCTTTGTAGAACAAAACGTCCATATCTCGAGAAGAAAGCCATATCCTAGATTCATAGGAAAATTTTTGGCTATCATAATCATATGATCACACTGGAGTTGTTTTGTCATGGAGCACCTTGTGTATGTTTCATTTTTATTTTTGTATAAAATATTTATAAAAAATTAACAAGCTCTAAAATTTCTTTTATAAAAAAATATGAATTATTGCATATCCTTAATTTGCTCATTTATTACTTTCCAGACTGTATCACTTTAACAAAAAATGCCGATTATGATTAAGATACGAACGAAAAGGCTATTTAAAAAAAATCCTGTTTTCAACCAACATTTATTATCCTCTATTAGATATAAAAAGCAGAGTCCCATTTGACTTTTATTAAAGCCAAATCTAATACTGTATTGTTCGGTGCCAGCTGCGAGGTATTTTTCTCTGGAAGATCAGCATAGAGAAAAAAATTAGCAATCGATTTAATCGATGAATTATCTGTTTATTATTGCTAATGCAAGAGTGAATAAGAGTCAAATTTATGAATTATAATACGTTATTAGGTTCAATTCTTATGAGGTGATTCATTAAGAAATTTTATAGTTCGTGAAATCTTTAGGATCGAATACATGTACAGATAATTAAGTGCTGAAGTATTTTATATCCAATTATGAAAATATAAGAATCTTAAAGAGATGCCTATTCTGATGATATAGTTTATACAAAACTTCAAAAGAATTAATCTAAATTTCCATTGAGGCATATTTGTATTAAGAATTCTATAAGAATTCACTTGTAAGCGTCTCGTATTTAATTAAAGCACATTGGCGATCATTTTTTTGATATCGTGGCAGGTGGAATGCATTTCAATTTGAGCGTTCCTTTTATTCTCTTTTTTTTATCTCATGAGTGATGCTAAGAAGGCGTCCAATAGGTTCCCCTCCTCTCTATTGCTTTTTGAAGTACACGGTAATGTCGCACCCGGTCTTCCATTGAATATCACCTCAACTCACAATTTGTGCTTCTTTCCGACCTGATAAAATTCCCTATTCAATTTGTAACAGAGTAAATGTTTTCATTTCCAGTATATTCGGTGCTTTTTGAACAAGCAAAAGGATGAAGGAGGGGAGGAGGAGGTAAAGGAAAGGAGAGGAAGGAGAAAAAAAAGCCAGAAAATGCAATAAGCGTTTTTCACTCGGTTTGACGTTGGCGGTGGGAGGTTGGGAGGTGAACATTGAACGGTTGCGCCAGATGCTCTGGGATTTCCGATCCCGACCGACTTCGCCTTCTCTCTCTCTCTCTCTCCTTCTTCTTTCTTTCTTTTCAGTTGCAAAATTTTCTTTCCTTTTTTGTCAGAAAAAGAAGGACGATCGCTGAACGGAATTAGCGGCGCCTCTCTTTGTTCCCACACGTGACATAAGGAATAAAAATTACCGTCGTTTGGCTCAACCCATTCGACCGCCATAATGACAGGCGTGGGTGGGGTGGGTCGGGGGTTTGCACACATTTTCTCCGCTCGGGATCGTGAGACGGTGGCGGAGGCCTTGCCAGAGTGCCGGAGCGCTCGGGGCAGCCGGGCCCGTCGCCGCTAATTTCGCGCCGTGAAATTTTACGCTCGCTTTCCGATGCGCTCGTTACCGGTCCGGGTGGATTTCAAAGTAGATTTGCATGTTACCTTGCTCTCTCTCTCTCTTTCTCTCCCTACCCCCTTCCTTCTTTCTTCCTTACTATATACTTCATCTTACTCGTCTCTCTCTTCTTCCCTTCGCCTCTTCTTTTTTCTTTTTCTTACGCTTCTTCATTATGTTGTGTCAAAAATTTTATGGAGAAAACGGCCATCTGAAGTTTCAATCATTTTAAACGACATTTATTAGATACTGTGCAATCTATCCCTGCATAAAAATATTTTTTCCTAACTTTTTAATCACAAAATTAAAAATTGTATTAAAGTATAGTTAAAGATGGAACTTGCATATAAAATACTGTACAGTATAATTAAAGATTATTATACTGTATTACAGTAGTTATGAAGTATAATGCTAAACTATAATGACCAGTGTATATCATGTAGCACATCTCAATTATTTTTCTGCGTAAAATCATAGCGCTTAATATTTATTTTTCATATATATTATTAATAACGAACTGCTCGCATATCATAGGTACATGTGTCATTATGAAAAACTCTCGCGAGATGAAGAAACAAGAACTTAATATCCCCGAGGAGGTATAGAAAGACAGCGGAAGCCTCGACCTCATCTTTTTTTTTTTAACCCCTTCCCCTCTCCTGGGGGATAGGCTTTCCAGGTCTCGAATCCTTCAGGTCCCGGATAAGAATCTCGCCGTGGATATGGATGTTTGTGTTGGTACCCGTAAAAGGTATTAACATGATTAATAGACGTACAGGGTTAGCAAGAAATAAGTTTCCCACTTCAGAGGGCTATAGAATGGGTTCTATTGGTACAAATGAGATAAAACTTGAATTACAGATAATTCAAATGATATGGTTGACATTTATTAAATAAAATATTTTAGTATAAAAATCCGCCGATAGGCGGCGCTGTAATACACATAAACACACTTTAAATGCTTTATCAAAATAACATAAAGTAGCATTACAACTGCTCAATATGTCCCCCTTCATGCTCAACAATGTGTTCTAACCGCAGAACCATCTTTTCCACAGCTGACGGGAGTGAATCTGCCGGAATATCAAGAACATGGCGCCAAATGCTCTCCTTCAGATCTGGCACAGATGTTGGCCTTTTGACGGTAGATCTTGTCCTTCAGGAAACCCCACATTTTCCATATTAGCAAAGAAATACCATTTAAAGCAATAGATAATACTATTTAATAATAAAATTTTTATTAGAGCGCCATCGAAACTTGTTTCTTGGTCATCGAGCTCCGCTGAAAAATGAAGCTAAAGTTTCTAGCTCCCGATAGAGTGGGAACTCTATTATAAAATGGCGCTGCATGTATAATCAGGCCAAATGCGCATGCAGCGCCGCCCTATCGGGAGCTATAAACTTGAGTTTCATTTTCAGTATTAATGGAGCCAGAATTGAATTGGGCCAGAATTTGATGACCTAATACTGCCGATGTAATGTAGTCTGCGAAAATTTTAAATAAATAATTGATAAACCAATGTGAATGCATTACATAGCTCACTATTAACATTCTGCATCAATTATATAAATAAAATAACTGTAATAGAACGTTAATAGTTCTAAAGACCATGCGATCATTACCCCCAAACTCTGACTCCTCTGGAAGAAGTTGGCCCAATAATGTGAATCTTGCTTAGAGAAATCTGCATACCAAATTTCACTCCTTTACATACGTATATACCATCCCCGTAAACCCGACCCCAGTGCACCAATCGAAACCAAACTAAAAAGCGAAGTAACCCTTAGAAAGCTACATTCCGAATTTCAACCTTCTACTTAAAAATATGAAGGGGACAGACTGACATAAAACCAATAAGTAGCTCCATTCTTCCGCTAGTTAATAATTAAATGTTTAATCGGGAAATGCTTAGTTTAGTGTTATATAAAATTACCAACGAATGCTGCGTTTACAGTAATTGGATTCGATATTTCTTTCATTAACAGTAATTATAATCTTGATCACAAAAATTAACTGAAGCAATATTGTAAAGTGATGATAGAAATATTGAAGCTATGCGACCTGGATTCGAACCAGGGACCACGAGTCTCTAGCTCGCCGCCTCTATCAATTGGGCCACCGCGAATATGTTACAGGTATGCTATCTCCAAGCTTAGGCAGACCTGCTGATAGTTTTTCGAAAAGAGAAATTCTCCTCCTGCAAGCCAGGTGCCAGGTAATTTCTGTAGAACAAAATATACTTTCGATAACGTGTAAATGGATTCAACTCCTAAGTTTTCGTTATACAGGATGTCCACATGAAACTTCCCTGATTTCAAATGTAATTGTAAATAGACTAATAGTTCTAGAGCTTTGCGGTTTGCGGTGTCATGAAGAGCAACTCAAAAAGTTTTATATTGTCTATGTATGCATTTCTATGTGGGCTCCGTAGAATATCCAGTCAACATTCATTCTCGATCCATATGTTGTGTATCATGTCCGGTGTGATTGAGTTGGTTTCCACAGATTTCTGGCGAAGATTATAAAGATCACTTACAGGTGTACGCCATCTTTGAAATAGCCCCACAGGAGTTATGTCTGGAGATCGCGTGATCTCATTTCAGCTTACCATACCATGCACTGAGCTCTCTTTTGCGCTGTTGTCGTCTTTGCTAATTATTTAACACCTACAACAAAAGAATATTCATTTTCAAAACGTTTTGAGTTGCTCTTCATTACACCGTAAAACTCTAGAACTAATAGTTTCCTTACAATTAACATCGGAAATCAGGGTGGTTTCACGTGAACACCCTGTACATTTAGCACCAGCAAAAACATCAATATCTCTTCAAATTAAGAGATGGGATATAGAAAAAGCCTGATTCAAATATGAATCATTATGAACAGAAGAATATGAACCATCTTTACCATTTCGTGAGCTTGGCTTCCCTGTAAAACCCCATAAATTCTGTGAAGAGATTCGAAAATCAAATCTCGTATACGCGTTGGACTTATTTAGGTATTTCCGTATATTTAATCCACGACTTAAGTTTCTTGTATGTTATTATTAGTAAAATCTAGTTATTATAAGAAAATGAAGATATAAAATTAATCGTTTCCTTACTTTCCTCCATTGTTGTTTGAAATAGAGAAAGAGAGACGAACGGAGACAGTGGAGACCTACGACGGTGGGTCTTTAACAGAAGAAAGAGATTTGATACGATGAGAAAGGGGCAAAATACTAAAGTAACAAAGAGCGAAGAACTCTGAAATGATGTTGACGCAATGAATAGAACAGAGTTCAAGAGCGAAGCGACATCTTTAATTAGTAAGGCTTAGATTCGATTCTTTCTCAAAAAGACAACATTGATATTATTTTGAATCATTTTTCAATATTTTAAACTATATTTTAACCCCTGAGTGGATGCCCCCTTACCGTGGGTCAAGGGTTTGGCTGCTTCAGGGATTCTGTGAGCTATTTTAACATAAATTTAAAAAATTAATAAAAGAGTTTCTTGGGCTGGTTATATGTATGCAACTGAAATTGCGAGCCACCGAACTGTCGGATCAAGTTCAGTACATGTTCCTTAGAATATAAAAATCATATTAAGAAATCCTCGTGTTGTTTATAACCCATTCTTCCTCCCCCCCCCCTTACTGAATATAGAAAAACACATTCTGTCAGAAAGCAGCATGTTTTCAGATGTTTGTATAAGCCTGTTTTTTGGCATGTTTTCAAAACCGATAGAAGCGCGATCACGTTTGGAGGAGGAGGAAGGGATAGAATCGATAGGATGGCTCTCTCTGGTTGTCTGTCTGTTTGTCGCAAGGCGCATGCTCCGAAGAGAAAACACGAGGATGAAAGATGTCTTTAAAGTAACATTAAAACTGAAGGGAAACTGGGAGGGAAGGAGAAGAAGAAGGAGAAGTCGGCCGAACACAAGAAGAAAGCAACAACGATGACAGGAGAAGCGTGGCACTGAGAAGAGACTCATAGGATAACGCCGGCCGGTGGTAGGGAATGGAGTCGATGTTTACAACCGAAATCTCACCATTCGTCAGAGTGAATGGAAAGACGGTTAGGGTTGTCAAGAAAAGAGAGAGAGGGTATTGGGCTTTGAGCAATGGCTACGGCGCAACAACGATTGAAAAGCCCAAAAGATGCCAACAAGCAAAAGGGAAAAAAAAGATTTCCTAATATATGGGAAAAACGGCCAAAAATGAATGCAGTGTAAACGAGAACCCACTACCAAGAGTACTGAGTTGGTTTGGTTTTATTTCCCTTTTTTTACGTATAGGATTGCTTGCCTCCTTTTTGCTTTTCTATTCTCGTAAATTAACCATTAATGTTCGAAAGAAGGTTGGAGAGAAAGAACAAACAATCTGAATAAACTTTGCTTTTCCTTCTTCATCTTTCTCCATTTATCACTTGCGGCCATCTAAGTTCACTTTTCACTCGAGTATGAATAGGAGTTGTCAAGGAGATAGCGCTTATTTATTTAATGAAACTTACCGAATCGCTTAATAAATATAAAAAGACGTAAAATCGTACCGACTAGACAAGACTTGCAAGAGCTCTGTATACATAAATTACATACAAATTGTTTTTTTTATAATGTATATCACTTTAGTTTTCATTTCTCTAAAAACATTCTCGTCAAAACTGTTGAACCTCTCGATAAATTTAAAGTTCCTCCGGAAGAAATGTTTTGAGATTCAATATTAAGCCATTAAAATCTAAACCAGATAGGACTCATCATTCTATCTGTTTTCTTAAAGAAAATGCACACTTGATATAAGCTTATTAATAATGGAAAACGGTACTGTATGAATAACACAGGCCAACTATTTAAAAAAAAACCATTTGAATGATTTTGCCTTATTTTTGTAGTTTTCAGTGTGGTGGATCCGAATATGCTTTTAGTTTTTTTTTCCTAACGAGTCACTTTTCAAGTTAAGCACACAGACTGCAATGTTAAAGTAATGGGTGTGAAGAGAAGCGGCTGCAATATTAAAGTATCCATATTATTGGGTTAAACTGAAGTTAATCCTCCATTAGTATCTTTACAGGATATCCATAAAACTGGGCACTTTACCTATCCTTAAACATGTAGACGCGCAACATGCTTAATGGTAGTGTGTAGGGAAGTGAGTTTTACAAGTGTAGTCGTTCTATTTCCGCTCATAATTACAGAAGGGTTTACGGCAGAATAACCTTTAATGATCAATATAAAGAAGAAAAAACTGAAAGTTCTCGAAATGTTCCTTTGTTAAAAAAGGGTGCAGAAAAACTTCACCGGAGGAATGGCCTTGTGGAAACGTGAAACTTTCTATAATTACCGTGGTGGTGTTGGGTTGGGAGAAAATAATTAAACGGTTTAACGATGTCGGGATAAGAACACCAAGACAGTCATGTTATGGAGAGGAGAATGAGTGAAGGAAGGCATTTTTGCTCTCCCTTTGTGTATCGGAAAAACCATCTCCATCCCCCTCCCCACAATGACACGGAATTGTTTTATTCCACCCCTCGTCTCCATTCTGCAAGTCATGGCTTCGGATTGAAAATTGCGATCAAAGTTCGGTCACTTTTCTGCGGTAATTTCGGTGAAAACGCGCGGAAGTCATTTGCATTCTTTGAATAATTGTCTTCCATCGAAACAACTCGGCAAGAAGAGAAAAACACGAAACAAACAACAGTAGCGCAAGCTCGTATAAACGTACCAGGGCTGGTGTTCATCGAGTTCCTACCTTCAGGTAGAAAGCAAAGAAAAAAGAAATTGAAGTTTTGCATGAGTATTAGCCCTTCTTGCAAAAAGCGCACATTTTTCCTACGATGTACGACCTATTTGATCCATCATTAAAGAAGTACGAACTTTGACGTTGAAAATCATTTACAACTTCAACTATAGCTACTGAATCGTGTCCCATGCAGCGGCTCATCCAGTTGAGAAAAGATAAGTCTGCAACATATGGCAATATTTCATAATTTACTCTAGTCCATAGGCGGAGCAAGCAGATGCATCGCCATATAGGAGATTAACACCTTTCGACAATGTTCCTCTTCTCTTTCGCTTGATCTGTTCAATTACTTTTATCGGCCTCGGTGGCTCATTGGTTGCGTGATCGCCTCTGATGCCCGAGGACGCGGGTTCGACCCCGGCCGAGGACGACGAGGATTTTTTCAGGTGGAAAATCCTGAGATCACGCATTTCCTTCGGAAGGGAAGTAAAGCCGTTGGTCCCGTGTAGTCGTCTGCCGGCTGCACGTTAAAGACCCTTGCGAGGCAAAATTTGTGGCCCCTATAACGCCGTCCTGAAATGACCATTTGAAAACGACGTTAATACCAAAACAAACCAAACAAATCAATTACTTTCTCCAGGAGATCCTGATATTATTGCAGGGACTATCCGTGCAATTAATCTGTTAGAATCCCAACAAATACTGATAATGACATCATTTTAAGCAAACTGGAATAATCTTTTTACTTTTTCACAATCTCATACGCTGCTGACTTCTCTCCGGACATTTCACCAATACTTACTGGCGGCTTTTATCGTTAGTTTTACGGAACGATATATATATGGAGCAGAAGGTGACCCAGACGTTTGTCAAATTTTAAATTTTCAAGAAACTTTTAAAAATATGTTTACAAAAGGAAAAAAAAATAAAAGTTGATATAATTGAAAGTATTATTAATAAAAAGGACATTTTTAAAAGCACCAAAACTGTTACTCGAGAAAGACTCTGTCGATAAGACACTTGTTCAATTGTCCTACTGAGGTTCATATTCCTATGACAAAAAATTCTTTTAGATGATTACAAAAACAACGTAAAGAAAATGCAAGAGGATATCAGAAAGTAACACCATTTATTTTTTAACGGAGGAAATATAGCCGGTGTGTAAAAGTTAAAATAGCCAAAAAGAAGGCTGAGTACATGCACATGTTGCATAACAAGAATTGGTCCTGCGCACGCTATAGTCGTTTACAAATGACCGCTGCTATCACATCGTCTACAGTGGAAGAACAGCGAGCTGTTATGAGGTTTCTTTTCGCAAAAGGAAGGAAGCCGCTGAAATTCATAGGGAAATGATAGAAGTTTGCGGTGCCGACTGTCTGGACTATTCCAAAATTTGCAAATGGTGTAAAATGTTTCGGGAAGGAAGAGTTATCCTTGACGATAAACAGCGTTCTGGGCGGCCTGCATCAGCGGCAACACCAGCCATTATCGAGGACATTAACAACACAATCAGAGAAAACCGTCGCATTTCCTTGAAAGAAGTGAGTGAAACGTTTCACATATCCTATGGATCTGCGTGGGATTTGGTGCATGAGAAGCTTGGAGACCGCAAAGTCTGTTCGCGTTGGATTCCAAAGAGTCTGACACCAGAACAGATCGGCAACAGAATGGCGTGCAGTGTGCATCATCTGCAGCAGTACAACCAGGTGAAAAATCGTTTCTGAATGGCATTGTCACAAGAGATAAGTCCTGTGTCTTGAACTTCACATCTGAGCCTACACTGGAAGCATGATGTGGATACATTCACATTCTCCGGTTCGCAAAAAATTCTAAGTTTCTCCTTCAGATCGGAAGATCATGATACAGTTTTTAGGGATATGCAAGACATCCTACTCGCAGAGTTTTGCCTCGTAGGTCAACCGTCAACGCCGCTATCTATTGTGAAACGTTGACTATTCGGGATAAGCTACCAGAAAGAGGAAACGATGTTCGACTTCTTCAATGACAACGCATGCCTGCATATGGCCAACCTCGTCAAAGCAAAACTGGTCCGTTTCGGTTGGGAGGTTCAAGGTGCCTATAAAAGTAGATAAACACTGCACCAGCAGCTTGGAACTTCAAACCTTTTACTGCCGAATTCCGATATTTCCTTTCCAAAGATTGTCTTAGAAGGTTCAAGCTAGATTTATCGCAAGTCACAATGTTTTCTAGATACGAGGAGATATCAGAAAGTAACGCCATTTATTCTTTTCAAAGAAAATTACAAAACATACAGGTAAACAACTAAGTGCAGCTGAAACTACACGGTTGGGGGTTAATGAAATTTTATACAATTTCTCATGTAGAAGCTGTTCAACTTCCTTGAGAAATTCAAGAAAGGGACATCGTCTCTTAATTTATCCTAGACCAATCAGAGAGGCTCAATGATATTGAGATTTAGGGACTGTGCTGACCAAAAATAGGTTTTTCCTGATTTTCCTACATTGCCAGTGGCACAGATGAAGTAGGAATCATTGTCTGCCCAGTATTTGTGATAGCGTACAATCACTCTGCTTTTGAAACTGATAAACGGGTTTGTAGAAAACTACGCCAAAGCTGCCAAAATCATGACGGAATCTCTACCATGATGGATATTAGAATGTTCGAATCGCAAGCTTCATAAGACATTCTCAATACATTAACCCGTCCGGTAGTGGAGACAGTTTAAAATCCGACTTGTTGCACCACATGAAATGTTTCAACTCATCAGCATTCTAGTGTATTTTGAATTCTGCCAGGGCCTTGCATTGTCATAGTACGTAAGGTGCAAACGAAGATGTACGGTGAGCGTTGTATTTTTGTATTAATTGTCTTCTTAGATATTATAAATTCTCTTTAATGCATTAGTGTCTATCTCTTAAACTTTCGTCCATCACCATGGTGTTTAGTACATGTAGATGTTTTACTGTTGACAATTTATGGTGTCACGACTTTGTATACCGTAGCTTTCGATATACCTAATGAACTTGAGATTTGTGTGAGAGATGCATCAGTCAGAAGGGCATCAATAACTTTCCCTCTGTCGGTAAGTTTGGGCATAATGCACAATCACAACATAATATGCAATCGCAAGTCCATAGAAACAGAGATGTCTGCTAAAAGAATACACATTACAAAGCAAATAGCCACACGTAACATTTCGAGGGAGGGGAAAGCATCATTAACATCAGACAGGACTAACAAAGAATGTTTCCATTATTTTGCCCATTACTATACTTTGATGACCAATGCTTAGCATTACAAGAGATAATAATGATAATGAATTTTGAAAGGGGTGGTTGGCTTAGAACCAAGCACTGCGACCTCAGGTCTATTGTACTATCCCCAATGACGATGAGAGAACGATTATGAACGGAAACACAAACATCCATGCCCTGGACGGGATTCGAACCCGCGACTCGCTGGTATCGAGAGCGGAAAGACCTGTGCCTTAACCCTCTCGGCCACCGAGCCGGCATTACAAGAGATACTTAGCATTTGAAAAATACTTAAAATTAGCATTAAACATCGCCAAGTAAAACAAAGGAAAGATTGCACTTCATGATAATGTAAGAATAAACCAAGAAATTACCAGAAAATTAGAATATGTGCTACGTTATGAAAAAGGGCAAGAACCATAATAGGAGCACTCTGAGTTTCATTCAGACTGTATATTAAGGCACCAGTGCGACTCTGGCATGGTCAATAATGTTTCTCGTCACACGCTTCTCCTTAACTGTGATATTTTTTTAAATAACGTTTCGAAAATTCATATTATTTGAATGGGGCGAGTATGCTTATGTTTCTGTTCTAAGAGTAAGACATATTAAGATAAACATTATATGTGTGTTAAAAGATAAAATCATTCTTTTATGATGCAGAAAAGAAAGACCAATTAGACTGGTTCCCACTCCGAAGATTAAGTTGATTATATTCAACATCTAAATAGTGTTCCCTGCACCTATTACTTAACGGAAAAATAAAATATTAGACGTTAATAATTACTTAAACAGGTAATACCTAGAAATGAGATGTATATGGTCATTTTATAGCTAATATGATCTAACTTTAGGGGGGGGGGGGGCTCTAAACAGCTTTAGCGCAATGTAATTGTTTTTTTTGAGAAGGACGCAATTAAGATGTTTCTTAACGAGAGAAAAATATTTTACTTAATTACTTTTAAAATAGTTTAACATATCAATCTGAAGTAGCATTAAAAAAAAATAAACAGTGTCTCCAATTTTTAATCTCTTCTTAAAAGCGGCTTTCTTTCATAGGAAGATGGGTGGTATCATCGAGTAAATGAATTGATCGACGTACGGAGAACAGACAAAATTGACGTCACGGTAGAGGTCAGGAAGACAAAACTGATGGTTGTGGGTAGGAGCGGTCGAACGGAACTTACACACATACACACACACAAAAAAAACGGACCCATCTTTCTTTAGGAGAGGAAGTCGTTTCCTGGGTCGGAGGAAAAAGAGCAGAAAGGGGATCTGTGTGCGTATAAATATTAAAAAAACCCAGCGGAGCCAAACCTCCCACCTCCCACCCTACGTGCGATAACCATCTCCGATCGGATGAGGAGATATCGAGGCCGTTGCCGGAGCCGAGGCTCTCATTATCGAGGGATTTTATTAGTGTCGACAGACCACGAAAACCCTGAACAATGGCTGAGAAAATGCTCACTACCTAAACAGATGCCGCCTCCACTTCATGAAACCCTTTTTACCCCCTTCATCTTAACCCTTTCTTTAGCATACATTCACACAGTTTGAAATGTATTTGCTTTTGTTTTCTCAGATTGTATTTGGAGTCATCTGTTTTTTCCCCATTTCTTTCATCAGCGAAAGTTAATTACAATATTTTTAGGAACAATGGAATTTATGAGCCGATAAATCATGGTAAATATATGCAAATTTCAGCAAGTGATGCATTCAGTGAAAGTCCTCATAATTTCAGATCTTTATTTTTTATTTCATTGATTCAATACGAGGAAAAATTCTAAAACATCAACAGTGTGCCCCTCCCCCCAACTTTGATCTACTTATGAAAAAAAATACAACCTGTGACAATAAAGTTCGGTGAATGATGGCATATTGAGAGCGGATTGCTCGCTTACATGAAACAGCAGTTACTATCCTTCAAAGTAATCCCCGTCGATGGTAATGCACTTCTGGGAACGCCTGTACAAGTTCAGGAAACTCCTGGCGTAGTCGTTTTTAGGGATAGACTTCAGTTGGGTCGTAACATTACGTTGGATGTCTGGCCACTTCGGGGGGCGTCTTCTACGGTGTTCCGGCCTCCTCGGAACCGTTTAAACCACTCATAAACACACTTCAAAGTAATATCACTTTCTGTGTAAACTGTTGTCATCATTTCATGAGTCTCTTTCGTTCGCTGATCCATTTTGGGTTTCGACCGCGCGTACTACGCCTTCTCTCTTCAATGTCCTGTTTAAACACAATAAACACACACGCAGCGCTGATTCTCTCAAATTTGTTTAAACATGTCTCGACCTGTCTAGGGCAGAATACGACGATGGTGCACTCTTACGACCGTTAGCAATTTGACGTCATTCACCGAACTTTATTGTCACAGGTTGTATTAAAAAAAGTAAATTTAAATTTAAAAGAAATACATTCATGTTATATGCTCCAAATATTAATCAATCTTACCCGCGCTACTGGATCATTTGATAATCTGAATATTGTTTCCCGGAAAGTAAATTGCTCGCAATAATTGCATATTAAGAATAACTCACTTCTCTCTCTTTCTCTCTCTGTATCTATTTAATTATCACATTAATTAGCACTTTAAAAGAATGATTCCTAATTGCATACCTTAAAAATTACTGTATTTTCCATCCCAAAACGAACTTGTTTGAATACATACCTGTAACTTCGGACATTAATTTTCTACGCCGTTCATGATGTAAACAAGGTTCTCATTGATAGTGTTAACAGTTTGTAAATTAACGATTATAAAAAATAAATTTTATATCCATAAGAGCGTTATTTGTCGAATTTTTTTTTCTCTTTATTTATGATGACAAGATCGCTATCAAAGTGATTGATATCCTGAACTTGCGATTTCAGGAGTATAAGGTAAGTTAAATGAATGAAACCGCTTTTTAATTCAATGTAGATACTATTTATTACAAAACAACTTATAAGGTATGCTATGTCATCAAAAGTTTCTGTACAATCTTCAAAGTTATTTTTGCAATGCAACCGTGATTTAACGAAAAATAATATGGTGTTGAACCTCTCTGGTTTTCTGGAGGAAGACTTTCCACCAGATTTTGGTATATATTCTCGTATCTTCAGGAAGTTTTCTTCCAACTACTGCGATTTCAATTCATCCAACAGGTGTTCAATACCACTTATATTTAGGCCAGTTCATTTCTTCAACCCCAATATCTTGAAACCATCCCTGCACACACTTTACTTTGTGATAAGGAGCATTTTCGTGTTGGGTACAGGAATACTCCAGTGCCAACCAGTTGCCACAATGTTGGCAGTGCAGAATTATTTGAAATGTTAAGTTTCAAATGTCATAGTTTCGAACAAATTGGCGTTATCCAAACCTTGAACATAATCTCCATACCATGACACCGCTTCCTCCAAACTTTACAGTAGGAATAAGCATGAAAGCGTTCTGACCATCTGATTAACAAAATGTGTATAGAGTATTCATCACTCTATAAGACATGTTTCCATTGTTCAATGTATCTAAATCGGTGAGCTTTGCACCATTCTAAACGTCGCTTCCTGCTAATTTTGTTGATGTCAGGCTTACGAGCAGCAATATGGCGATGGAAACTTAGGGTTCTCAATTTCGGGCGAATGGTTATTATAGTGGCGGTACTTGAAGTGACATTTCGGAGCTCTATATCAGTTGTTTCAGTTGAAGACTTCCGAACTCGTTGTGTTACACGTGGTAGCAGTCGACGATCTCTGTATTTTCTTTTGCCCACCACTTTGAGGTTTCACTGATGTTTTCCCTGGACATTTCGATTTGACAATTAAGTCAATTACAATAGAACGAAGTATTTTTAGAATGACAGAAATTTTGTGTACGTAAATGCCATCCTATGATGGTACTAATTGAAAATCACTGAGCTTTGTTGAGCGACCCTTGTTGCTCCAATAAGAATCACAAATGACGCCAGTAAGGCATGTTTCTATTTACAGTAATACCTGTGCTAACGACCACCTGCATATAACGACCACTTGAGCTTAACGAGCACTTTTGCTTGGTCTCGCAGAAAGTTACATGGGAATTCTGTTAGCGTAACGACCACCTGTCTAACGCGAACAGCGACCGCCACTTTCGATCCCCCTTTGTATCTAAACCTATATTAAAAAACCTGTCTATAACGACCACTTACGCAACCAATCAGGTGCTAACCCGATTATATCACTGCATTATATCACTGCATTATTCTCTGTAATCAACCAGTCAGAGTCAAGAGATGCAAAAATGCAACAACGGGTTCTTTTAGCCTACTGATAGTGTTAACTAGGTCAGGTCTGTCTTCGGGGAAGCGGGGAAATGTTCCTCTAAAATCACTGGAGGTGTTTCCAATAAGTCCGCCCGATCGCAATCGTTCGAGTGCGGTTGCGAATATCCTGTCTAAAATAACGACCGCAGCAGGAACTCCAAGGCTGGGTTCTACCTGCTCTAGCAGAATCAAAATGTTGGACGAAATTCAAGAAATTCAACTCTTTACCTGTTTGGATAATGAAATGTTTTTAATCGCAAAACGGTATAATGAAATTTTAGTTTCGAATAATCATCATCAAAGCTGTCTAAAAGCATAAACGGAAAGTAATTCAACCACATTACCTGCTTGCGACCGATTAGACTTTATGAAAACGCACTGGATGAGTTCGAAAAATGTTTTGAAGAATCAATTTTCACTAGGAAGACAAGAAAGTGCAAATAAATTAACTTACATTCTTTTTTAAAGAAATAAACATATCTGTTTTTAATTATGTTGAGGATTTGTAATTTTTTTATTCACCCTGTATATAACGACCATCTGAGCTTAACGACCACTTTTGTTTGGTCCCGTGGGTGGTCGTTATAGATAGGCTTTACTGTATATCACCTAAGTCATCGTAGACTTAACATTATTTTGGAGTGGTGTCTAAAAATAACGTTGTTTTTGATCACAGTACAGGGTTAGCCTAAATGATTCATCGGGTTTTAATAAACAACTAGCAGAGGTACCCGGCTTTGCCCGGGATAATTACACTTGTAGGTAAACAGAACAATCTCAAAAAATTATATTATAACTCCCAGTTGGTTAAATAACATCTCAATCAATACAACACAGAGCAAAGGGACTATCCATTCTTCGAAAAATACGAAAAACAGGAATTCTAGCTGATATATCGGGACTTTTCCTCACCACTGCGGAGCATCACCAGATAATTTAGACTCAAGTTTTTCTTTGCCTTGACGTAGAAGCTCTTGCTCTATTCGAAACTCCCGTTGTTCAAATGTTTCAAATGCCCGTATAGCTTTTTCTGTTTTAGTTGCAGAGTTTCTCTGACCAATACTCGTTCTTTATCTTTCCTTTCCAGACATAATTTTTTGCCAATCGTCGTGGACGTTTCATAGAGATCTCAAGGGAGACATGCGTTACTCCTTTGCCTCATCAATAGACGCTGCCTTATTAATGTTCTGTCACTGCATCATCATTTTATGCTCATAATTATTAATTCTTGGAAACGAACGTTCAATCATTGCATTATCACCATCTTAGGTTCCAAAATATATACATTCCCACAGAATATAGTATTTTTATGAAATGTTTGGATCTGATATGCTACCAAATAAGCTAGGTGATAACCCCAGCGTGGCTCGGACTTTTCTTTTTGGGTTAAATTTTGGAATATCTTAAAAATAACACACATGAAAACGCTTTGAATTAATACAGTAAAAATTCTTAATGAAAATTCGAAAAAAATGTTTTAAAGGCTCACAATGGATGGACCTCTCCAAGGATGCCACTGCTAGTCTAAATAATTTCTTACTCACGTTTTCTTACTTTAGATGTGCACTTGATGTTGTTGCAATTCCCACTCTTCTCTCGATGTCTTGAAGCAAAACTTGGCCATTCATCGCCGATTCTTCTGTTTACAGCACTGAGCTAAAAGAGAGCTTCCTCTGTCGTCTTTCCACTCTTTCTCAATACTTTGCTAACTCTCCATTATCTCCAGTTACTGATCCTTTTTAAAGATTTTCAAGAAATTGTTAAGTATAGTCAACCAAAGGAAATAATCCACACGAGTTTAATACTTAATATTACATTCCATGCTAATGTGTTGTTTTAATAGCTTTTTTAATTATAATTATTCAAATTTAATAATCTTAATAATGTTAACTCTAAATGTAATATCAAATTATTAAAAATAAATTAATATTGAAACGGTATCTCAAGTGTGGATTATTTCCCTTTGTTGACTGTACTAAGAACTGTCTTTTCTAAGAAAAGCCTGAATAACAGGAATTCTATGCATTGTTACGTATTGAAACTTATCTATATTGCACAAATTTTGCCTTACATTGTTGGTCATGAGATATATATTGTTGGTCCACGTAGAGCGTTTGTGAATTGCGTGTTGATACCATTGTTGATATGTATTGTTGCACAACCTTTGCCTTGCATTGTTGGTCATGAAATATTTCTCATTAATATGCCTTGCCATAACCATGAATATCGATTTTTTATCAATAATTATTATTTTTTCGAAATCTGAAGTAGATAGTGACCTTCCTCATGCTTTGAAGGTCAAGTATACAAACTCACAAACCCACAAACAAACAAACAAACATCCTTCTTTATATATATAGATAGATGCTTTGAAACCCGACGAATCATTTAGGCTAACACTATATATCAACGAATAGGAATTGCAAGTATTTAAGATGGGAGCCTTGTGTCACACAGCAATGTTGTTCAGGCGATAGTCTAATTCATGCCGTACTTGTTCCTCTATGCCTGCATTGGTGGTCTAAATGGCAGCAACAATTCTACTTCATAACTCAGGCATTTTTATGGCATATTTCATTTTTATGGTAACAAGCATTTTCACATAACCCCAGAGAAAAAAAACTCGTAGAGTAGGTCATTACCTGCAGTATCGCGGTCAATCTAGCGCTGAGACAGATGTTCATTCAAGAAACGCCGAACTACGTTGTGATAACCATGATGGTACGAGGGAACATTAGGCCCTCGAGTTTTATCATTACAACTATCCACATAAAATTTATCGTTGTTTTAATTCAAAGTAGGCTATCTCAGTTCTTACAGTATAAAACTTTCTTATTCATGGTATTCTGCAATAAATTGTTGCTTTGTACTATGTAAATAAAAAATATTCTGAGAGAAGACCCCAGAAAAACTCTGGTCCCATTAACAAGAGGAATTGACATTCCTCATGAAAATCTTCCAGGAAAAAATGAAACCATACTTCACCTCAACACCAGACCCTAAACAAATGCAAAGTGTTGAACTGGCTAGAAGAAGAGAACCAGTTAATGGCCCAGAAATAAAGCTTCAACAGGTTCACTAAACAGAACCTTTCAACTGCTCTAGGTAGTTAAACTGAATTGATTGCGAAGGAAATGAGTTAGCTGTGATGGGAAAAATGCATCGATCTTGCATAGAACAAGGCTTGAATGGCTCTACTACCAATTGTCTGAACTACTGTCCAAAATGAATGATATTTAGTTCTGAGGGCTACATGAATTCACTCAAGTCGGTACACTGAAAAGAAGAGAACACACGCAAATTCTGGTGAAGAAGATTAAAATGTACGACATCGTTAGCTAATGAAAATGCCTGAGATCATTCACTCGGCGTAAGCTCCTGCAATGAGAACATACGCTGTCGGAATCTTTAATGTGGATTATACAATATGGTCCAGAATTCAAGACTCGTATTTTGCACAAGCCTTTAAATAAATTAACCAATTTGAACAAAGTGAGCCGCAATTGACAGTCCATTGATACTCTACAATTGGTTTTCTATAGTATTAGGGATGTTATTACCGGTATTACCGTGTTTTTTTTTTTTTTTTTATAAAAAATGCATTTCGGTAATACCGATAATAAGCATCAATAATACCGGTATTAAAAATTCATTACAATACACTTATAAATGCTCCTTATCCGAAACTACTTCGTGTAAGTAAATCTACTGCACTTTGTCAACTACTAACGGCTCTAAGTAAATCTACTGCACTTAACTCTTTGAATCTACAATGTTAGCGCTTGTATAGCAATTAAACAGCTTTGAGAGTATTGAAATCATAAAAGGATCCTAATAAGTTATTAAATGCTGAGAAGGGACCAAACCCAAAATCTGGTCTGTTTTTCTCTTGTTAGCTGTTACTGGCCTGAATATCCAAATTGTTGTTAAGCGCCGAATAACCGCCACCTGTCCTGGTCGATGGATAGGTTGGAGAAGACCAATATCGTGGCCAGCTCACCTGAAATGAATCCATTGGACCCTTGTTTATTTCGCCCTTCTACCAGATGTTGCAATACTTTGACAGCGGATCTTGGATGGCTACACACTTGATATTTTCCAACGGGCTTACCAATCCATGCAGTGACATGCACAGGTTTCCTTGGAGTCTAACTGAAGACATTTTGAGCATTTTCTATAGCAAGTGTATTATCTTGTTATACCTTAGAAATAATGACATAGTTTGCCGCTTTAACCGTTAGTTTCGTCTACTGCAGGACACCTTCAAACTGTTAAGGCTCTAGAAAAAAGCGTTTTCGACCACATATTCATATGACATTTTCTTCTTGTTTGGTCTCTTAAATATTTCCTGAAAGTTTGTACAGACTATTCAGAAAGACCTTGTATACAGGCAATTCCACGCCACAATTCCTTATTATTTTTTCATTAATATTAGTGCCTTCAGAATCACATGAGCATTTGAAGTATCCGAATAAACCTTGCAAATTCCCTTTCATAGGCATGAGATTCTTCCACAGTTTCACTTTATCTATTATGGTTTTTCAGTAATAGAATGCTGCCCGAACTCTATACATTTTTTACTGCTTAGTTTTTCCCTCACTATTAAGGGCTGATGTTCCTTAAGAGTTTTTCAAATTAATTTTTAAAATGTAATGCATTTATGTAATAAAATTAAAAGCATAATAAAGAAAAGATGTTATTGTATTAATAGTAGTGATTGTATACCATGTTGCATTTCTCGAAATATTATTATTACCGGTAATATCGGTAATACCGGTAATGGAGATTTATATTTTCGGTAATACCGGTAATAAGAAATCCAGTCAAAATGACAACCCTATATAGTATGATCGTCTTGTGCCCCATCAATCCCGACGTAGGGAAGAAAGATATTTCCGCAATATTTTCGAAGCATGTCGACGGAAATAACAGCAAACTTCTGCATAATGATAATGCAGTATATTAATATCTACTTCATTTTTCAGATGACCCCACAGAAAAAAGTCCGAAGGTATGAGTTATGGACAGTGCGGAGGGCCTTATCGGATCTACGACATTTCCAATCTGTTAAACAACGAAATAATTCGTGCTACCTGCTGGTGGCGGTAGTCCAAATGTTTGCTAATATGCGTCGCCACATCTTTTGGAAGTTACTTATTGAAAATTTCCAAACGCATTGTACACGTTTTTCTAAGGACTAACCTATAAGGACTAAGGAATAATAGTTCTTTTGCTATTATGATTCAATGAAGAAAATATCTTTCCATTTTATTTCATTATCAATTGCAGCATATTTTTTTCAAATGAGTTAAGTTTAAAAGCTATAGTCCCACAAAATGTAAGTCGTGAATACCGGATTACCCTTTTTTCATTGGCCTCGTGTAAAAGTAAATAAACCAACTGCATGTCTTTACTAATCCTTTAAAATAGTTTCGCCTCATTTGTTTGCCTTTTTTTCTTTGAACGCTATTCCAAAAACCAGTTTATTCTTTAAGTTCGAACGATTTTCCTGTTAGAAAACAACCAAAAAAACAAGTTTGTCATAAACAAATTTCGAAGTAATGAAATAGAAGGGAAAGGGGAGGAGGATGAAAGGGTATAGCGTTTGCAATTAGCGCCGAGAGAGCAATTTGTTCTGCATGGTAAAACAATGCCACTATGGCTTAATGTCCTCGATCGTCGCAAATCATCCGGAAGAGACGTTCCCCAAGAAAAAAACAAAAAGGGGAATCGCTCACCACGGCCACATGGCCCGATGGATTGTGTCGAGTCAGCATCGGTAAGGTGGGAGGAAGGGAGGTCCGCGATCAAGAGGTGCCATCACGATACTTGGGTACCACCAACCGGTCAGAGACCATGAATAATTCAGCGCCGACGCCGCGAATGATGACACTGACAGGCAATCTCATCCACGCCCAGGGACAGCAGCAGTCGAGATAGAAAAGAGAAAGAAAGAGAGGATCCCTGAAGCTTCAAGAAGAATGGACGGTGCAACCAAATGAGCTCCCGACCTCGTGGACTTATCATCCCGCTTGTTCACATGTTCTTTTCAGATCAATCTAAGTGGCTCACTCTCCCCACCGCTCGCTGCCTTCAACTTTTGGTGGAGCGGCAAAGGCGAAAAGCCAACGCTGTGTTGCTATGGAAAATTATCTTCTGTCACGCACTCGTCAAGACACGGGGACACCCGGTGGTTCTTTTAAACCATCCTAATTCCCTACCCCCTCCCTCCTTCTGAACTCTCATCCCTCTATTATTTTTTCCTATCCCCTACTCTTTTTTTGTTTTTCTTCTTTACGCCCATGTTGTTGTCATTTACACCTACGCATTTAAGACTCTCATAGACTCTGAAGTTATAACTGTTTGTCTTCACTTGTTATTTTGGATTATGTGGAATACGAGCGAAAATGCTTTATTTCTTTTCTGCCAGACAGCCAGAAACTATCTGCATTTTATGGGCGTTGAAATTTAGTGTGAACAAACTGCTAATCGCAAATTAAAAAAAACAAACATGAATGATAAAAAATACTGTACGTAGTTTTATTTGCCATTTGGCTTTTAACATATACAAAAATAAAACCGCATAAAAGGGTATCTTCGCGATCACCAAGCGCAATTCTGTTCTTTAATATGGGAAGACCATTTGAAACGTTCTCGCAGGGGTATTTCAGAAAATAAATGAAAACGAAGCAACATCGGGCTTTCCTGTTTTCAACGATTTAACTTGCATAACTGTACGATGAAAATTCCGCATTACACGAGATGGCTAAATATTTTCGTGGCAGTATGCTATCTATTGCAGGCAGATCGACAGTCATCGAAAGAAATTTAGTTCTCTTCAATAAAAACTCAGCGCCAAACAAGAAAAAAACTGTCATTTGACAGATTCAATATCGATTCAAATAAAATTTTTAGCAGAATTAACGCTACCTCGACTGTATACAACGAACTGCTTTAGCAACAATTAGCACTCCTCATTCACGAAACCAAGTTTTTTAATAGATTTAAATTATATTTTGAGAAACAGAGGGAGCTTGTTAATACAATGTACTATCGAAATTATCGAATCAGTCAAATAACTTTAGAACAAAAGGTACTAGAGTTAATGATGTTATTTGAAAAAATGGAAGGAAAAATTCTGTGACCTGGATTCGAACCAGGAACCTCGACTTTCATATGCTCGACGCCTCTACCAATTGGGCTACTTGATGTTTGGAGGTTCATCTCCAGTTTATATTTACTATTTTGCGCTAGAGTTATAAAAGTCAGATCTATTTATAGGAAAGTGCCCGTACATGACAATAAAAGTAGCCCCTACGCCCCTAGCGTAAGCGCTGAGATGTTACGAAAATTAAACTTTTTGAGCCTTGATAGATAGAAAAAAATTTCAATTACAAAATTGAAAAGCGTCACCGATTTAGTAGAAATCCACTCTTTCAAAATCACCCCCACCCCTCCCCATATATGGATTTTCTCCCCTGTTTACGAGTTTTATGCTTTTGTTAACTATAGGGACGCTATGGGGACATTGCAATTTCCTACAAGTGCCATATTAAACAGACATAGGCGAAAATAACAGCTCACTTGACAATCTTGTGGAAAGTCTACAATCCCAATTTCCCAAACGGATAGGAATTATATCTCTTATTAAAAATATTGTTACAGAGCTGGATTGATCTCTAAAATATTCAGTTAAAAAAGGAATAGTTTATTTGTGATTTTCTTAGAAAATTTTTATTTTGTGAAAATTAGAATAATATTCAAAAAAAATTTGCTGAAGACCCTTTTAAATACTTAAAACTTTTATTTTTATTCCTGCACGAGTCAGAACTGGTTAATAAATTTAGAAAACCTAATGGAAAGTTGCGTGCACAAATCACTGATTAACTGCATCGGCAAAGAAGAATGGTGGTCGACATTCAATATTAATGACAGGGACCACCCAAAAGTAACAAGCAAAGATTATATTGTTGTTTTTTTCAGATTAAATTTAATTTCCAAATGAAGCGCATACAACTAATTTTCTTAGGAATATTTGAGAAATTACAAAGGAGGATCTGTGTTACGGAGAAAGGACAAAGAACAAGAGTGAAGAGGGAGAGAGTGGAGGCAATTGCATAATCAGAGCATTAGCCTGACCTTTGCCCCCTCATTTTCTTTCCATCGATTGGTTTCACGTTCGAATGATTGAGAATGGCCTCGAGCCACCCTCTGGCATCACTCCCCCCTCCCATTCGAAAAGCTTATTTTTTTTTTCCGATCCTCGTCAGGTGTCGTAAAAAGCGGAAGGTTGACACATTAACAGGTTGATTGACAGTCGGCTTGGCCTCTTTCTCATTATCTTTCGACGACTTTTGGTACGAAGATACGATTGAAAAAAAAAACAAGAAAATGGTTTCATCTCGTCGAAATGCAGGCGTCCACTTTTCAGGGTCCCGGACGAGTTGGAGGGGGAACGATGGTGAAAAATAAATAAGTTTTGTCGGCCGAATTGGAGAGCAGAAGGGGGGGTACAGAGACTAACAAGTAACGAATTGATTCAGTAAAGATGAGAAAGGGTTCATTTGTCATAACGTTAATGAGAAAGTTTCGTTATGACCTCATCAGCCGGGAGAAAGGGAAGGAAAGGTAAGAGGGCGCTTGTTTTGACTATGGCCTGGCAGAGTTCATTTTGCTTTTCATTTCCAATTAAATCTAATCTCTTTATTTTACTCACCATGTTCCCTATTACTCTTTTTTTTTCTTAATCATGAATAAACAACGAGTCACGCGAACGCAATTTAAGGCTTCATCATCGAAATTAAGGGATAAATCACAAGAGATTATTCACTCCACAATGCACACGAGTTATTTAAATTTATAAAATACGCCAATGTAATTGGCTTTTAACGAATTTAATTTACTTCTTGTTTACAATAAATACAGCGAGTCGATAATTGTCTCACTATTTTTTAATTCAAACGAGGCTTTTGGTTATTTAAATCAATTCGTGAAAAATGAGACTCTTATCTTACTGTAGTAAATTAAAAAAAATCCTTTTTCTACTGAATTTTCTTTATTAGTGATTCAATTAAAAAAGAAATTTTAAAAATGTAAATAAATTTTGTCGAAAGAATATAAGCCTACGTTATGATAAAATTTAAAGTCTATTGATTTTCAGTTATTTTTTTTTAATCTTCAGTTATTTTTAACTCACTTAATATTACGGCATTAAAGGCGTCATGTAGAATCTTTATGATTAAAAGCCGTTCATGTTGAACGCATAGATATCCTATTCTACATTATCTACTATGTTAATTTCATGAAGAAATGCGGCATCCACCATTTTGAATTGAGTCACATTTGGAAGTCAATATGTTTAACTGACTTGTAGTTAAAACTGAGACGAAGCATCATTTTAAAAATTTTCATCAGATATGATGCTCGAACTGTCTACTCTTCTTACAGATAAACATCAATCAAGTTTCTCTGCGAAAAACATTTTCTGTTATAAAACTGTAATTGTGTAAAGCACAGTGATATAGTAGAGAAACGGTCCTCTTTGAAAATAGGTCATTTATTTCGTATATATTCAAATGGATTCCCAGGCCCCCGTAAAAACTTAAATTTACCAAATCTAACCTAGACAGACTGAAATGAACGTACAACAAAAGAAATGAATGACCGTTTCACCACTTTTCACTGCTTATGTTGGCAGTTTTATAACAGAAAATGAAGTTTTATTTTTGCTTTGGAACTTGAATAATAAGTTTTTTATATTAAACAAAGGTTGGAGGAAATGCAAAAAACAACCCGTCTTAATCGCGTCTGATGCTGTCCCTCCCAAGAAGGTGTATGTTCCACACAGAGATTCATCTGGTCGAAAGTATCAATACATCTGAAGACGTCGTTCTGCAGGGTGGGCCATACGTTCCTTATCACCCCTTGTACAATTCGTATTTGTGGAAATTGACGAACAACCACCATGTGGGGACATGTTAGGCCTAGGGGGAAGTCGCATGTTGCAGTTGACCATCTTGAAAACCGCCATCTTGGATGCACCGTAAGGTTTAAATGGGAAGGGGGTCATGGGGCATATGATTTCGGGCTAGCATTTCCCAAGGAAAACCATGGTGTAGTCCGTTTGCTCATATCTCAATTCGTTCATATCTCAATTCGTTCAACAGTTATATGCATTCCAAATGGCGATTCTCACTGTTATTTACCCTTTGTTGCAGGTGCTAAAGCATGCCACTAACCACAGAGAAGAGGACAGAGTTGATAAGGGCATGGGGAGGGAGGAGTGCAAGAGCTGTAACAGCTTAATTCAATGAACGGGACCCTGATCGACAACCTGTGTCCCATGTTAGTGTTGCCAGGCTCTTCAAGAAGTTCATGGATCCGGGTCCGTAGCAGACAACCCATCTGTGGAAGGCCCACAACTGAAACAGATGAAAACACAGGAAGGGGCTCACGTAGAGCACGTGGAGCACCATATATTGATTGATTTTAATCCAATACGTCCATCCAGAGCCTGTATGGCCAGAGGCCGATAAGTTAGGTCCCTGGATGGACCTGGATTAACGACTGCTGTAAGATGGGGGGGGGGGGGGTGAAGATCGTATCTCACTGATGGTCGTCCATCCAGTGACTAGCCGTGCCTGATGTTTCTTAACATCCTTGAAGTTGTGTGTTCAGTGGAAGCCATATAACAGTGAGAATCGCTATTTAGAATGCCTGTAACTATTGAACGAATTAAGAAATGAACAAATGGACTGCACCATTGTTTTCCTTGGGAAATTCTATCCCGAAATCATGTTCCCCATGACCCCCTTCCGATTTAAAACTACGGCGCATCCAAGATGGCCGCTTTCAAGATGGCTGCCGTCCCGATCACCTGCACCATATGATTTTCCCCTAGGACCAATGTCTCCACATGGTGGTTGTCCGTCAATTTCCACAAACATGAATTGTACAAGGGGTGGTAAGGGATTTACGGTGATTGCATATCATGTTCAACACCTCTCGTACTTCCAAAGTGAGCAAAATATTGACGCCCGTGTAGCTAGTGATACAAACCTCCAGTTTCTAAGTGTATTTCGAGCTATAGTATCGAAAGACATGCCACTTAAAGACTTTCACTAAAGACGATTGTATCAGGTCGTTGCATATCAAATGTCGGATTTCGAGGTAGGTTCCGCGCTTCAGCACGGTTTCCGCGTTTAGTAGAAAGTACCCATAACAAAGTGGTACATTCCCAGAGATAAACTTATCAGCGACCAGCTGCCTGAAATTTGCATGTCTGCGATGATAATTAATAGTGTTTGAACCCAAGCGAAGATAGTCATGACTTCATACGAATTACGTGTGATAATGCATTACGAGTGCAGGTTGAATCACACTGCATCCAACGCCTCTCGAAATATCAATAAGGTATTCGGTGTAGGCACCATAAACGAACGTACTGTCCAACGTTGGTTCCGAAAATTCCGGGCGGGAGTGACGGACCTGGCAAATGAGCCACGCGGCAGACCGCCCAACATGTTGAATGACGCTGATCTGAAGCGGTCTGTGGAAGAGGACCCGTCAAAAACTATTCAGGACCTTGTAGGGGATCATGCAGTATCAGCGTCGACTGTCAGTAGATACCTTAGAACCATCGGCAAGATGAAAAAGCAGGACAAATGGGTCCCACATGAACTTACGGAAAACCAAAAAGAGCGTCGGTTGGAAGTGTGTACGGAATTGCTTTTGCGCCACGAAGAAGCGGGGATTCTTGATCGCATTGTCACCTGCGACGAGGAGTGGCTCCTATACGACAATAGGAAACGGTCAGCACAGTGGCTGGATGCTGATGAACTCCCGCGACAGTTCCCTAAACCCCCGTTGCACCCCAGGAAGCTCATGGTTACAGTTTGATGGAACATCCGTAGTGTAGTGCATTACAGCTTCCTGCAGCAGGGGGAGACGATCACCGCTGCGACTTACTGTCGTGAACTGCATCGTATGCACACAAAACTGCGTCAGCAACAACCTGCACTTGTGTATCGCAAAGGCGTCCTTCTCATGCATGACAACGCGCGTCCGCACGTTGCACGAAAGACCATGGGATACGAGGTCTTTCCCCCCCCCCCCCGCCGGACTCTTTGGGCCCCTCCCCTACCGGCTACCATCTTTTCCAGAGCCTGGACAATTTTCTCCGGAGGAAAACATTCCTAACCCAAGCAGACGTCGAAAACGCATTTCGGGAGTTTATTGAGTCCCGTGACCATGGATTCTATCGGAGAGGGCTCGAGAAGCTGTCAAATCGTTAGCAACAATGTTTGGATTGCAATAGGGGTTATTTCGAATAGCACGTATGAAGGTGTCCTTTCTAGAGGGCCATTAAAGATGACCTCTGCAATCTGACATTTGATATGCAACGACGTGATAACATTTAGAAGACAACTGTTACGAAAAATGGCAGCATTTTCTTAATTTCATTTGTGCCAGAACAGTTCGGAGAGAGCTTCGTCGACAGAATATTCAGAATATTCATGTTCAAACTTACGAAGCCAGTGACAATCCGATGATTTTGCATTAATCCCCCCCCCCCCGCTTCAAGCCTTCCTTCCACATTGGTTGGGAAATGAGCATACAGTGTTCTTTATTAAACCCCATACGAAGAATGGAAGAGTGTGATGAGATGAATTTAGTGGCCATGGAATGGGCCACTAGTTGTCGTTGAACCCCTTTTATTGCGTAATTGAATTTTATTTTTATTCCTGAGAAGATGAAATTATCCAATTTTCACAGCATAACGAGAATTTTTTTTAAAGCCTGTGGGATAAATTCGATTTCCGCAGGTAAAAGTAATGAAAATTTGTGTGAATATATACGCTTTATGCAGCAAAAAGGTTAAGGTAGCATTTAGGAAGTCACGTTTGTTTTGGAAAACTCATCAATGCCATCATTTCCACTTGCGGTATAAAAAGATTCTGCAGAACACACTGTTCTTTAACTAAGCTAAAGAATAAATTAAAAACTGACCTTACGAATCTGTGGATGCTAGAATACATGAGAGAGAGAAAGGAGACTCCACTTGTCCACAAGAACATTTTAATACACCATATATGTATACATTTCGGTCACAATGTGGCCTTCTTCAGTATGACTCAGGTTACAAAAGTTCAGATGCAAGTTTATATAAAGAGGAGGGACCAATCAGAATGCAGGGCATCATGTTTGGTTTACAAAAGAAGGGTAATTCAGGATTGGAGAGGGTCAAGTGTCCAATGACAAAATACACTTATGAAACAAAAAAATTCAGAAGTAAAAAAAAAAAAAGGTAAAAAATACAGAAGTAAAAAACTTAGGAACAAAAAAGATACTATAAGTGGAGAGGCTCTTATATCAGGGGTGAAGTAAGTAAGAACATTTCAGCTTGGTTAAAGTTTGGAAACCAGTGAAGCCCACTGTGACAGGTCAAGTGGGCCTCTTTCATGGTTTAATAAAATATCAGGCGGTACTTTAGCTATTTCAAGAGATTCTAAGAAGTTAAGCTTTTTACGTTCGTCAACACAATGTAGTATCCGAAAATTATCTAATTTCCCAATGTGCCCCGTGGATAAAATATGCTCAGCGAATGCTGATTTTTCGGGTTTGTAATTTTTGATATAGCTAAAGTGTTCTTTAATGCGGGTACAGATCCTTCTTCTGCTCTGACCTATGTATTTACAGTCACACGAGGAACAATAAATTTCATATACTCCAGACTTATCTACTTTACCAATTCTATCTTTCGTGCTGCCTAGTAGGTGTTTAAGGCTATGGCTACTCTTATATGCTATCTTGAGGCCATATACCTTACATATCTTCTCTAAGCCGCCAGTTAATTTTCGATTGTAGGGAAGACCGATGAATTTTCCTTTCTCTTGGTTATTCTGTAGTGTCGTAATGTCCTTTAACTTCTTTTTGAGAGCATGTTTTTTAACCAATTTGTCAATCATAACTTCTTTGTATTCATTGAAGATGGCTGCCTCTTTAATCCGGTGGATCTCCTCTTGTTTTTTATCTTGTACCAATGGATACCATAAGTGTATTTTGTCATTGGACACTTGACCCTCTCCAATCCTGAATTACCCTTCTTTTGTAAACCAAACATGATGCCCTGCATTCTGATTGGTCCCTCCTCTTTATATAAACTTGCATCTGAACTTTTGTAACCTGAGTCATACTGAAGAAGGCCACATTGTGACCGAAATGTATACATATATGGTGTATTAAAATGTTCTTGTGGACAAGTGGAGTCTCCTTTCTCTCTCTCATGTACACTGTTCTTTACTGACCTTGAGTACAGCAAGGTATATCACCACACACGCTGGATGATATGAACTTGGTCATTGGTCATGTAGAGGTGTAACAAATTATGAGGACAAGAGTCCCATCCATGTTTTCGGAATATTTAGCATTCTTGCCACTAAACAATTCGAAAGTTGTGGCCTTTTAACTTTTGACCATTTTCTAATGGAACACTCTGTAGTCAATTTTTTGGCGGAAATGTTTCATATTTGTACTTAATTAATGACTATCGATCTGATGGAATACTTTTCAGACATGCAGCTGCTATCCTTAAATGGTGAGTAAGAACTTTTCCTGCATGACTAGAGGTATTCTAAAAACTTATAAAAAGGCAAAAGCGCATGAATTGTTAGCGGTAGAGGTTAATTTTATTTCGTGAACACCTGAGATTCTAAGCTTCCTAAGACCTTATCGTTTTAACTTTTCTTTGATTGTTAAAGGATTAAAGTATGATTTTATAAACATTATTCATATTAAAAATTGATGCTTATATATTAAATTTTCTTTAAAGTGCACCCCCTAGCAACGTTCATTTTTTTGTCGCTTGAAAATAAATGAAGAAGCAGCAGCAGCAGTCCGTGTAGGGGGTAAGGAATGGATGTGTTCTCTCTTTCTATGAAGTCTCTTTTATCATTAATGACGCCGCTGTTGCTGCTGCTGCTGATGATGATGATGACGACGACTGTGATGCGACTCCATTGGATACGGTCGGGCACGCGGGACAGGTGGTGCTCGCTCCACCCCTCTGTAATTGCAATTTATAACTTCAGAAAGTGTGAAATACGCGAGACAAAGGAAGTGTAGTCTGTAGTCTGAAGGGAAGAGAAGAGAAAGGGGACTCGGAACGAGGACTCGGCAAAGGAGCGTGACGTCATTAGTCGCCCTGAACAAAAGAGACAATTCTCCGACGCCGTCCGATTGTAGCATTCAACGCCTCCGCAAAACGCCTCCTCTTCGCGCTTCGATGTTCGGAAAATAAAAAAAAAATGATAATAACAACAAGTGAAAACACAACAAACAGACCATCAGGGAAATGACTGTCTCTATTCAATTCTCTTAAAAGGGACATTAAACGCCATTCGGAAATGCTCCAGCCAGGTCTCGGCCTCTTCATTGAAAATGGGTCTTAATGGAACCTAGCTTTAATTTTTTTAACACTTTTCTGCTGAGATTTCTCTTGTAGAATTCTCACGCAGGTTTTAGAATAAGAATCATTAGATGATCAAAACAGGTTATTCATAATTTTAAGGCTCAAAAACCTATAAGCGTAAAGGTTTTGCATTTATTAATTGCAAATGTTTAGGTTAATCAATTAGTGTTCAAACAATGCCTTAAGTAATACGTTCCCTCCTCTTCGTTCGTGGAAACGAATAACGAAATACAAATGCTGCGTTTGTTTCTCCCCAAAGCTTAAATTGCTGACATAAAGGAAACATGGAAAATAAAGTGCGAAATTCGTGACAAGAAATACGCTACTCGCTCCTCCCCCTCTTCCCTTGATTTGTGTGATAGGCTTAGATCCGGTGCCAGAAATTGTGTCATGCACACGATAACAAAAAACAACATCTCGAGTAATCAGTTTATTTTCCTGAGATGGTCACAATTTCGTAACGACTTCCTTTCTTTCCGTGGCCTTAAAACTTGGAGCTCCCAAAGAGCGCTCTGCCATAACAATAGAGTGCAGCCTTCACAGCAAGCAACAGTGTCCCCCTACGCGGGTCCCAGCACATGAGGTGAAGGGATCTTTATATAAAAATGCCTTTCCCCCCCCCCCGCTTCTTTATGGGCCCCCCCCCCCCCATCATCTTTATTTTTTTCTGCTTTCTTTCTTTTCTTTCTCCTCCTCCTCCTCCTCCTCCTCTTCCCTGCGATTATCACCGGGCGCAGCGATGATGATCCGCATCGAGAGCGTTGCTGAGGAATGCGTGTCCAGAGGGCTTCATTAAAGTCACTTTACATCATGTCACTTGAAATGAAGCCATATATATGACCCGAGGTGGTTCGGCGACATGCAAATGCCCCAACATGAAAGACCCGGCGCCCAGCCAGTCCAATGGGACCGCAGCAGGTGAGGCGACCATAAATCAGAAGCGAGGCGACAGCCGCCATTGTCTTAGGCCCAAGTTGGATCTGCCAGGGCTCTGGGGCTCGTAATAAGCTCCTGGCTGAAATTAGCATCAGCTGATGGAGGAGAGAGGACGGTGGTGGGGAAGGAGATGAAAAAGAAGAAGAAGCAGAAGAAGCAACACGGATTTATTGGGTGAGGGGGTTGAGAGGTGTCTCTGTTCAAGTCCGCCCTCCCGAGAGCCCAGTTGTCAGCCAAGGACCTCAAAGGCCTACGGACATTCCACTGATGCCAACTTCTCGCAAAGGGGCAGGAAAGAGAAAATATTTACTGCTCCTTGCTAGATGAGGAGGCGGACAAGCCCCGAGCCGAAAAGCAACATCTCATCTTGGGATTCTATCACTGTGCTTCAGTGCATTGAGGACCTTATAACAGCAATCATCCCTTACCCTCCTCCCCTTGGATGGAAGAAGACAATCAGTTCTTCCTTCGTTGGATGGACTCCCTCCGTGTCTAAATCCCCCGAAAGAACATTTTTGCTCGTATTTTCTTCAATCCTCTTCCACTTTTTTTCCTCCTATCCTGCTTTCTCCACGCCTCCTCTTCAGTTAAACAACGCTTGTCGCTGTTAAAGGAGAGAAATTCGATTTGTCTTCATTTAAATGATTAATGAATTGGTCTCTTTTGTTTTGCTTTTTCCTAACTTGTAGGAAACCAAGCTCAAGTAAACATGATCACGATAGAAGCAGTTCATTTACTAGAGCTGCGTATATTACAACCAATAATGAACCACAAAATTAACATAACCAATATATCTTGTCTCGAAAGTGTAAGTGTGAAATATTATCATTTACCCTAAAGTTTAGAATTAATTTGAAATTACATCCACAATTCTTAACAGTTCCGAGATATTTTTCTAGGAGCTCATCAACATTTCAAAATTTCAATCTTAGGAAACTGGTGACAAATAATTTGCAATAAATAATTTTTAACCATCTAACGAAATTCAAGTTATGGTAATTTTCTTTAACCCGTTCCACATTAGAATGCCTTGTCTTTTTTTACACGCTTCCCACACTTTCTACATATTTGTTGTTCCAAATATGAACTTCATAAATTTTCATTAGACTAATTACAAAAAATAGTAGTATCCTTATTTCACATTTAATATCCTGAAAGGTCAACATTCGCGTTACATTATACAGAATATCCACAAAGTCCTTAGACAATTTAAAACTTTATGACAGCTTAAATAATTCCTTTTTTATAAAAATTATCTTACAAATAATACAGGGCAGTGCAAAACGAAGTAATCGAAAAAAAATTCTGATGCCTACTTTTCTACATAATGAAAAAAAAATTTCTACTTGCAAATTTTCGGTAGTTTTTTTTTTTTTTTGCACCACCCTGTATGATTCAATAATGTTAAAATAGAGTTTTCTATTGTTTTTTTACAATAAAGTATGCAGTTAATGTGCCTCATTCATTTTTAGCACCTTATAGTTCTGCTATCCTTTTAAAAACGCATCTTATAAGTCAGTAAAAAAACACTGTAAATAAAATGATGTTTAAATAGAGAAAAATAGTAAAGAAAATTCACGGCCTGGTTCGAGTCCAGACCATGGCATTTTCTTTACTATTTGTTTCTATTCAATTATTAAAGAGAAATAAAACCCTCCAAAGGGTATTATGGCGTGAGAAAACCCTCCAAAGAACCATTTTTCCAGTTATTATTATAAAATTGTTTGTTTTTCGATTTAATATTCCCCAAATAACAAATTAAACGTTAAAACAAAGTAAAAAAATTAAAAATAGGAATATATGGGTTAAGAAGGATACGGAATTGGCGATCGTTTAGATGTCCTTTGTGGAGCACATATAGAAATTTATTAATGATTGGAAAAAAAATACGATTTACTTGATATTACGTGAACATTTCACATGTATCCAACTTCGACTAGAATTTTAACACTTGAAATTGTATAGGCCTAAAAGCTTTATGGACACTCTAATATTCGGGAACTTTTAATTGTCTATTTGAAATTTTTACAAAAGCATAATAGGAAGTTATACATGTGCTGCAATAATAATATTTTTATATTTCAAATTAAAATGATAATTTGAGAATGTAATCTTGTGATAGCAATAGGAAAATGAAAGCAGTTTCAATTGTAGGGGAATCAAAATTTCTGTATTTTCTTTGAAATTTTTATAGGTTGTAATAAATCATCCGAATGAAATTGGTCCATCGTAACTATAACAGCACGAAATCAGTCTTTCAGTTGATTTCTAATTTTCACTTCCGGTCCGACCTCCTTCCCAAAGACAGGGGATCCATGAAAATCACTTATTAGCCTCGAATTCTATTGTTTCAGTGTAATGCTAGAGATATCGACCCATTAGTCAATGTAAACAAAGTAAGCAATACAAAGAATAAACAAAAAACAACTCACCATTATAGAACCTGAATTTCATTTTAATAATCGGTAACTTAAATTGACATTCAGAGTCTAATAAAGACATTCAGGATAAAAAAAAAACGTTTAGAAAGAAACGTCGAAAATTTTTAAAAACGAAAAGTTACTCAAAACTGAACAAGAAAACAACTGCCGTGCCAAATGCTATTTCGATATCGACTTACGAGAAAAACAAATCACAACGACGAAACAATAGAATGATATCTAGCCAACCAACAATTTTTGCTGTAACAGAGACTTGATTTAGACCATAAAGATCGAATTTCATAGAAGAAAAATTTCTCTCCATGACCAAAGCATTTTCTAGGTTATTGTTTAAGATCACTAATATAAACTTACAACACCTTTATTACCTATCGATATGTATTTCAAATTTCACTTTTGATCTTCAACAGTTTAGTAAATCAAACATTGGATGAGCAAACATGTATTTTGATTATCTTTCAACTCTAGTTTTAAATTGGTGTACGCTTTTGCAGAATTAAAATTTTATTAAGTAAATAGCTTTCGCAAATCAATAAATCAAATTCACAACAACGCACAGCGGTTTGGATTCTAAGATTCCACCGAACAAGTAGCATTTAGTACGAATAAAATGAAAGTAAAATGTTTATCGAGTATTTACAGGAATTATGTAAAGTAAAATTTCTTATACGTCAAAACTGAAATGAAATCAAGACAGTAAACATACTTCATAATCAATGACACTGAAAGATTTTCATTAAAAAAAAAAGAAAGAATCTTTACATATTATGAACTTTGGACGTTCCACCCAGCCATCTTACCTAGTGACCTACTCCTTTACAAGTGACTTTTTTAAAACCTTCATCTTAAAAACCATTTTTTATTTTAAAAATATTTTCCTATAAATTAAATTTTTTTGTCTGGCATATTTTTCAAGGTGTCTCGCTTCCAATTCCACGAACGACACATCAAAATCAACTTGGCGAAAAATGAAATTGAAAATTCCACCCATAAGGCTACCTCCTTATTCAGATCCGTGTGAACACTTTTTAAAAGAATCACCTTCAATGTTTGTAACATTATGTTAAGGGATGATGATATATTGTAATAATAAAATTATTCGCAAATTATCATTTTGCACTAATTTAAAAAAGCGTGCCTCGCCCAGATGACTGCGAAATTTTTTTGATTAAAAGGACCCCCCCCCCCAGTTTCTCTTTAATTTGGGGGGACGACGACGACTAGCAGTCGATTAGAAGCCCCGACCACTTTTCTGTGTGATGTGATGCGATGTGTGTGCGTGTGTGTGTATATGTGTGTGTGTTGTGTGTGTATGTGTAATAAATTATCCGCGGGCTGATAATTAAGTTGGAGGCGCGTAAGACCGGAGCCCTCGAAGAACCAAGCGAACGGCAAAATGAAATCGTAATTATTACCTTGACACATCGACACAACTTTAAATTCACGGGACTACGAAACGACCGTCGCTCTTTCCTTCTGTCTATCCAATAGCTGAGAAATTTTTTTTTTTTTTTTTTTTTTTTTTAAATATTTCTTCTCATCTCAGAAGATGTTAATTAGATTCTGAAAGAAAAAGCAAGAAGGCGAATGTCTAGAATAGAGGCACAAACGAAATTGATTAAGTTTCTCGCTTCCGAATTAAACATTATTATCATATTATTATGATGTAAAAAAAAATTTGTTTCAATTTCTATTGAACTCTCCCCCTCGTGATTATAGGCTGTAACTATTATTTTTCTATAGAAATTAGCGTTGAATGTTTTTTAAGCGTTATTCCGCTCATAAAACAATAACCAAGATTCACGCAATGCTCGGAAAAACTTTTTTTTAAAGTTTTTTATTGATGAATACATATGTTATAAGCATTATGTGAAACGATAAAGGTGTATAAATTATTATACTTAAAAAAGGAATTTTTAAGAGTCTATTTTTTATAAAAAACTAACATTAAGACAATATTTACAAACGTGTAATATTTAATACGATATCCAAGGGTGTTTTTTTAATGCTAGATCTACTAATTTTTCCCATAACTTACTTTTCAAGAATCTGAACACTGATAGCATAATGGTCTATATAAAAAAGAATTAACTTTTTTAAAAAGAACCCAGATAAATTGATCGCATTTTATGAAAAACACAGAAATGAATAAATTGGACATTAACAGACAAGGCAAAACAAGTGATGTGAGATTTTAATTTACCTTTGAGGAAAATTTTATGCATTGCAAACCATTTTATTGTGTTACCTTGTTGCCAGTTAAGATACAGTATAAATACTATATCTAGGAAATTGTAAAATTGATAATTTGCGTAGGATAGTTTTTCGAATGCCTACTTATTCTATAGAATATGTAGCATATAATGGCAAAGTATGATATACAGTAATAGACAATAGGGGGGGGTACATTGTTAACGAATTGAAAATTGTGTAACCAAAACACGTGTAATAGAAAACAAATGAGAAAATTATTTTATTAAGGAGAATTATTATATGAAGCATAAACAAAATAAAAATATCCTGATGTAAATTGCATAATTTATTACGCCAGCCTGAACTTGAATGACATTTTGAATCGCAGAGTACATTTTTAACATAAAATATTTCTCAGGTTTCAGATTTGCTTTCACATGTCTTTGCTGCAGTTCGAATAGTTTTACATGTTGCCTAAAACAAACTCGGCAGTCTATAAAATTTCTAGGAATTTCATAGATGATTTGAATTTATACATTTGTCTTGAAATTTTAGAGATTTTATACAGTGAGAAATTTCCCAATTTGCCCGTAGCATATACACAATTATCATCTCGCCTATAGAACGTTCCACTTTCAAGTTAAGTGCATCGTCTAAGCTCTAACTAAACTTTTTAACATCCAAAGAACTGTTCAATTGATTCGATAAACTTTTAATTTCAGAATATATACCAGTTTTAATAAAATCAAAATCCTAAAATTTGCTTTTGTATGGAATTGAATGTTACCAAAAGAAACCTCATCTCTTTGTATCTTGCTCTCATTAAAATTAAAGCCCTATATTAATTAATTTTATAATACTGTTATGCAAGTTTTTCTTCCTTTTTTTAAACTTTTTATAGAAACAATTATAGACTACATCCTATTATAAATCTAGAGAGTTTCATTTACATACACAAGCAATGTGCACCTGCTGAAGCCGCTCAGAGGAGTATTGATAGAAAAAAGCGGGCCAAAATTTCAAATCGTGAAGTTATTTAAAAACGATTAAAACTTATTTTTTCTTACAGCCTAATACATGTTGTATCCCATAATAATAGCTATTTTATCTAAATTACGCCTTACTATTGGCAGTGCCTATTAGTTGGAACTCAGGCATCGCTCTGATTAACTATTTGGACCTTGGTATAGTGGAGTTCTGGTCTAGCCTTTAATGAAATAAATACTTTATTGAATAAATAAGTAGAAATCTAATAAGCAATGTATTAAGAAATTTATATTAAAATGCTAACGCGTCTCTCGTCTGACGACTTCTACAGAGCAAGTTTGAAGAAGATAAGCAAAATATAAAAATATAGAAAATATAAAAGATTGGTTACCATATTAATCTACTGCTTATTAGTTTTCTACTTATAAATTCAATGAAGTATTTAAAAAATACTGGCAGTTAATGCTCCAAATTAGGCAAATATATTAAGAATGAAAGACGAAAAGAGAAATTCCGCGAACTGGGATCGAATCTAGCATCGTGAGCATCCGCGGAAGCTGGTACAAAGCTGTCTCCAAGTGTTCTAAAGAGTACTAAGTAGTCAAAATGGAAGTTAATGATAGAGCCTGCACCCGCCTCGTAGATCGGGAATTTTCCTTTCGAAACTATTAAAAAACTGAAGGAAATTTCTAAAGTATTGAAAGTCATTCTCCAACATTAGACAAAAAACGGATGGAAAAATTACGCGACCTGGGATCAAACAAGGGACAAGAGAGACCACACGATGGCATGCACACATTACAAGGTGTGTTCAATTATAAGGCATGTTCAAATGAAAGTGATTCGGTTTGTAGCGCACGAGCACGTGAGTGGGCAGACACGAGGCAAACGGGTGATTGTTGACGTATCGTCTGCTTGTTCTGATAAGCACTGCTGTGGGAAGTTACGTTAGGCTTATGCTCGTATTTCGTTTGTGTTACAATGAACCAACGAGCGGTGATAATGTTTCTGACAGCTGAGGACATTCCACCAGTTGATATTCATGCTCGGATGTTGAATGTTTATGGAGAAGCATGTGTCTCGAAAGCAACCGTGATGCGTTGAACCAAAATGTTCAGTGATGGTCGTGTGGCAACGGCTGATAAACCACGTCCGGGCCAAGCAAACGTGGTCATCACCGATCAATTGAAGACAGACATGGATAAGTCAATTCGTGAGGACAGGCGGATCAGCATACGGTCACTTGCGAAAGATCACAACGTCAGTATTGGTTCCACATATGCTGTAGTGAAAAGCCTGGGATATGGCAAGGTCTGTTGTCAGTGGATACCCCGAATGCTCACGGAAGAGCATAAAGGGCTGCGTTTCGGCTGCTGTTTGGATCATCTGGAACATTACAGTCGGCAGTGGAAGCATCCATCGTCACCACGGGCCAAAAAATTCGTCGCAAAGTTCGCCCGGGAAGGTTATGCTTACGTGTTTCTTTGATTCCGACGGTCCTCTGCTTTTGGAGTTTATGGAACCCAAAACCCGTATTAATGCTATCGCATACACCAAGTCAAGCTGTGAAAAACGAGCGTCCTGGTAAGCTCAGTGATGGGGTAATACTCCTCCAGAACAATGCTAGGCCACATTTTGCGAGACTGGTGCAGGAAGCAATAACCAAAATGCGGTGGCAAGTTTTGCCACACCCTCCTTATACCCCGGACCTCTCACCATGCGATTTTCATATGTTTGGTCCTTTAAAGAAGGTACTGAAAGGTCGACGATTCGCCAATGATGAGAAGGTTAAGGACGCTGTTCGGGCATGGTTCAGAGAGCAGCAGAAAACGGACTTTTTTGCAGACGGTATTAGCCGATTGATGCCCCAGTGGGAGTCCTGTATTGCGGCAGGTGGAGATTTTTTTTTAGGACTGCGTGTCTATAATAGTGACTATAAGATGTCCATCTTTCATATTAATACTTTCATTTAATCCGTCTCAGTGCTCTTTGAATCACTTTCATTTGAACATGCCTTATATAATAAATATCTTTGAAAACGCTATGTATGCTTGTGTGAACAGTTATCGTTGTTCAGTTTTTGAAGTTACCTATTACTACTAATAGAATATTATATCTCTGTCTTGTTAAATATGCAGATTAATTTTATTTACTATGTGCAGGTATCAGAAGTTGCAGTCTTCTGATTTATGGTTTCTAATAATGTTTATGCTGGAAAATGTTAATAAGAAAACAAGAACAAGCTTTTAATGCTGTCGGTGAAATAACCAAATCATGGAATCAATGAACTTTTATTGTTGTTGAGCTAATCTCTGAACATTAAACAAGCCTGCAGGTAAAAGTTGATTTCAGATCATAACGATTTTAATTTCTGATGATGAAATGTTATTACGCTGATGATGATGATAATGATATCCTGCATAAAAATTTCTTCTTATTATTTCAAGAAGTTTAATTTTTCAAGATTTTAATTTATAAGATCAATCTGCTTCAATTATGACTTTGTAAGATTTTATTTCTTCATTTTAAACCCCAAATTGTTAGTGCAATCATTTACACATTAAAATTTAGTTTCTTCGTGAAAGTTCATTTAAATTAACTTGGTCCGATTAACCCTCAAGTTGAGCAAATAATCTCTCTTTTGATTAAGGATGGAAAAGGTACATATCATATACATGGTACTATTAGTCGATATTGCCTACAAACGTTGGTAGCTGTTTCCTCAAAGATATAAAAGTTAGTACATATGAAATGAGTTGGGAATTTAAATTTCGTTTTTACTTCTCAAACGCTGTGCTCAAGCGTCAGAATTCTGGAGGTGTTTAACGAAGACTACGCATTTGAAATAGCCTTTCGATAGGATTTTAGCCTATTCCCTCGGACATTAGGTAAGCCAAAGGAATGGCCACTCTGTTGAACGAGAGCTTTTAAATATTTTCCTTTGACTTTCGGGTCATAAAGCAAAGCCAACAGATGGGATCTGGAGACTTGTCCACAGAAAACATCACTCAAAAGACCGAAAAACAGCAGTTTCTGGTTTTACAAATCATTTTACCGATTTATGCGTTTTGTTTGCCAGGACGAAACCTCGGCGCTCAAGGAAAAAGCTTTTCTTGTGTTTTCAAAGAAGAAAGCTTTTATTTTCATCTCGGAGAAGTTTTGGGCAATGTCAACTGCGCAAATGGAGCAGGCGAGCGTAACCCCCACCCCCAACAACCACCACTCCACTCCCCGTTCACTTAGGCCAAGTTGGTTGGTGTTCGCTCGCTCGCTCGTTCGGTCGGTACAGCGACTCTTCTTCCCTGGAGCTGCTGTCACAGCGATTTGCTTTGCCGTCGCTTCTGAAATTGCTGGCAAACAAAAGAGAAAGCGGTACGCGTGTGCGGGGGTGGGGGGATCGGATGCAAGCGCACGCCGCTCGCTCCACTGCTCACGGTAAACATGAACGAGCCTCGATCATGGCGGTCTCTCTCTCTCTCTCTCTTTTCGTCTCCAAAAGCCGACGACCAGAGGCGGCTTCAATAATTCACGCCCGTGTCGTGTGCGCGCAGCTGCCGCCGCCAAACACACGCGCCCTCCGACGACGACTCCATCACTGCCGCCGCCGCTGTTTGCTCACCCGAACCACCCAGGGGCACGAAATGCAGCAGCAGCAGTGAAAAGAGAAAGATGGGGGATAAAAAAAGACTCTTGCTTTTCATTTCACCCTTGCTTTTTTCTCTTTTCCCTGCGCCATGTCTAATTCATCGAATTAATACAAAACTACATGTCTATATTGCACGCTTAAATCCCGATAGAATTTTAATACGCGGAGAGGGGAGGGCGTGGAAATAAGTGCAGAGATAATAATATTATTCATTGATATAGCAGCAAAGCTTTTTTTATGCATAGTAGTAATAATTAAATGATTAAATCCAATGCGCTTTTGATAATTAAAAATGAAAGAAATCAATAAACGCGGAATTGAAATAGTTTTAACCTCCCTCTGTACGGAATGATCTAAGGTCGGTTCATCTTTTAAAAATTCTGAGAATATTCTAATAAAAAGGAATATCTTGCACATGGATAACATATTTTCTCACTTTCTCCTTAATTTATTTGTGGATCAGATGACGTAATTTGTGATTAGATAAATGCCGTACAATTACCAATCCTTAATCTCCTAAATATAAGCAAAAAAAGTTGTGTGCATTCCTTCAAACAATTTTAATTTACTATTTTAAAATGGGCTTATAATGACGAATAAATTAAACACTTCGTTTGCATTAAAAAGGGATTAGGTCTTACTTTTATGAAAAGGATATTGCAACATGACTTACTTAGAAGGATAATCCAATTACATTATTATTTTTATTATTATTATTGTTATATTCAGAATGGCTTTAGTTTTTATAACTATTATATTTGACGTGGAGAGTCAAAAATTAACGTTCAAAGTCCATCGCAAAATTAAGGTTACTTCTTGATCTGTACTGTAAAAACAACATGCTGACAATTAATTCTGTGGAAAAGAAAAACCATGAATTTTATGACAGAAAATTTTAGCTTGTTTAAATTAATAAAGGTTATAAATTATAATAATAATAATATAACTGCTCATGAATTGACCATATAATAAACTAACATAGCCAGCTTTCTAAAATCGAACCTAACAGACAAAAGTAATGACGAATCGTTAATTTATGTAGCTCTAAAAATATCTCATTGTTAAAACTTAATTCATTATAAATTAAAACAAAATTACTAGGATCCATAATTCCAATATTCATCTGCAAATATTTATAGCAAGGGAAAGCCGAAAACGAGTCATAGATCTTGAAGAACCAATAATTATGAAATTATTTAATAGGTTAAACCATTGAATAATTTATACAAATACCTCATAATATTGTTTTTGACAATATTTAATAACGAAACACTATATACGTCTTATAAATAAATAGAAGCATCAAACAGAAGCATACCAATTCAAGTGGTCTATACTATGAAAAAAGATAAAAAATGTTTTCGCCTAGAAAAGAAAAGTGGCGCACATTATAATAATATCGATAAGAGTTTCTGGGTATTCACATTCACAGTTTATAAAAGTAATTGGACTCCTAAAATTATAGACAGTCGTTGAATAGTATGTAACATATTAACCTAGTAATAAATAAAATTTACTTATATATTTATTTAGGATTTTGGTTTTTTAAGCAATAAAAACACAGTTACGCAAATTCGATGAAAATTTACCTGTCCAGAACGTTATGTATAAACGTATATTAACGAGACAAACCGACTCAGAATAAAAGGCCGCCTGGCGCGAAAACTGAGAATTACTAATTTTTCTTAATTTTTGAAGTTATGAAACATTTATTTAGAAGCTCTACCTATACAAATCTTCTTGTAAGCACAGTAGGATCGCTGTATACCGGATTTCCATATATCGAAATATATAGAAGTTTTCGTGATCATTACACAGAAAAACTGTTACTGTGTATGTTATATAGTAGAATAAAAAATTCTATGCAGCAAATAGATATATCAAATATAAAAAAATGTGATTTTTTCCTCTACTTTAAGTTATCTAATTTTTAAGAACATACAGAATATTGATATAATTCATCAACAATACAACGTAAATCATGCACTTCATAATTTTTATAGAGAACTATCATCAAAATATTGTGTTCAAAAAGATATTAGGAATTTTTTAACCAAATATCAATATATAAATATATTTATTTAGTACATTTTTAAATAAATATACGTGTTTGAAAAAGTGCATTTATTTTTGTATTATTCATATTTATTTTTAATATCTAGTATTACCGCCATTCGCAGCTTTGATGGTCATTAATCGAAGGAGGTACCATCGCAGGGGGATTTCAAATGGACTGTTGTCATGACTCAGTTCTTCAAAACTTCTTTAATTTTGGCAGTCATAATTTCCCAATGATAAACGATTCTGAACTGATTTTTAATTTTGAGAATTTGATTTCTGTTTTAATAAATTTTAATATTAACGTCAAAGTATGAAAAACCTCTCCAACAATTAATTGGCAAAAATTGTTTTTATATATGGAATTATTTTTATGGAACCGTTGACTTTGATAAACGGAGGTCCTTTGATGCTGCAAAGATAATGAAAACTATCCACAGCTTAAGCAGAGCGCTTTCAGGGAAGGAAAAACCATCCATGAAGACACAGGACATTCCATGTATTGACATATTTGCTTGAATTTATTTTCTCCAATTTAATTAACGTTTATCTTCACACGATTAGTAGGTGTGTCATGATGATGGTGGTGACTGGTTCCAGTAGTGTATCTGTTATCATCTCCTATCAATGTAAATAAAATGTAATTTTTACATTAGTGGGAATACAATAAATCAATCGAACGTTGGAAAGAGGAGAATGGGTCACACGAACCCTACAAACAATTTCGTATCGACATGGAAGTCATAACGTGTGACTGTTTGACTCTGTAGTGATAACGTGTATTTTTTATCTTTTTAACAGTTCAGAAACGGAGGTTTGGTTGGGGGGAGGGGGAGGTGATGATGGGGAGGTGGATGAGAGAATTGGATAGAAGAGGAGGAAACCGTTTCTCAATAGACAATTGGCAGAAGACTATCGGAGTCCTCCATCTCGTGCTGCAACAAGTGCGTGCATCCGCTGTTGGTTAAATGGCATTTGCGGATATTATTATTATATTCACAAAAGAGACACCCTCATCATCGTCCATTTCTAACAGCTGATAATTTCCTAGAGCTCCATTTCAATTGGTTGATAGAAGAGCGTGTTGTTATTGTGTTGCCCCAATGGCGCAACGCTTATCACCGCTCCGATCGCCTCTTTCGCAAACAGGCCCCCGCCAACAAGTTGCTTTTTTTTTCAGAACAGCAGGTCGCAAAGTGTGTTCTCTATGTGTCTGTATATTTGTGTGTGCTCGAAAGCGTGCTATTGCCAACTGTATCGGTCCATAATGTGAAATGGAAACGATGGGGTGGGGGGAAAGAGGACGAGCGAATCGGTTCCTCAAGGGATTTACAAAACTCCCCTCTCCACTTGTGTTATGTGTGTTCATCGTTCCTCACCCTATTGGATTCTGGGGCAAAACACTGTTATTTTGCGTGTTTGCTTTATACGAGAAACTCCTCTGTCGCATAAGCAATTCTAAAAGTTTTATTTCAAAGGATATCAAACGCGGCATCAGAATACAAAATGCATCAATAGTCTTTTCATGAATACCATCGAATGTTCAAGGATCTTCGATAATCTTGATTCAGCATTAGTCATTATTTTGTTCATCTATCGCAATATATGATGACTGACTACAGCTGTTGCTCTTTCTGGACCGTTCAATTGATCACCAAGTGCACCGTGTCGTTTCTTTGTAAGCTTCATACAACCATGAGGCATCCTCATTTGGAGAAACACTTTCGAAAGTGCCTGACAAATAAAAGCGGAATGTTGCAATTGTACTCACTCAAGTGGAATGAGTCTATAGAGAAATCTATGGAGGTTGACAGAATATTTTCGCGAAAATAAGAATTAGTTTATCTTGCAGCCTAGTTTATATCTAAAGCGGCATAAGCGATTTTTGGGGATGAAATTTTTAAAAAAATATTTTTGTATGGATATTCCGCATACTTTGTTTTAAAAAAAATAATCCTAATTGAAAACGAGAGATTAAATTTTTTTATTTAAATTAAAACCTCCAACCCGAGATATTTAAAAAAAAATTCAATTATGAAGACAGGAATGTTCTCGACTGATGAATAAGTTGAAACGAGAGAGGGAAGAGCGTCTTGAGAGAACGGGGGCGGCATTTTTGTTGTTGTTGTAGGCGACACGAGCGGCGTCGAATTCACAGGTTTCACTCGCGCCCGAAATTATTGCATACCTGCGCCAAGAAAAGAATTGCGTTCAGCGTCGGCGGCGCCCCCTGTGCAAAAGCATTCCGCGCATGCGTCGAACTGTTATCGCCGCCGGACACGAGGGTCGTCTACAATTTTAATTTTGATCTCCCCTCCGGGCCTAAAGGCTTCCGATCTCCAAATGAAATACCCGAACCGAATGAATGCTTTGATTCCCTCTCTCTTCATAGACCGTCTATAGAGTCATCGATCACGTGACTCTTCGCAGAGTTGAGCTTTCGCCAACAAAAATCCAAAAGGGGGTTTTGCTCGTGAAAGTTCTAGATAACTTTCGGAGGAAGGGATAAGAGAAGAGACGAAAATGGTGGTGATGATGGAAAAGAGAGTAAGGCACAGTTTGCTTACGACGGGATCCGAACGCTTGGAATGTGAGTGCTCAACAAATCTGTCGGATTTTTATTAACTTAACTTTTTAGCTTTGGAAGTTCATTTAGATGAATATTTTCATCCAGCTTACTGTAATAAACTCTACGATTTATCAGGATTACAGTTTCGTATAGCCTACAAAATGAGTATTATTATTGAAGTGTTTCACGAGAAAGATAAAAGGAATGATATAGAAAGAAAAGTAGTCAGTGCGTAAATGCGTTTCAGTTCTTTACACGGAGGTAAACATGGCAGTTCATAATCATGTTTCTTAATTAAAAAGGAATTTCATTCCAAGCATCCAGAATATTGTATATAAATCTGGTCTCAATTGAGGAAATGTCAATGAGGGTTCAAAACGATATTTACCTCGTATGAATTGCACTGGTTCCTCAGAAGAAAACAGCCAGGATAAGATCAATAAAATGAGCAGATGTTGGGCAGAAGGCAAGGCTTTATAGAGAATATGCAGACATTTGGAAGTGCGTTTTAGCCATCACCGAACGTCTCCCTATTCCTTAACATGAGAAGACGAGTAAATAATAATGATTATAAATTGGAGATGCTCTCCAAGCATAGGTAATGATTTTTCGATTGAAAAATGGAAGGAAAAATTCTGCGACCTGGATTCGAACCAGGAACCTCGACTATCATGGCCGACGCCTCTACTAGCTTGGCTGTCCAGGTGTCTGCGATAGCCCAATTGGTAGAGGCGTCGGCCATGATAGTCGAGGTTCCTGGTTCGAATCCAGGTCGCAGAATTTTTCCTTCCATTTTTCAATCGAAAAATCATGAGAATACGATTTTAAAACATTCACGCAGGGGTATTTCGGGAGGTGCTGAATAAAATCGTAATAGCATCCTGCTTTTATTTTTCTGTTCTATAACAATCAAACGTGGAACGTATTTGAATCATAGATGCGTGCCTGAATATTTTCGCGCACTTTATAGCTTAGCAGCATTGTAGTCTATGGTGAACTAGCTCGACACAAACATAGAAGGAATTTAATTCTCTTCAACGAAAACTGAGCTCAAAAAACAGACAGGTTCCATCATAGACATTGTAAAGAAGAAGTTCGTTATTTTTTAACAAGAACTTGTCATTAGGCAGGTTATACCTGAAATTTCTGTAGAATCGTCGCTATTGTGACTGCTTTACAAACTTAACCAAGATTGAGTTACTTTAGTTATATTTTAAGAAGCAGAGGAAGCTTGTTAATTTAGGATAATCAAACACTTTAAATTAAAATTAATTTGCATTCATTCTTGAGGGATATTCTTGAGCAATTTGTTTATTACGCTAAATGGAAAAGGCCCAAATGAAAGTGGAGGGCTCTGGTGATCGGTTCACGAACTAATTGAATCTATGCCGTTTTTTCCTAGATGTGTTCCTTTAATTTTACAGAGTAGATGGTTGTATCTAGAGGAAGTAAGTTTAACTGATTACGAATAGATACGTTCTTGCTTAAGATAAAGGCAACACGAGAGGAGCAGGACCATTACATAGTCAGTTTTCGGTATAATCTTCCCTTCTAGTATTTTCTTCATTAAAAAGGAGACCTTGTTTAATTATATTATTAGAACATCCATGTGCATTCAAAATCCAGACGGGGAGTGGGGGGAGGCTCAGAAAGAAAGCTTTCTGAAAAATAGATTGAAAAATGAGGCTGTTTGTGTCGGGAAATTATTTAGGTGGTGCTTTTTTATCAGAATAACAGGATTTTAATTTTGAGATGTCACTGAATAATTCTATTTGAGCTAAATGGTCGTAGAATTTCGAAAGAAAATTGTCGTCGAATAAGATGTAGGGAAAACTTTGACCGATCAAGGCATCATAAAAAACTGTGCTGATATTAGATCCTTGCAGTCTTTTTTTTTTTTAAAGTTATAATTCAACGGCCAATTAAGCTTAATTATTTTATAGCTTGGAAGTAAAGATCTAGATACAAAACACTGTAGTCGATTTTGTAACTCGAATTAATTGTATCTTACGTGTAATTAAATCTTGTGAAAGTTTAGACTAGAATAACGTTTCATTAATATATTGCGTATAATTTGTATCATGAGGACTAAGAACATTTGTAATAACCGAGAAGAAGCTCTTAATTAGTTAACACTAGAATCAGATTAGAGAGGCTACATCCTGATATAAATCGGATCGATCACTGGGAAAGCTATCAAAGAGGTGCGCTGATGAGGATATGAATATAAAGCAAGAAATGGACGATTAGAATAATTTACAGTGGAGGGATTTCTTAAACGCAAAAGAAGCAGGATTAAGTTTTCTTTTTTATATGGGGATAAATTAAATAGGTTTAGATCCAGTTTTAGAAAAGATCTTCGCCATATCGTTGACGGATAATATCCACCACATTTCGATGTCTCTCCTATGGAGAAAGATGCTCGTCGTTCGAAATGTGGGCAACCGGAGATGCTTAATCGACACCTTTACGTGAATCAGAGTCGGGCTTAAATGTTTGTATTGATTGGAAAATTACAGGTTTCGTATGCATCTCGCGTAATTTATGACACAAAGTGATAATTTCCGTGCGAGGGTCGTCACTCCCTGGAGACTCCTCTTTCGCGGACTGCTGATTGGATTACATTTCGCCGTCACGACATGTTGCTATGACAATTGCGACGGCATCTTTCTCCCAATTGGCTGGCGGGGACAGCGATGTGACAGTGGCAAGCGAATGGGAACTGTCGACACGATGCAGCCACGTGACACGCGACACTCAGCTGGTTGGAGGAACCTCCTCGGCGGGTGACAACCAGCGACGAGTGTCGTGCCGACGATAGCGAATGGAATGGGAGGCACCGTATGCTTCCGTGACAAATGGCGGTCCCACCAGGACTTAAAGGTGGAGGGTGGGGGGGGGGGATGATGACGAGATTAAAAGAGAGGGATATTACTCAGGATCATCCCGAACCCCACCCATGAATATAGGGGAGGGGTAGAAAATATGAAAAAAAGGAGATGAGGGAATAAGATAACTGGAGTACCTGTAGCTGGAGTGAGAAAATGAAGAGGAACAATAACACGACGACACCCCCCGCTCTTTTTCCCATCACCCTCCCTCTCTATCCCACCATTCTCTTTCCCTTTTTCATATGCTGTTATTATCTCTGCCATGCAACAACGGTGAGGTCGCCGTAGCAGCAGCGGCCCATCTGCCTTCCCAGCAGCCAGTGCGGCCATTAGGCGGCGCCCTGGATCCATCACTGCCTCGGCCCCCGTCTCTTTCCAGCCCCCCCCCACCTCCCGACGAGAGAAGAAACGAACGCTCCGCAATTGATCCCGTTGATGTCAGTCACATCGATCATTTCGATAACAAAAACACAAAACAGAAAAAGAGAAGAATAAGAGGAGAGGGAGGGAAAAAAACAAGGGAAGAAGAATAAAATAAAAAAGAGAAAGAGAGAACACATCTCGAAATACTGAGCTATCGCTTCTTTTGTCGAATCACAATCCTCCTTTTCGTTTATTAAAGCGGCGTTTAAGTGTATGTTATCCTGGTTCCGCCTATCGCATAATCTACGTGTACAAGGAAAAATTAAAGAACGAAATTGCTGTTTATTTTAAAACTCTGACGCAAAAGCAGCAAAGTCGTCAAAATATAGCTACCTACCATATGGAATAACATACGCGCGTTTCCATCCTTTTAGATGTAAAATACCTGACCAGTTTTCATAGAACAAAACAATTATGTGAAAAAAAAATCTTTAATTAAGCACTTTAAAACTGATGGTTCTTTTAAATACGATCCCTGCTTCAACCTATCTTACGCAATAACACGAAATTCTTCACAATGATATGATATTCTGAGTCAAGGAAAGAAGGATAGAAAGAGTCACGCAGTAGTAAATATATACACATAAAAATTAACACAATAAAGAAAATGCAGTGTATTAAAAGTTTATTGGCTACTCTGTATAGCTCTCAAGGACATGAATTGTTTTTGAAATTCAAGATATACTCACCAGTCTTAAATAGAGAAGAGAATTAATTAGTTTTCCTAACGAAAAGCAAAATAGTCGAATGCCTACAGATCACGATTTCGGTGGAAATAGCCTATTCAAAGATTAGAAATTTAGTAATTAAATGCAAAACGTCAGCATTAATAATATTTAATCAAACCGCATAAATAAACAAATAATTTTTATTTATTTCGTGAAGATCTTCCAAAGAACTTAATTTAGAATAAAAATGCTAACGTAATAATTATTTTTTATAAAAAATCGAACAAAATATTAATTAAAACTTCTAAAATATGAAAATTGGAATACGAAACATTACATAATTTTACGTATAAAAACTGCACTATTTTTAAAAATGTATACACAAGAACTAAGAGATTTTCTAACGAAGGCAATAATTTTTCAAACACCGCCTTGAAGAACGACAGGGTAAGAACGATACAATTCAAAGAGAGGAAACTACAAATTAACAGAAAATTACAGCACGAGATTGGTATGCATTAGCAGAAAATTACAGAACTGATGATTTAATTTTCGGATACAATTGTACCCATCTTCAGATCGTTACAATAGATGCTAGATAGGCAAGGAAACATTTAGGGCAAAAACTTTATTTATCTGACTACATGCATGTGGCCAAAATTTTTTTTTTATTTTGCCGTTCTGTTTGCTACTTTTCTTCATATGCGCTTATACAGTCTTATAAGGACAATCTCCCTATGTTTGTATTCCATAGATACTAAATTTATTTTCTGTCGAAATAAACTGGAATTACATACTGAAATTCCACCTGAGGAATATTTAATCTTAAATAATGAAAATCGCAATTTATTGTAATGGAAGGAGTACGTATTTGTTAAGTGATTGTTAATATCTGAACAGGTGAACTAAATAAAGAGAAGCGATCAAAATGAAAGATAAAGGATATCTGAAAGACTTATTTAAGGAAAAAAAAGCAACTTTATCCCGTACAAATATGTTATCAAAAAGATTCAGCTTTACTTTAAGAACGCTAATTTATATACGGATAATAAATATAAGAATACTGTTTGAAATCGCTCCATCTAAGGAGACAAAATTGACCTTCATATAAGAATAGAAGTTATACAACCAATTCTTTTTTCAAACCTATCGCACAATAATCAGTGGTTGTAAAGAGTAGAATGGCCAATTTCTCGTGTTAAAGCCTCTACAAATATAACTTACCAGCAGTGAAAGAACATTAACAAATAATATAGTAGTACCCGCTTAATACGATCACGGTTAAGACGATTTTCTGCATAATTTATCCCGTTTAATACGATCGTTTTCCAGCATATTATGCTCCTTCGCGCCTCTTACGCCATGGCGACTGTCAATGACGCATGCATATCTAATCCTGCATGTCTCCATGTTCTCATCTTTAATGCGCCATCTTCAGTTCTTTGTTTTAATTCATTAAATCCATCGTTGATCGTCAAAAATGTTCAAACTTAAACGTAAAACGATCTCACTTGATGCTTCGTCATTACAAATGTAAATAAATATACAGGGATGTCCCGTAATGAGTGAACGAAAATTTGATAAATGATAGTATGGGTGATTCTAAGCAAAATGTTCATATGAACATAGGTCAGAATTTAAACGATAACTGAGATATGAACAAATGATGGATGTAGAAAAAAGGAGGACGAGATACAAGAACTCTGAAATAAAAAATCTTACATTTAATGTATCTTTGTTTTATTGCTTTGGGTACAATGTTGTTATTATATTGTATAGGAAAAAAACTGTTTATAATATCTAAGAAAACAATAGTGGGCTTATAATTTTGCACCTAACAATATGAACTTTTTTGCTTAGAATCACCCATACTATCATTTACCAAATTTTTTCTCACTCTTTACGGGACACCCTGTATATTTACATTTATAATAACAAGGTACGTGATTAAAATATAATTATAATTTTTAATTATGTATAATAATGATTCCATGTATAGAATAATAAAAAAATGATAAGAGTAGCATGTGTTTTGCATATTTTAGATCTTCCCGCCTAAGACATTTTCCCGCTTAATACGTTATTTTCGTACGGTCCCTAGAGAATCGTATTAAGCGGGTTCTACTGAATTTCGGAAATGTAGGAGATTTATTAAAGAAATTTTTTCGTCAATTTTGATTAGCAACTGGGCACCTTTGAACAATATCGAATTGCAAATTTGCGTGAAGCCACATGATCAACCTATCTTATCGTGTAAGCTGCGATTTAGAAGCTGGCAGTGGCATTACAAAAACGGAAATAACGGATATCAGTCAGAAAGTTAACTAAGATGTCGACTATTTGACCCGTTGAAGCTGGTTCCTCATGCAACCCACACTATCCTGGAAAACAGAAAAAGAACTTCTCCCTCATTCCCTAACCCCCCCCCCCCCCATTGCACTACATGTACAGTATTGTCCATAGCTCCGATTGCACTACCTCCTTTTTGAGTCACCGTCAATCTCAGATAGTGAAAATTCTGTACTGGAGGAAAAGTGGTTCAACTTTTGTTGCTTATTCACAATGGTTGGCTATTCTTGTTAACGGCAGAATATTAAGTTGTCATTTTGGCAGAGGTGTGATAGATAACAGAATTTTTATGTTAGAGACGGGCCCTTTCTTACACCTATCCATGTCATTTTCTATCATTAAATACCTTAAAAAAGCTTCGATATGAGTAGTGATTTCACCACCACTTTATCATAATAAGCGGCAACATAAAAAATATTCTAGCACCTGCATGCGGAAAGTTTAATGTTGCTAATAAAATATTCCAGATTCTCTCAATGTGAATTGCATTTTAATGAAGTTTGAGTAAGCTCCATTTAACAGCCTAAATTTATTCGCTTTCCTGAAGAAATTAAGTTGGCCGAGCGCTTACACCCTTCCGAGTTAAAATGGAAGATTCGGTTATCAGCTCTTAGCGGTCCTCCATTATTACAAGTATTACTCATAAAAATGACTTCGACAAAAAATATTTTTTTAATAAATTGCATGATTTGTTTCTGACTATTGCAGAATATTTTAATGTGGTGGTTTTAACTTAATCTGAATAAAAATTTAAGACTAAAGACCGAAATACACTTCGGGTATAGACCAAAATCCAACTGTGAAGAATAATGAGAGAGAGAGAGAGAGAGAGAGAGAGAGAGAGAGGCCTGTGCTTCTAAACCTCTCTTGGCTATTCATGTGTCTTATAAACAGTTTTCTTCTGTGTGTTTTTCAAATTATTCTCATATAGAGTATACTTACAAGGGAACTATGAGACCTTGAGAATGGCGGATGACAATGAAATTTGGTACATGAGAGCACATCAAGGGGAGTCTACCAGAAAAATATAAGGTGCATCTGGCATGTAGTTCACAAGCTATAGCGCGAAATTCATTTTGAAAAATAATAATCACAATACTTAAATTCTAAAGTAGTTTTATTCCAGTCGATATAAAACACACAATTTAACGAAATTTTAAGTAAATGAAGCGCTCTTGAGTGCTTGTGCTCACCCGGTTCCAAGTCAAAAGACATGATAATCTATTATTTACACTGAAAGATGGTGCTTACAACATAATTTCCACCTATATTACGGCACTTATCGTATCGTACGACCAGCTTCTGATTTCCATCTCTTAGAAATCGGCCGCCTGATTTGCTAACGATTTTAGCACAGCCGTTTTGACGTCGTCGTCGTAGCGCTGACCGTCAAGGTGCTTCTAGATCAGGGTTAGATCAAAAGTGCAAAAACAAATCACTGGGTGCTAGATCAGGGCTATACGGAAGGAGATCAAGTTGCTCCCATCTTCAATAAGATCAGCGCTACGACGAAGATCAAGTTGTTCAAGAAGATCAAGAGGTCCCCACTTAAAGAAGCATTTTGGCAGTCAGCAATACGACGATGATGACGACGTCAAAACGGGTCGTGCTTGAGTGGTTAGCAAATCAGGCGGCCGATTTCTGAGATGGAATGGTACTTATACGCCTCGATAATTATGTTCTCTCGAAATGACATACCCTATGTCCATAATTAAAAATTAAAAAGTAGCATTTAAGGTTTTGAATTTAAGACAGTCATACCAATTGAGACATTTTTATACCACCTCCATTCCAACTGATACCACTCCATATTTAAGAATCGTTGGGCACACATTCCTTGGCCTGATGGAAAGAGTTCGTTTGGAGATTCATCACTCCTAAAAAGAGCGTATCATCGATTCAAATTTATCAGATGATCTAAAAGTCTGGATAAATATGCGAAAATGTAGTATTTACATTTAAAAACGTTTTCAACATGCTGCTCATCTTTTTTGATGTAAAGTTCGACTGTTTTGCGAGGTTCACATGAACACGATGCAATAACTCCCAAGTTACATGATCTCAGCAGCACATTCATTTAAGACACGATCGTTTAGATAATCAATATCTTTGATTTTCATTGAGTACACCTTTTCCTGCAGCAGACTTCAGAAAAAGAACTCAAAGGACTAATATCTGGAGAGCAGGGAGTCCCTTCGTGTGGGTTACACCAAGCCAGTCTTTCGTGTTCACACAAATATTTGTGAAGTATTTTACCAGGAGAAGTACCCACAACGAAGATGTCCAGATCGGAAGACATTTGAAAGTATTCATCGCCGCTTCTGTGAAGATCTAGATCTTGGTCATCCCCTTTCGACAGCATGAAGTACAAACTTCCCATGTTTACTGAGGGGGCGATGGATACGTTCAAATGTTTTCCGATCTGGACAGTTTCATTGTGGGTACTTCTACTGGTAAAAACGACAAGCCTTCATTGCTGTTCCCTTTATCGCACATCTGTAAGCTTCTGATTTGAGTACATGTCGTACAGTACAACGTCAATCGCCACCTGCAACCGCCTACTGGATGAAAGAAAATTTCCCGTGAATATCATTGTTTTGAAGGCCTTAACTCGGAAACCATGCACTTCTGGACCCGTGTTGTAATAAACGTTTTTTTGTCTACTGTACATATGAGGAGTTCGTTCATTCCTGAAATAATGCTCACTATTTTTCACTAACTTTATTTTTAATTATTTAAATCAAACACAATAAATTTTGTGACACACTGTATATGACATGACATTTTAAAATAAACTAATATATTGATTAGAATTTATGGCAATTTTATTATCCACTTCAACTGTCTTTGGTGTTGAACAAGCATGCCAATCAAGAGTCAAAAACCTATTAAAGGATTTACAACGTACAGGATGGTGTTTAAGGGCCAACTGCATCATAAGAAAGCCTAATCCCTGCCATTAATACTCGAGTTGTCGAAATCTTAAGCAAACAAGACGGACAGACAAAATGCTACCCTCGGGCGAATTTCTTGTCGTCCTGTCTTATTGTTATAAACACTTTAGAAATTCATTAAAATAAAATTTCCTAAAAGTCTTAAATTCTTAATTTTTAAATCTGGCTATTCTCAAAGAGGAATTTTTTTAGAACTAATACGAGAAAATAGAAAACCAGTGTTCCACAATAAAGTCTTTTGATCAAACTTAATACAGATGTACTTTTTGGGGGCCAACCATCCGTCATCAGCTTGTCACAAAAACTGGAAGAGAGAGAATTTTATAAAGGACAACCAGGAAAAACAAGAATAACAAATCAGGAAATAATGTATGTAACAAGATTCACTGTTAGACCTTCATCACTGTTAGTAGTTGATTAGATGATTTTGCTTATTACAGTTTCAGTTGATTCGAGAAAATGTAGTAACTGAAGGTGCTTAGTAAAATAGAAAATTTCAACAAGTTTTCAGTCATAATCATGTCGCAGTTAACATACTGGATGATTCAATTTAACGTTTTTTATACATTATAAATGGGTTTTTTTAGTGACGTTTCTCTTCGATTGACCTTTCCAAATTTAAAAAATTTTCTTCCTTTGGGATTTCACTCATGACAATATCAGCAGTTTTTTTTAAGGAAGTTTTATTTATGTAGACAATTCTGATGTCTTGAGGCGATTTTCTTAATTCTTCTATTCACTTGTTTATTATAAGAAATTACTAAATGGAGGTGTTCATCGTTAATTTTTTTACGTGATATGGTATTGTCCATATTAATTAGTTTTATGCGTTCTTGACTAATTTTCCACTATACCTTGGTTTCACATTTCTTAGTGTTTGTTGTTTCTTCCACAGTGTTTGGCCCTTCCTTCTCTCCTGAACCGCTACATGCTTACTTGACTTTGGTTCGCACTAAGGCATTCTTTCAACATGGTTTGTTAATAATACCCTAATTTGATTTTTAAAGTGCTTAGATAAAATGTATTTTATACAACAATTTTTTGTGTCAAAAATGAACAATGCACAAGAAAACTGCAGATTTTACCTATTTTTCGACATATGCACCGAGTCTCTCAACGCATTTCTCCCATCGTGGCTCCAGATTCAATACACCTCGCTCATAAAAATCAAATATATAAGGCAAATGTAAATTTGATCTGAAGACTGAGGACACACAAAAATATTTCTTCGGACTTTCTAATTTCCTGATCATAATTTCAATTTCTGAGAATTAGTGAGACTCCGTTTTCTGGTTGTATAGCCACCTGCACACGACTGATTTAATCTTTTCGCCCGAACCAAAGAGTTGGCCTCCTTGGAATTTTCTTCATTGGCTGAAGAGGTAAGAGTCAGATGGTGCGAGGTCTGGACTGTAGGGTGGATATTGAGCCCCTCCTAGCCAAAATTCTCGATGTGCTTCCTCAGCCCTTTTCGAAGAATCTGCCCATCTGGAGATGTTGCTACGGTCCAGACAATTAGCATCCTACACCTTCAACATTTCCCTGTGGATTTCACTCGCATTTTTTCTTTTGGCTCGCAAAAAACGGACTACACCTCGTTGTGATTCACAAGTTCACGATGCTAGCAAACGCGCCATCTTTACTCAGTAGTTATCGGTCTTTCCGCTAGGACGACACCTGATCAAGCCATTGCTGTTTGCAGTGAAAGATTCAAGCTATCAATTTGCCAAATTTGAACATCCGGACCAAATTGGTGTGCTTCATTAATTTTATTGAATATTATTGTGCAATTTTCCCCTGATTATTATCATTTTTTTAAATCTTTTTTTTCTTCGATAAACTCCACTCCTCAAAAACAAAATAATTGTATGGTAGTAAATGTTACTAGCTGCCTAAAATTCTCCTGTAAAATTCTTAAAATGTTTTCTTCGGTGTTCTGAATTTATAGCCAAAAATTAAATTAAAAGATTAATGAATTTTTCTGGGGACTCTAAAATTGGTATTGCAATTAAATAATAAAAAGGTTTTCAATAGACTGGATGTACAAATAAGTTTATTTTGCATAAATTTTAAGAAGCTTTGTTCATAATACTGATTTCAAGTCGTATAGATTATCATTTAAGTTTAGAATGCAAGGCATTTAATGAGTTTTAAGGAAATTTCCATATTGTTCCTGCATACTTTGTGTAAGGATTTCATCTACAATCTGTATGCAAACTAGTTGTCTCGCGTTTAACTTCTCAAGAAGCAATGAACTGAAAGAAAGACATTTTTAAAAAATGCGTGCCAACCTGATATGGCTAGTGATTTATGTCGCAAACAAATTTCACTATCAGAAGAGCCGTATAATAAAGTTTTTGAAAGCTCAAGCGGCGTTACACTTAAGTAACGAATTGCAGTAGGCTGCCATTGCGTGCCTAACATCAACTTATTTCAATAAATTTGCTACTTTCACGTGAAGGCACGTGGGTCGACGACAGCGCAGATGATGGTGGCGCGGCCTCCGATCGCCAACAGCAGCAGGAGCAGTGAAAGGAAGAGAGAAATCAAGAGTTATCCGGAGAGAAGTCGTTTAAGGTTCGCCATGAATCACAAAGGACCTTTTATCTGTTCAGTTAACGGCAGTGGGTTTCCATTGGGCGAAAAGAATCGATGATTTGTGACATATATACATTTTCAACAGTAATGCTTCGTGACTACACCGCTTCGAAATGACCGAGACCCATTCGTCGTTAAAATTTCGTACCTCCTGCAGGAGCGCAGTTTGGACAAATGGCACTTTGAATGCTCTTGTGACGGCTTCGGGAACATGAAAACTCAACATTTGCCAAGTTGTGCATTTCCTCGTGAATTGGTAAAGCAGTTGATACCGTCTGCTTTTGAAAGGGAGTTCAAGAGATCAATAGAAAGGCTGCAAATGACGACGTCGGCTCCGTTACTTGGGGGAACTTTTTCCTCTCGTAAATGAGACGTCAGTTGATCACATTAATTTGGCGGCGGCTCAGTTTCCCTCCGCTGTGTTAATGTTGCCGCAAAATAATATTAACACAGAGAAAGAAAGAAATAAGAAAAGAAGAGAGAGTTGGAAACCTCTTAGAGAAACAGAGACATCATCCTCCTCCTCCTCCTCCTCCACATACACATGCTGGCGCACACACACTCACACACACACGCACATATATAAGAGACGCAACTCGAACTAGACATTAGCATTTTACGGGCACCAGTTGCACCGTTTTCATAACGTTGTAATTTAGGACTCCGTTCCCATTACCCTTTGATTCGCGAGCTTCCATCAATTTGCTCTCTGAGTAGAGATCCGTGTTAAGTTGGACTGGCGCATTACGATTCCTGTTATGCTCACCAGGAGGCAATAAATCTGCGGCGGCTCTGCCTGGACCCACGGCCGCTCCGAGGAGCTTCGCCATCACCTGAGTGGAGTCGCAAGCGAAAATGCACCCATTATCACTTCGGCGTCGGACCCTTAATGAACATAAATTGACGGTGCGAGCTTCAAAGAAACGTCATAAAGTTTGGCGCTCTTTTCAATGTACATAAATTCCATCTTTAATTATGAAGTGCTCGAGAGCGCACGCGCCAGCCAATTTTCACCCGAAGCGCTTTTAATCACTGGTCTCGCGAGACTGACGAGAGAGTGGGCGGTGCGCTCTCTTAAAATGTTCCACAAGGATGGAACGAGAGAGAAAGAGAGAGAGAGAGAGAGAGAGAGAGAGAGAGAGAGAGAGAAATACAAAATTATATACGGAGAGAAAAAAGGAAAACCTCTCAAAAGTGTACTTTATTCTCCTATGCGACATTCTCATTTCAAACTTCAACTTGAGAGTCTTTCTATGGAACTCTCTATTAATTATGGATACTGTATGTCAAAATAGGAAATATCATTCAATGACTTGAAACAAAAATATAATACAACGTGCACGTAAAGGCACCTTAACCATCAGTTCCATAAAATTCTTACTTAATACACATTAAGTCTTAATGCATATTTTGCCACAGTGCCATAATAAGAGTTAATAGTCAAACCGAAAATACTGTGTATGAGTGATTTAAATTAAATTATATGATTTGCGAAATGGAGAGACTCAAATTTTGGATTTATGTGCCTTAGATTCAAAAACTTCTGGCATTTCGTTGATGCAGGATTTTTGGACTAATCGTTCAAATTCTAATTCTTGTCAAAAGCACTCTGACGCGATTTTATGTAAGATTCTACAGTGAAGTGTGCAATATAAGCCGATGCAAGTTGCTCGATTTTGGCCTGACTTTAACGTCTAAAATTTCATCTTATGTTGATGATAACTTTTTAAACTAAGGCTTATACTCTAGCAACGGAGAACAATATTGAGTCCGAAATCCGGTTGCCTTCAATTTTTGAAGTCTCCTAATTTATTTTGAAAAAATTACTGAGCTAGACAGATGAAACTGACACCCTCTAAAGGGTGACTATGTTGATAACTGAATGCAGTTTCAGTTTTCTAGGAGCAGAACTTTTTCAAAATAAATTAGGAGACCTGAGTACTTAAATGTACGCTGACTATATCCTTTGAAGACTTGGCATTGAACCCATTGTACGACCTTCAACCAGGACAAAACCGGGATTTTGCTCATAGTCGCCGAAATAGCATCGTTACAGCCTCTCGGGATTGATTTTTGATTGCAGATTGAATCTTAAAGAAATATGTTGGCTCTTCAACTATGTCGTCTTCAATATTTAATTAAAAAAAATTGAGAAGATATTAACTAAGAGAATCATCAACAACTCTTTATGATTGTTATTTAGGCAAGGACGTCTAGATTCTTGATTATAAATTTAATAAATTAATCTAAACAACCCCCGGGTTGTCCCCCAACAGGCCGAAGCCCAACACGGGGTTTTCTTTTTATAATAAAGGACAATCGCAGACATCCATGCCCCAAGCGGGATTCGAACCCACGACTTGCTGGTTGCGAGAGCGATAAGACCTGCCCCTCAGCGCTCTCGGCCAACAGGCCGGCAAATAATACAAATTCTAATTCTAATTCATTATGTGAATACCTGCATAATAATACAAGGAAATTCCAAAGTCCTGTGACCCAAACTTCCTACTATATCTCTTTAACAAGGAACGATATCAGTACAAAATTTGCGCTGTACATATTGTAAGCTTTACATCATGATTTACAGTAAATGTTAAAACTGAGAACCATTCTTTGCCAACTCTACTCGACGATAGGTTTTTGCAGCAACATATTGTTGGGAATGAATGAAATGATGTCCTGTAAGTTGTCGTTTAATGCGTTGATGATCTTCAGATTGTTTTCGCATATGGGATCTGTAAGATAAGCCTAGAGAGAGAAATCTAGTGGAATTAATCAGGTGATCCGGTTGCCTATCACTTTTTGGGCATATATTAACACTATCTGTTTCCTGAATTTCTGAAATAACGATATGCTGTCGACTCATTCGACGCATCTCGGATTGCAAACTCTTTTGAAAGAATTGGCCTTCAATTTATGCATTAAGGAACGATATTTTCTATGATCACGGAACATTATATCAACGGGTAATTGGATCATGACTAAACCTACACTGAAGAATGATAATACAATCCCGAACTTTAACCAACATTTTATACTGTAACTGATGTATTCCCAACAATTTTATATATTTTTTATAATTTCTCTAATTTATTGTCTATTGTACTTCATTCTTTCTGGAATGCAAATAAATAAATAAATAAATAAATAAATAAATAAATAAATAAATAAATAGGTCCTTCTCGTTTAATTCTTTGCGTAATCTTCATTTGCACTTTATGATTACTTTTATAATTCTCTAGAATATGCAAATCATGTTAAGCACATTACTGAATATTAACTATTCAGGAAGCATCTGCCACAGTAAATAACACATGATTGAATAAACAAATGAGCTCATTTTAAAGTGACCTAAAAAGATGAACAGAATTCCAGGATAGACAATAACAGCGCCTGATTCATATTAGCAACTTAAACGCTCATAAAAGTAAAAACCTAATTAGGGAAATCAAAAACAAAATTCTGGACGATTTATCAAGCCATGAAAACTTTAGCGTTGAAGAGGGCCGGCATTTCCTCATCAAAGACTAAAGATACATTGGTGGGTGTTAAGTGAACTCCTACAAAGCTTCCTGTCAAAGCCTGCCGACAATTTTTAGCTAATCAGACATTATTGGAGGATCCTCTCTCGGCGATGATAATGGGGTGATGCAACGAGAGTAACACTCCAAGGAGTTGCGCATAAAGAGAAAGGGACGGGGAATTAGAGAGAACATGAGGGAAGGGTATGGGGAGAGTCCCTAAACGGGACCCTGATGACTCAGAACGTAATAGTTAATTGCCGATATATTTATGAATGGGATGAAAGGTAGAAAATGAGAGGCCATCCACCCAATTAGGGTGCGAACGTTTGGCTCGGGGCCCAGAACTATTCTCTCTTTCAGAGGGCGCTCTCTGGGTACATTCGGTATCGCATCGTGTAATCTTCCCGTAATGAAGAAACAAAAAAAAAAATTGGAAGCTTCGATAAAAGAATCGACGTTGTTTTTATTAAGGTTAACAGTGGTTTTGCTCTCTGAACGTGCAAAGTTTTGCAACTTAATAAAAATGTTTCAAAAGCTTTTTTTTTTTTTGATTAACTATCAAACTTATAAATGGCGGGTTTATTACTTACTTAGATTTTTATGTGAAAATGTCAAAGCTTCATCTACAAGCGTACATATCAATATGTTATGAAATCAGCTGATTTGTTTAAAGTTCTTAGGCTACATATGCATTTATGTATACGTTAATTACTTAAAGTGACAACTATCACATCTTCGACAATCCCTGTAATATTTCACTTTCCACTGGAAAAGTGAAGAAAGGCAACAATTGTAGAATTCAATTATTTTATTAAAAACAGATTAAGAAACTTATCAACATTTATGGTATACTATGTGTTCAACTTTTGGCTTTCGGTCCACCTATTTTTCCAGTCAGACGGATCATCTTCCAGATACCCTCCATCATCTCTTTTCCTCATTTTTGAACATCTTTGGTGATTTTTCTCCAATTCCTTCGAAAATCTTTCTTGGTTTCGATGATCATTGTATTCGGCCTTGCATGCAGCTCAAACTCTTCTAGCCTCGGACTTGGGCACATTGGGTACGTACGAACGAATTCTAGATTCACAGATTCCAAATACTGGTTAACTCTTTTGCACATTGGGTACGCACTCATTATGAATGGCAATAATAGCTTCTTCCCGCATACATTTCTTTGTCCATGGTATCTTCTGCAAAATGTTGGGGGGGGGGGGGGAACACCCCAATTTTCGTCACTTGCTTGCCAGATAAGATGAAGTGAGAAAACTTGGCCTTATCCTTCGTTTTCAAATTCAGCACTGTTGGGGTTGGAGGAATGGAAATTCCTTACCCGGAATGTCTTTCGAGACAAACGGGGCTTAGGTTTCATCATTAATTACTAGAATTTTGCGCCTACTTTTGTCGTAAATATTTCGGAGTGCAGTTTGAACCCGTACGTATTGATTTCCCAAACATTTCGAAAAACTTCAACTTTTACTCTTGATGCCCATTTTAGGGACTTTAATAAAGATGAGAGTAGATGCTGCTAATTTGATTCTTCTGGTGGTTACACGAATTGACATTTCGGTTCCGAGTCAGTTTCTTTACCTTTTCTTGATATTTTCTTGGTCGCCATTTTGACCGGCTTTCCAGGGTTCTTCTTGAAGTGACCTGATGCTGGTATGTGCGGTGAATCGTTTTCGATGCTTTCATTTTTGCGTAAAATGTTTGACAGTTTTTTGTATGTCTCCGTCACATACATTTTTCATAAAACTGAATCAGGACTTTTCAGAGATGGTAGAGATGAAATAATAGAGAATGCAGACAGACACGTGGACATATCTTTTTAATTCTTTTGAAATTGGTGTCTTTAATTCTTGTTCACCCCTATTTAATAATAAAAATCTGTGTGCCTGAAAACTTAACTGGAACTAACTAATTGTCAAATGCGGATAATATAGAAATTTTCAGCAAAAGCTTTCCAAATGCTAATTATCATGGAAAGAATTTTTTAATGTCTGTTCAATTTCATTAATTGGTATTTGAAAGATCCTTAGCCATGATTCTGATTAAGACTTGAGTTCCGAACAGACGACCAGTTTTCCATGCGTTAGCATAAAGAAACTCTTCGTATTTATATTTTCACATCTTAAAAAGATTCCACGGAAAGAGACAAGGCCACATCTTAAAAGTTTGTTTTCCGCATCGTTTCCTTCTAGATATTTGTCTATTGGCGAGTTTGTCGATGCAAGTTTTCTTCCATTAACGACCCGAAGAGCCGCGGCTGCGGGGGAGACGGAGGAACTTCTCTTCACCCATAAATCGTCCTCTGTCAAACTCCGACAGGTTTTATTGGTTTATGATGATGCCGTCCATATTTCATAGTGTTGACACAGCGCCCGTCTGTAGGTTTAGGCCCACAGGTTAATAGGCTTTTCCGTACTTCATACGCCCTCCCTTAAGAGCTGTCATTATTTATTTCTTCACTCAGAATGCTAAATTTCGCCTACCTATAAAGCGAAGGGTGGGCAATGAGGAAGGGAGGGGAAAACGAACTCGTTCCCTCGAGGGATATATTCGTATCGTAATCGTATATAAGCATTCAGAGTAGTTTAAAGTTTGAACAGCCAGAATGAAAGAAATTTACAACATAGCAATGGAATTTTTTATGTAATGTGCATGGGTGCATATGTTTATGGGTGGGACAATAGTGTCACTAAACTATTATGAAAAAATTATGACACAAATTAATTTTAATATCTGCACATCAATGTAATAATGTATTGATGATTTTCAATTCAAAACAGGGAGTTTCCATAGATTCATTCTATGATCATCCAAGACGGTATAGAAAGAGAAAGAGTTAATGACTGCAAAGAAAAACAATATAAAGTAATTTACAAAACATTTCCGACTTAAGTGAGTTATAAGATTTCCTATTCAATTGAATCCTACAAAGAAGATTGGAGGGCGTTTGTTCGCGTGCCATATGATTCTCTTTTTTTCCCAACGATAACCATCGCCGCATTTCGTCCCCGAACAGAATCCATTTCGTTTATTTTTTATATTTTTTTTTATCTTTGTCTACTCAATCTATTATCTTTTTGCAACGAGGCAGTGATTTCCTTTTTGATATTGCCAGCCGACCAACGCGTTCCCTCAGAAGGAACCAGGGAAAATTTTTGACATCTGATGCACGTGGAGGAGGATATCATAGTTCACAACAGGAGTGGGCGTCTCTGAAACTTAGGTGGTGGTGGTGGTGGTGGTGGTGTATCCCGTCTGCATCTCTCTCTCCCTTCATCATCATCATCATCGTCGCCATCATCATTGCCTCGTCCGTCCCTTCTCTTCATCTTATGGCGAGTGACGGGCGCGATCTCTCTGAGCTGCGATTACGTCGTGGGGGCCGTCACTGTCGAATCAGCTCGGGCTTATCACTTTAGTCCATCGTGTCGGTTGCAACTGCTTCAAATGATCCGAAGGGGCCGCGTAGACCCTGCCGGCCCTTGACGAAGGAGAAAGGGATTCCAAGCGAGGTCTCCAAAGGTCGTCCAGAGAACGAAACAGATAACGAGATAGACAGATGAGGATGAGGAGGGGGATGTTCCTTCAAGATGAAGAGGCGGAGACGCGAGATTCTCGTCCCCCTCCCCCATGTCGCTTTTTTTTCTCTCCTCCTTTTTCCCTCAGCCACCAGGGGGATTAGACACGGAGGATCCCTGCGCTCGTCCTCGTCACTCTGTCAGTGGATAAGACGTTGTTGCTTCGCCGAATAAACGTGTGTCACCTGCCACGTTCTCCATCGAAGATTGAGTGGCGACCGCCTGCATATTGCCTCTCTCTCTCTCTTTTCAATATGGAAGACGGAGATGAAGGAAGCATAAAGACGAGAGAAAGACTCCGAAGAACACGTGACAATTGTGTCAGAATCACTGCTCAATTTTTGAATTTTCAAATGCTCATTTAAAGGCAAACTTTTATCGAGTCTATGCAAGAAGGCATTTTTATTTGTAGCACTTTTTTCTCCCTATCAAATTTAAAACAAGGGAAAATTAAATGTCCGAGATGGCTCTTGAATGTTTTCAATCTCCACCTTTTTAGCTTGGTACATACACTGCCCTGCTAAAAGTATCCGGACAGATGTTTTGTCGAATATCTAGAAAAATACTTGACGAATTATCCTGAAACTTCAGGGGTGTAAAGAGCATGTTTCACCTCATATATTTCAGCGAAGGTTTTTTTTCCTGAAGGCAAATAGGGGGTCAGCAACAAATTGAACGAAAAAAATGTTTGTAAAAAAATAACGCTTGAAATGCTTTGTGGCTGTAGCATATGATTATGAGAATTCTTTTACTTATCTATGTTCATTTGTAAGAGAATAGTAGATATAATCATGGAGATATAAAGGTTTCTTTAAAAAATTCGAAATTTTTTTCCTAAGTTTTTTGTTTATAACATGCAGGCTTTTCAACCCAATGCAATACCATTTTCAGTAAACTTGACTAACTACAGTACAGACAACATCCTACAATCAGAATATTAAAATATTAAATATATGATGAAATATGAGCATTTTTACTAAATAATGTTTAACTGCGCATGCGCAAGAGTTACCAAAATGTCTTTTGCATAATTTATATGCTGTATAGAGCTACTCTTATAAAAAGCCCAAGCAAATATCGTAAAAAATTTATATCGCCGATAGAATGAGATGAATTTCAGTTGCTCTCAAAAATAAACAAAACGATAAGGGGTTTTCTCCAAATTTGTAGGGTCATAAGAGCGAAAGAGCCGGTCATAAGAGCAAAAGGCAGGCCTGCGGCATATTGATTTCATATCACCGTAAGCGGAACAATTTTATACTGGTATAAATACGGCATGTAAATAAAAATTTGGAGAAAACGTCTAGATATTCGACAAAACGTCTATATATAGGGGTTTCCGGATGCTTTTGGCAGGGCAGTGTATTCACGAAAAGAAAGTGGTTACAAAACACATTCTTATAATTTTATGAAGATATACGAATAGTTCAACTCCCTCGTGTAATCTAAATGGTTTGGCATAGAATACACTGACATTGGCATAATCATTTGACAAATTCGAAATCTCCTTATATTTGAATTTTCAGTAGAATTAAAAATTCAACGAATTACGCATTTACGTAATCACGTGTGCCTAATATAGTTCTAAATAGTCAATTTAACTTGATTTTGAGAATCAGACGCAGCATATTAATTTATAATAAGAAACTAATACCCCCAAGGAGGGTATAAGAAAGTAGCGGAGGCCCTGAGATAATATATTTTCCCTTTTATCCGCACTTCTTAACCCCCAAATTTTATCAAAAAATTAATTCTCTCTAATGTAGTATTTAAAAATCGAAAAGAACTATGCCTTCTTTCGTGTTTCTTCATTTCCGATCGAATGACATACCACATGCCATTTATTGCCATTAGAAAACTAGTTCTACGGACCAAGTGACTGCTACCCCCACAACTCCGATCCCAATCGGACAATTTGGCCCACAACTTCATAATAAGGTAGAATTTGCCCAGAGGAAACTCCTTTACATACCTCTATACCAAATAGACCAGATGGTCCCTTATCCCCGTAACTCCTACCCCAGTGGACCACTTAAAACCAAACTAAATAGAGAAGTAAGACATGCCCAGGGTAAGCAACATTCCGATTTCCAATCTTCTAAGTAAAAAAAAAGCAGAAAATATGAAGTTGACAGACGGACCAGACAGACGGACATTGTAAAAGCATTCTTTCGCTACTTAATAATCAAACATTTTAAATTAAAATTAATTTGCACTTAGTCTTAAGGGATAGGTGAGCAATTTGCCCATTAGTAATAAAGATCGTTAAATGCCAAGAGAAAAAAAAGGCAGTGAAGGACTCCGATTATTATTTCATAAACTAATTTTTCGATGTTCCAGTGGAGGAATAAATGAAAATCGATATTTTCTGGAGATAAAATATTCTCGGTTATTAAAATACAAAGTCATCAATATTTCTCCCATACATGCATATTATGAATTATTAATCTGTTAAGTAATTTATAAATGGCAGAATTGGTATTTGTTAATGACGTGTGCATACTTAAACGTTATATCTCTCTTTAAATAAATATGGGTAAGAAATCAAGGATTGCCTGAATAAGTACTGTAACCTATTGAAGGTAAGGAAAGTGGGAAGGGGTGAACGGGCGGATTGGCAAGGAGAAGAGAAGAGGCAGACCTTTGCGGCGTGTCCGTTGGTGAACGGAGGCGATGATGGTGAGAGTTGATTGCGCCTCTCTGGAACTTTAATTTTAAAATTCTTGTTTCGTCCAAGCGTCGCATTATTTTGCAGTCATTAGCGGCCATTAAAATGCATTTTAAGTCTATCCGATAGCTCTCAACCCCTTGATTACCAGATCAGAAAAATCGTGAAGGCACGAAGGGCGATATACATTTAACCTGCAAGTTCCTGTTTCACAATGTTCGGCAGGATGGCCTAAAATTTATAATTGGACACCGGAACGAACTGAAACATCTCAATTTTAAGACTTTAGAAAGGCAACCAATAAATATATATTAAAGTGCTGAAAAAAGGTTCTATTTCCATTTCCCGTCCTTTTAAGACCATTGATAATCTTACGAGTTTTCCTGTTTTCCTTTTTAAAAAGCAATCTCCACTTTCATCAAGCTTTCTGTCTTACGAAAATAATTTATAATGCAAAATCAAATTTATTTGGCAACATTTTATACTTCGAGTTATCCTTTCAACTGGAACTTGCATTGAACATCCAGTATTTTCATAAATTGCAAACTGGTAAAGAGAATAAGGAAAGACTTAATAATACTGTTCGGTTGAAACGTATATTAAAGTATCATTTCTTGCATGTGTCTGTATAACAGTGTTTAAGACAAAAAATGTTAAAGCAATTTTCCCAATTCCTTTCTCATTCTCCCCAACAATATACCAGTAATAATCATTTGAAATTGCATTACAAGTGCCCTTTGTTTAAAATACCTTAAAAGCAAGGCAAATCTGTGAAAGATAAATATAATACCATATTTATTTATGTACGTATATACAGTATATGCTAAGGCACAAAGGTGGGGGGGGGGGAGGTTAACCCACAACGTTTCGCTAAGTCAAAATCGTTCATGCGGCTTACACACCTCCTTAAATGGTCTGAGGGAATTATTTTTATCTTCCTTATTAATAGTGAGCCCATGTACGTGTCGAAGAGAAAAGCTAGGCTCTTTTTTTCTCACGCCCCCACGAAGTCCTGTTATTAATACGGGACGAGAAAAGTTTTACGAGCCGACGGACGACCAAGCCAAGTGTATCGCCGAGTGTATACGACTGAAACATGCGTTGCCTTCTTGCGTCCCCCCCCTACTTCATCCTCCTCCCAAGCTTGAATTCTGTTCATCCATATTTCAAAAGTTCCGAGAGAATGGTCAACCCCCGGTCGGCCCCACCCCGGTCTCCATTCGAATGCTTAGTGAGCATGCTCCAACGCGCTGCCGAGTGATCCATCCATCTTAGTCGGTTTGACTCTGGCGCGCTTAAATCTTGTAAAGACGGTGATAAACATCACATTTCAAAGCTCTCATTGGACCGAGTGCGACCCTTTCTGACTATGGGCGAGGCTGACACCCACCACCGACAATCAATATTTCAATCGTCTTACTTCTTTCTGCAGCACAAGTCAACTTTCGGCCCGCCATCACGTATGACAGCGGTTCGATCTCAAAGTGAAGTGAACATAAAAACTAAAGCTCTCTTTCTCTCGTTCCAATCTGGTTTTTTAAAACTTCTTTCACTTATTTATTACTTCCTCTTCACATTCACTTTATTGTCTAATCTTCATCGAGAGTAGGACATTTATTAAAAATAAATTACTTTGATGATGACTGACATTTGAAAAACATTTTTTTTTAATCGGTGTCCTATATTTGAAAGTATAATTCAAGCAGCTAAACAGCGTTCTCCTATTCTTTTATCAGTAAATTTACAACATTTAACTTTTGTCTATAATGAGCCGGAAGAGTCATTAATTTGACCACCCAAGAGCATCACTACACATTGTCGTTTAAGGTTTTGCAATGCTTAAGCAATATTTTTTAGAATAATGTATGAAATTTAGAAATTCTCAACGAAATTCAATATTATCAACAATTCCTTTGATTCTAATTGTTGCATATGCATTCTGAATCCTCTTTGGTTTAAGTGATATCGATCGAAGGACAGATATAAATTCCAGCCAAATGAACTAAATTTATTCAGGCTTAACAAAATTTTATTTCTTTAAATGGGTAAAGTCTTCACTTGATTGGTTCAAAAATCGGTTTGCATTTGAATTTTTAGTAGAATGATCACTAATAGGCATTGCATTATTAAGCAAACAACTAGCGCTCCTTATTCGAAGGAAAACTAAAGTTCAGTAAAAAAATCAACGAGCATTTATATTTTTGATGTTTGGTAAGTTTATCTCGTTTAAATCGTCAAATCATTCAATTGCACACTCTAAATACAAAAACCCTTGATAAACCCTTATTAAGGGTAAGCAAATCACAGGTTTTTTAACCCTTACCTGATCTTTGAATTACAGGTTGGCTATGGGTTTACAAGTAAACCTATAAATGGCCCTTCATAGTATGGGTTTGCCAAGGGTTTATTCTTTTTATGTAAGGGTTGGCTATAGGTTTATATTTTATGAGTTGATTATAGGTTAATAATACTATAAAATTTATTTTTAGAAATTTTATAAAATTCTGAAAATGACAGAAATCTGACAATTGAAGAAATAGATACAAAGAATTTCCCTGAGTATATATTTATTTTTTTCAGAACATGGACATTACATCGATTCTGGATTACATCGAATATTTTATTTATATTATTAGTTTTAGTATACTATTTCAAATGAAGTATCATAGTTGCTTAAAAATAGTAGACAGCATCAAAAACTAAGTAAGAAATGAACAAGATTTATTATACACTAAAACAAAATAGAATTTGAAAACAAACTATTAAATATTAATTACGATACTTAAAATTTCCTTTAATCTTCTGCTTTTTACAAATTCAACAGGCTTTTGAAAAAGAGGTCGCTGATGATGGAAATTCTTGATGAAGTAATTACTTACATCTAAATTTCCTTCTTTATTTTGAACATCATTTATTCGTCCATCTGATAAATCAGGAGTTGCAACAGAATCTGTATAGTGAAATAGAAGATAATGTCAGATTCAAGAAAAGAGTGAGAACGTGTTTCAATTGTAACATATTAAAAATATAAAGATAAAAAATATCTAATATCACTTACCAGTTCTTTCATGGTTAGAAGGTGAATGCGAGCAGTAATCGCACCAGTGCCATTGAGCTAAAATTGTCTTTTCACTTTTTTCTCTAATCCTGGTGTACTGGTCGCAATCGCATCCTTGATACATACATCTAAACACATTTGTGATATCAAGAGTTGTGTAATCTTCCATTTTATAACTTTCCAAAAGTATTCACGAAATACGAAATATATTTGATGTAAATAAAGTTATTTTTCGAGAATAATGTTATGTTACGTTTATGTCCTCCTCAAATGAAGAAAGAGACAAAGACAGAGTAAGAAAGTAAGAGGGGACATAGGGCAAAGCACAAGAAAGAAATGGGGAGACAGGTCAGAGGTCAATCAGACAAGTACAATAAGAATACATCTGGGTATAATTAGCAAGGTCTCAAAAGGAAGGAAAAGAGGACGAGCAGAGATAAATTAACTGTTTTAGAGTCTAATGAAGAGGGGAAAGAAATATTAAATATACTGTGCATAGAATACATGATCTCGCAAAAAAGTTTTGCGCCTTTCAAATTTAAGCATATCGGGCAATGAAAATAAACTATAATACATATTTTTTTGGATTATAATCATCTTCTTCTTTTGCTCTTAGCGCAAAACAATTTGATATTTTTTCTGCATAGTGTATATTCACATTGATTGGTTATTTATTTTTATTATGCAGTTTTTATAAAAGAAGTTTTATAATCTTATTGCAGTATCATATTTAATATGAGCATTTATTTGCTTTTCCTATTAATGTCTTTAATAATTTTTAAATACATTATTAGCTATTATTACGTAATATAAAAAACGAGAAATGGAAATTAAAAAAAAAAAATAAGAAATAGATAATTTAAAGAAATTAATAAGACTACACATAGATAAAATTGAAAATCCGTTTTAGTTTGATTTTTAATTTGCCCCGTCATTGACATCGTCAGCACTTTACTTTTAGGGTTTAGTTAAGGTAATGTAACAGTATTCTTACGGTAACAGTATTTTTTCCTTAACGGTTTACTAAAGGTTGTCTTGGTTTTAAGGTCTCCTTAAGGTAATGTAACGGCTTCCTTAGGGTTTAAGCTTAGTTGTAAACTCTTAACAAACGGGTAGTCAACCTGTAATCAATCGATGAAAACTTTGTAAACCGATAATAAACCGGTAGAGAAGCATTTTAACGATTTGTTAAGAGTTTCTTTTCTAAGAGTGCAGACGTTTATTTTTTAAGCTTTACAGTTAATATACAGTATGTTCCAAACTCAGGATTAAAGATAATTTCCTCTGAGGACGTGAAAATTCCTACTTGTCTCCAAAATGATAGAATAAAGAAAAATGTAATGGTAAGCTATGTTTTATCACAAAAATATTAAAATATCACAAAAATATTACAGCAAAGAATGCCTAAGGGGATATGTCATATATCAGTTGGAATCTCTAGATTGCCGTTTAGATTTCCTATTGACGAAGAGATAAATCTTGATATACATGTAAGACATTTTTAAGTTATTTACTGAAGAATTGCTTAAGACTATCTGGTGGAGAAATTACAACTGGGAGAACTGTCAATTACCTTTGAGCAGAAGTGATATCTACCTTGGAATATGTTCCATTATGTGGTCGTCTACAAAGAAAATCCTTTTTGGAATGCCTGGAAGTTGCTCATAATAAAAGCATTACGGTTGATGAATGGGCTAAATAACGCCGAATCCATTACTTTCCGTTAGAAACAAATTGAAAGAATTTTTTGTGCGATTATACAGGATGATTCGGAACTTATGTTACACGAGAATATGGTAGATAGAGGCCACTAAAACAGACTTCGGTTGCAGCAACCATTCATACAAGGGCCATTTGCTGATGACTGAGCTTTCACTGAAAAACATCAAACAATGAGGTTTGACAATGTGTGCATTACAGAAGTTCTTCGAACTGATGTCTCCCTTTCTTGTACACAACACCGGCATATTTGATTGCCGCACCCGTTCAAATATGCCAGGCGTAATGTGTATAGTATTATGGGCGTCAACGATCTGTGGAAGAAGAACATCGATATGATTTACAAGTGTGACTTACACTAGGGTCTTCAGATGTCCCCACAAGTTTTTAATAGCTTTCAATGAACCTAAAACCAACAGACAATGGCAAACAGTTAAACACTGAACAAATGTAGCACCATATCGGTGCGAGATACGACAGACACATTGCTTAATTAAAAAAAATGTTTGCTTTAGTACTTTCTATCTACGATATTCTTCTGTACTGAATCACCCTGTAGATCAACAACAATCTAATCACTGTGTGAAAAGCTGGCTGAAACTTACAAGATCGACTTGTAGATACAACTGAAACCTACCTCTATTGTCATTATTTTTTGTGAACTGAGATTTTCTTTTAATGACGTGAATAGTTGGAATGATATGCCTTTTGATATCATAGAATCAATGTTTAATTCTCCATTTCAAGATGTGGATCACTGTCGCCATATGACAATTCAGAATGCTTCCTATTTAATGTTGTATTGTCGGTTGTACTTGGACATTATATTCTTATCCGGTTGGAATACTATTTAATAAATAAACAAAGATTCTAAAAGTCTTAAGTCTTGCTGGATTGTTTCCATACAGACAAATAACTTTTATCTAAATTTGTGTTCGTCAATTTGGAATTCTTTTGTTTCGAGCTCTAAAATATTTCATTATTTGATGTCAATAAATTTTATACTTTCTTTACATATCCATATCGTTATGAACCGCTATACTTCTAAAACTATATTAGTATTTTTTTTTGTAAAATAACAACAAAGCGCATTTACTTTCTTTTTCTTGCATCCTGTTGTTATATTTTCGCTAAGTTATAAACGAGATCGTCTATCTGTCAATAAAGGCTTTTGAGATACATATGAAAAAAAAAAAAAGATAGACAAGAGTATCTTTATTGAAAGTCAAATTGAGTGATGTTAAACATATTTATGGAGTAACAAATGGGTCGCTGGGGAGTTAACCTCAATTCTAACCGTGGTTACCGCCCTTTAAAAGGCAAAACTACTTTTACAGCTTGAAGATGCATTTTTTTAATCCTTTTGTATGAGTTGTAATGTAAATTTTAATAAACACGTATTCAAAAAAAGTTTTTATCTACGTACATGCTGCTCTTTAGAAATGGAGTAGAATAATATTTTTTAGTTCTTACCAACATAATTGAATTTTAAATAAAATTTAAAACCTATTTAAAAAAAAAATATACGGTAAACATCCTTTAACAGAGCTTTAACATATTATCAGAGACGAAACATTTAAAACATTTTGAATGAAAACATGTTAAACTGACTATGTCTCTTGCAATTGCAGTCGCTTCGCTTCGTTCTAGATTTACGTTCTTGTTATTCTTCGTTCCGTTTTTTCCCTTTCGTTTTATTTTTAATACAGACGTATAACTCTTCCGTTGGCAGGTTTGTTTTCATTCAACGGAGACTTTTCATTAAAATTCCGCGACCCTTCACTCGCACCGATCTAAATGTATGATAATGTAAATGATAGAAACATTTGACCGTTTACTCTCCTTCGAGATCACCACTTGTGTGTAACTGAGTTTTATTACACTTCTTCGCAGCTTCATTTCTCATCTCGTTGTCTCATTTTTCGAGATTTTTTTCCAGGCTCAGATTGGAGTTCTTATTTTATTTACTTTTCCTTCCACTTTTCCCTCTTGTCTTTTTACGACTGGGATGACGTAGAACCTTCCTCCCGTTGTCTTATTTACTTATCGATTCAACAGATGCGACGCTTGTGTCACAAATCACGGCAACGTTACGCGTAAATGTCACTGAAAGTTATCGCGACGATTTGTCAATCCAGCCGCGTGAGAGAATGACTTCAAAACGAAAATAAAAACCAATGGAGAATGGATGGAAGGATGGATGGGAGGAGGGCGAGGGAATAAAATCAATAGAACGTCACTGTCCTGCATGTTTTTCAAAGGAAAGAGAAAATGAAAATAAAAGAATCTTGATCAACGTTGATGATAGAACCGCAGAGAAATAATGCTACCATTTAAAAACTGTAATAAAACTTTTATGGTCTCGAATTCGTTCCTAAGTTAGAAGGAACCGGGGCGTTCACCATCCAGCCATCTGTGAATGTCAAGCGACCAAACAGGATGGTTTGTATAATCCGTAGGAAACGATCTTCTGCCAAGTCTGCGAATAGCCGACGAACCGGATATGTCGTCCCATCCGGTCAGTTAGGGTGAACCGAAACAACGGACAAGAAGTCGGCAATATAAAAGAAAAAAAAAAGTTTGAAGACTGAACTTGTGTATTTGACGAGGCGCTGCGTTGATTTCTAATGGAGGAATTTTCTTTATAAAAAAAAAAAAAAAAAAAAAAAAAGTTGGTGAAACTCATTTCTCCTGCGCTCGCATTTTCCTCTTTCTCCCATTCCTATCGAGAACCAGCTGGAATCCAATTGTCAGTTTTTGGCTGCATCTGCGAAGGGGTAGATGACCAGTCGAGCACTGCATGCACGTGGGGATCATGCAAGCACAGAGGAGGAGGGCGGAGAAGGGAACACGCCGGCCACTGGCCACTTGTGTTGTTCGCCTGCCCGGCCCTTGTGAGTTTCCCGTGCCGACCGTAATTTCATTGCCATTGCAGGAGCGTGACCAGAGACTTAGGGCCTCCGATCGCCACCGTCCACTTGGTATTCGTGGCCCGAGTGTACGCCGAGATGGCCTCCTCTCTTTCACCCTCCTACTCCTCCGCCTTCGTTCTGTCCCAAATGACCAATGCACTACCCATCTCTTATCTTTCATCAGTTCCTCTCCTCCCTCTCTTGTATTTGCCCCTTTCAATATCCCGAAAGCGAGCGCATACCAAGCAGGCCAAGTATTAGCAAGGCATCGGAGTCACGATCGCTCCCTTTCACATTAACACCACTTCCGCAATCGTCTTTATGCTTTCCATGAAAGGATAACAATAAAAATCAGACAGACCAAAATAGCCTATTGAAACATCATTTTAAGAATTATGAAACATTTTGATTTAAAACGAGACTTATGTTCTGAATTTTCAGATAATTCTATGAAGGTAATTTAAACGGAAACTCTTTCAATCAGCGATACAGTCTCTATTTTTGAATCTTTTTTTTTTCATTGATACATTAATGCCTGCATTTAACATTTTTTTTGTCATTTCCCTCCTTAGACAGGCTGACAGACTAAATCGGTAGTATTCATTATCAAATTTTGTGATTCTTTGATGAATGGTTGCTCCGGCATATCACTTTCTAATGCACGATCGCAAAATTCCTTCGCAACATACGAGGATTGTTCAATAGAAACACGTTTGGACTGCGTAGTCGCAAAGGTATCGCCTAGATAACGGAAAACAGTTGTTTATATGCATTGTTTAAGTACATACTAGCTGTTTGCTTCTTATAAGATTGTGATTAAGTTGGAAAATGATAGACAATGCGTCCAAAGATAATCTGCTTGCTGTTATTCAATTTTTGGCCTCTGAAGGAATCTGATGTCAACATCAATGGTGATCGACATGCAGAGACCTTACAATGTTTACCTGCCACCATCAAGAACAAATGTTCGGGAAACTCACAAATGCTGTTATCCTTCCATGCCCGCCCTCTTGTAGCCCGACAGATTCAAGATTTGCTCGCTCACATGCACTGGGGAGTCGTAGAAAATCCACCTTACAGTCCTGACTTGTCCCTTATAAAAAGAATAACCTAAAGGATGGCGATTCAATGATTTTGCCAACAGCTACAGGAATTTTAGCAGATGGGGAATCTATAGATTAGTGCACCATTGGGACTCATTGCCTTAATGTTAATAAAGTTTTTTTTAAATTCTTTGAATAGAATTTGCTTTCCAGCCTCTAGACGTGTTTCTATTGAACAATCTTCGTAGTAACAGAGTTTACAGAGTTGATATCCTAACCTACATTTACCCAGGAAAACTACCAGGCTGAGGTCAAATGAAAACGACCGAAAGCTTCTAGCAGCTAGCAAGAACACCGCCAGCGAAAGCTGGATGGCAGATAAGTAGGCTTAATCAAGAGTGAAGGCGTACGCGCAATATTAGGCATCAGTACCATTGCTGTCGACCTGGGTAGCAATGAACGCTCATTGTGCAAACTGGAAGGCTCCAAGTAGGAACAACGAGCAATCATTGCTTTTTGATAGCAAAAAAGTAGTTGGTACCCAAAGTTTACCGCCGAATGAGTGCTATTTATGGGGAGAACTATCTGAATGAGTCAGAAGTTTGAGTACGGTCTGCGAAATTTTGTTCTAGGCAAACATCTTTGGCGTCGCCGCCGCCGAAGAAGTTCTGCATGGGCAAGCGCACGCAGCCATGCTGACCGTCTTCTTCGATTTCTGGCCGAGTTCGCCCCCCTAGAGCTACTACATTAATCCCGATAGCCACACGACGACTCTGGACTTCCTGCGACGGCAGAAAAAGAACAAACACGACCACATGTCGCGAAGAAAACCACGGACACCTTGGTACACTTTAAAGTGGGAGGTCTTAGAATATCACCCTACAATCACTTCCATGCGATTTTCATCATCTTTTTAACCCAATGAAAAACAGTTTAAATGAGTCGGACGCAAAACTCAATGTAACGGTGCAAGCATGGCTACGCTCCCAGCCGGCGGACTTTTACGCCAATAGTCAGGCATGTCCTTTATCCGCAATTCCTCGCCGATAGTTTTCATTTTATTGTCCGTCATATATTTAAATGCTCAGTCATTACAGCAATCGCAAAAAGCTGTATATGAACACCAACCTAGTAGCCAGAATATCTCCTTTGGCAGTACACAATGGAATAAGCCGAGAGAAGGACTCGGAATAAGTTTTCTGTGACCACTCAGACCACTCACAAAAAACTCAGACTGCTGTGCATCCCTGATTTGGTTTTGGATTCTTGGCAAAAACCGTATGAGACAGTTCTGTATATTCATATTCTTTCTTTCTCTCTCTCTCTCTCTCTCTCTCTCTCTCTCTCTCTCTCTCTGTCATAAATATGCTCTCCAATAGAGCCGAATTTGGACTTTGATCTCCACAACCATCTCTAGCAGCGAACTTGTGAGACCTCTTTGGTTGTCAACATATTGCTTAATGCCCTGGGAATACTGAGCAGTTGTGGACATTACCAGCTATGATTAGTGATTCCTCAGTCACCATTCGAGAACTGCTCCAGTCGATGCCACCCCGTGTTGCTACACACAAAGCACTCTCGGAATTAAATTTTTTCTTCATCACTTAATTGTCTATCTATGTGTACTCATAACAGTCATAAACATATGTCACTTATCACAGCTCCTCTCATTTGGAGCACTCCTTTCATGTGCTGCGCTTTCTGTGTCGAGGAATAGGTTATTTTAAAGCAAATCAATTTCACTTACACTCTGTTCTAGTTGAGTATGCCTTAATTTATGCAGACATGACACTTGTATGCTGTCTTTCAACATGGCACAATGCCGATAGGAAAGTGGGCAAGTTGACAGGTCTCATAACTGATATTCCGGTACTTCCGAAGCGTTTCCAAGGATTTAAGTTAGGATTCTGTGAAAAGAACACACAATTCTTAAATTACTGTAGAATGGACTATGCAGTATGACAATGCTTTTTCATACTGAAAAGCGTATAACTCTCCCCTCCGAGTGTGTGCTTCTGCTTTACTGAAACAGTGTTGCTTGTGCAGAGTTCCAGACAATCAAGTGCTTCATTCATGGTATTCATGGCATTTATAGTAGTATACACTGAAACAACGGTCAGAGTCAATGTCATGAAAGGCAATCCATACTATCACGTTACCGCCATCGATCGCACTTAATAGTTGAGACGACACCATGGCACATGTAACCAAGGATGGACCGTCGGATCGGAACAGCGTAAAACGAGACTCGTCGTTCTATAAAATTGACTACCATTATTTCAGCAACCAATCGCAATGAACTTTGCACCACCCCAGTCAGTACTTGCGTGGGTACAGTGGAGATTCAATTTCTGGAGTTTCGTACAAATTACCTAGCTGGATTCCTGAAAGTTTTTGGCAATGGTTTCGCAGAAGAATTACGAGATAACTGACTTAGGTCTCTTTCTGTCAGTTTGGCTCATTTGCCCGACCGCTTCTTGACTGTCATGATATTTACATTTGGTAATAATTTTTTTGCACAGTCATGGAGAATGTCTTACTGTTAATTTGGTCGCTATAACAGCACAGAGACGTTACTCAAATGGCATCCTATAATGATCGGTCTTTGGAAATCCGTTAATTCAGCACGAATTTAGTCACCATATCTTCTTGTATCTCGCTCACCGAACACATTGATCCACATAGACTACAAAGCGAATGAATAGAATGTAATTCATGGTGTTGAAAAAATTATCTAAATGATAAATTCACTTTAAAGTTTAACTTGTTAAACTGGTTCTGTTGAGATAATTAAAGAAAAAAAATGAATAGAAGTAAAAGAGAACAAGATGGAACTTTGCTCTTTCAACTTTTCCATTGAAAAAAAGTCAGTCTGTAAAATGGAGCTGACAGTGCTCAAGTCAGACGCTATTCGCACCTTAAGGGGTTGACCCCGGTGAACATCGTGGCGAGTTCTGACGCCCAGGAACCCGAGGAGGCCCTTCCTCAACTATCTCCGATCTGTAAATCCTGAAACTCCTCCCTGGCATCGCAAAGCAAAGTAATTCACTAAATGATTTCAGTAAGGCTTCTTGCACAGGAAAACTGAAAATTTAAAATTATTTTTTTCTTTGCTCTGGTCTCTTTTAAGACTCGAATTCTCACATGTCATCAGCTTATGATCACATTCTGGATCTATATCCGTAACTCATTAAAAACATGAAGAGAAGACGCTAACTACGTATCTCGTCCAGTCTTTATTGGCAAATGGCTTGATATTTCCTTAAGAAATAAGACAGAACTCACTTTAAAGTTCGTATATTTCAGAATGTGTCTATTACAAAATTGCTGGTATGTACTGCTCTGATTTTTCAAGAGGAAATTAGCATCGACAAAAGTTAATGACCTAGTCCAGAAACTTAGAATTAATCAGAATAAATTTTGCTCCCGGTTTACAAATTCCAATCAGTATTTTACTGGTAGATCCAGCAATCAATGCAACAGTTCCCTATATCAACAGGTCCTCAATAGCTTAATGGAGATCCGACGTAAAAAACGTGTAAGTTCAACTTTCTATTCAATTCCTTCCTCGTTGCATTTATGTTGTCTTCACCTTTAATGAACAATTTTCATGTAGGTAAATATTTCTTCCATTTTCAATGAATAGGTTGCCGACATGAAAAATTGCCAAGCGAACGATGGGTTGAACCAGATACTGGTCTTTAGACTTTTTAAAAGTTCCAGAGAAATCATTTTTCGTACAGGCGACTACTTTCTTTCGTGTCATTTAACTATAACTTATAGATTATGTAAGATTGCAATATAAACGCTTTTCAACCTTATTGTGTTCTAAAATTCCATTTTCTGTGTTCTGATATATAACTTAAAAGTTCAAGTGTAGAAAGTTCGCATATTTATAATAAATTCATAAGTTCCAGGAAACAATTTATCAGTTCCCTGGGAGAAGCGAGTGCATAAAATTGAAAAAGTTGTAGGTTGTGCTCGCATTCTTATAGATTCACGAATATCAACGCTAGAGAATCAAATTATAAGTTACTAGAACGAAATTTGTAAAGATTAGATAAATCTTTAAAATTACAAATGCAATTCGATCTCCTTATTGAATTTTAATTTTAAAGAATATTATCATGTTTTTTTCATGCAATGAAATCTCGTGATCTTAACTTCAAATAATTCTTTAATCCTGACCGTCACTACCATTTAAACGACTTCTTAATAGAAAACCTGTCCACTAATGACTCATTGTCTGTTGTAAATAAATCTTTTTTCCCTTCTTAATGGTTTGAACTGGAAAGGCACGACTTGGACTTCTTTTATGCAAATCCCTGGTAAACACGTTGTTGCTTTTGCATTTACATAATCACATGTTCGTATACTCTGAGTCCTGTTATTTGTACGGGCAAGAGTTACAAAAAGGAAAAGTTTCAGACAGGGTAAATAGTTCTTCGAGACTTAAAAGCTCAATAAATTTCCCTTAATAGGGTCAAAATTTGTTGAGATCAAGAGGATAAGGGAGAAGAAGTGCGCGATTGTGATCGGTTTCATTGAAACTTTACGCCCCCTCGAAGCGACCCTTACAACCTCCGCGCAATTGAAAAAGGAAATGAACTCGTCCTAAGGAACAGGAAAAAAACGATTTTTCACGATTCGGTATATATCTATTAAATAAAATTCCATTTATTTATTTCTATTTGTTATTCTGGAAAAATCGAAAACTCACAGAACAGACAAAACAAATAAACCTGAAGAACATGAAAATAAACAAGTTCGCTTACAGTTTTTTCACTGACTTTTTTTGTCATACTAAATTTCTCTATCTCAATTTACGGTTTGCACACAGGGTGCTCAGTAATAGAACGTTCATAGTGTCTGAGATTATGAGTACAAAAGAAATCAAAATGGGCCCGTACGGCAACAGTCTATCACTAAAAACAGATATTCTAATTAATAATAATTTTAATCTTTTTGGAGGATGTTAATTTTTTATACATATTTATATATAGCTTAATCCTCCTTAATATAAATGCCAAAATTATAATAATAAAAATACAAAAAGTAAACAAGAGTCACTTAATATTCACAATAACCTGCATCCTAAATATCATCTACTGAATTTCAAAGGACTTCTAGTGATATCACTTCAGTAATTGGGACACCCTGCATTAAGAAGAGCTAAATGTATAAATCCCCCCCTCCCCCAACCCCAACAGTGGATTGATTACCTTTTGATTACACTGGACGATCTTTAATCGCATGCTTGAGACACTAGTATAGTTATCTGTATTTTAGACGAAAGGGTTATGGAAAGTCACAAGGGAGAGGTCTGAGTTTCCGGTAATAACACTGCTCTGAATTTCATGAAGGGACACGGACTCTTTTCAATTATACATAAAGCATCTTTTCAGTTTTTTTGCGAAGACACTTAATGGGAAGATACCTAATGTTTCTCAAATTAGATGAAGTATTTACTTTGATGACTTGAGTTACAATGTCATTCTGGAAGTACCCGATTTCATTAGGCTTAGTCCAAGCTCATGGAAAATTCTGGCTTCTATATTTCATGCTTTATAGACCCCCCTCCCCCTTCCGGATATCAGAGCGCCGCATATAAGAGCTCTGAATGTTTAAGGTCACTCCCCAAAGGAGCTACCACACTAAGATCCGACTGAAACCAAAGAGTACAGGGGCGGACATAAAATGAACATAGACGAAGAAAATTATGGGAAAAAAAACATTAAACAAGAACTTTTTAAACAAAAAATGAACCGACTTCATGGGTCAAAAACCTTCCCAGAAAAATATTCTGTCGAATAGCGAAAACCTCATCCAAATCGGATCAGTACTTTTTGAGAAAATCGCGAACGTACATACATACGGATATATACGGGTCAAACAGAGAACCTCCTTTTTTTGAAGTCGGTAAAAAAAAATACCCAGAAAAATATTCATGGGTCAAACAGAGAACCACCTTTATTATTATTATTATTATTATTATTATTATTATTATTATTATTATGAAAAGCTTTTATTTAACTTGCAATGTTAGAGTGTTTAGGTCAAATCTTATAATCAATATTAAACCAACCTCCCTAGAAGCTAGGCCGGCCAGGTGGCCGATAGGGCCAGGGCGTAGGCTTTCTAGTTCTCGAGCCCGCCTGGTCGTGGGTTCGAATCCCGCCGTGGGCATGGATGTTTGTGTTTGTCCTGGAATGCGCACAGATATAACTTGTACAAAAGGCGCAAAATGATCTTAGTAGTCGACGCCAAAATTTCTAATAAACCAACGAAGCTAGAGAGCTGAAACTTGGTACACTTGCGCAGGACCGATGAAAATACATGTTAAATTTTTTTTTTTTCAAATCGGTTCACTGTTTCGTGTTCTAATGGTACTAATTCATTACTATGTACTGTCCAATTGCCAGAACAAAGGATTCGTTATGACGAGGATTAAATGTCTCCGTTGTTTATTGTTACAAAATTATGCCATACTAGAAGCCAGAGATCCTTAATGCTAACGAGATATGACAACCATTGTTGTTTGATGCAATGCGCAGATTTGTTTGCGCATATGTAATTTATCCTTCTACACCAGATGGCAGCCTCATTTATGACGTCATTGCGACGTCATGGCCAATTTTATGTCATATAAATGCAAGCTGAATTTAAAAATGGCCAGAAATCAACGATGTGCCGCGAGATATTATTTAAACAACATGCTTTGTATTGTTCAAAGTCTATCAGCACAAAAACACTAAATTTAAAAAAAAATTCTACATTTAGTGTAGTGGATATCTGTTGTTCATTTTAAAAATTTGTTGGTTTCTTTTTAATTTTTAATTTAAAATATTCCAAATGTAAAAACGAAGTTAAATTATTTCAGAGATTTTCATATTTTAGTTATTTATAATATAAACTATAAGAAATAATAACTTTATATAATTTTAAGTTTATAAAATAATTTCATCATTAATTTTATTATTTCTCTGTATACGTTTACGTATTATATAATTACACTTCCGTTTCTAAAATGAATTTGCTTGTAAATAATGTGTATTTATTAATTTTTAATTGCATTTTATTAATTTATTTATTATTTATTAATATTTATTCCTAAATATTGTTAATTTCTTATTATACGAGGGTGGGCTGAAAAGTAATGCCTCCATGGCATTTTCAAAATTCTTTTTGTACCTGACACTCACATTTCTCCTCTATGTAATGCATTATTCACTTTGCGACATAGTCCCCATCCCTTTTCACGCATTGTACCTTTTCACGGTTAAAAAATAAAAAAGTTACAGCCATGGAGGCATTACTTTTCAGCCCACCCTCGTAGTTTATTAATTTATTTATTAAATGTATCTATTTTATTTCCTAAGATAACAATAACACGAATAAATTTCCAATAGTTTCTTTATTAATTCAATTCTTTATTTCAATGCCAACATTAAATAAATCAAAATTTGAAAATAAAGAATTTATTAATGCAATTTACGTCACTAAGCTATAAAATTGCGAAAAGAAGTGACGTCATTTATGCATGTTACGTAATGACGTCAGTTTCTCGCGATGCTCGCAGGAAACGATATCTGAGCGATACTTTTGCTTTATCCCACTACTGCAGAGGCCACTGCTATCACAGAATTACAAAGGCAACAATGGAAAATGTGTTAACGTCATATCTCGTTAGTATTAAGGAACTCTGCTGGAAGCGAACCCTCCCGATTGCATAATCGGGAAATAATCCATTGTTAGATAATCCATTGTTAAATTTTTTCTTTGTTGTGACAACCTCCACCGTCGCTGATTTTATATAAATGATTGTTGACGAGATATTATAATAATAAAACATGATAAAAGCGTGGTTTAAAAAAAAACCCTTTTTACATAACTTATTTGAATAGTTAAAAACCTTCCCAAAAAAATATTCAATCGAATAGCGAAAACCCCATCTAAATTGGATCAGTAGTTTTTGAGAAAATCGCTAGCATACATACATACGGATATACAGGGTGATTTACATCGAATGTAAAATACTTAAAGGGGGTATTATAGAGGTTAAGATAAACACAAAACGTCCTATGAACATGGGTTCAAATATGAACGATAACTGAGATATGAACAGAAATAAAAATGCCGCCACCAAGATCAACAAGTTATAATAACTCAGATTCTGTAAAGCCTAGATTAATGCAATTTGGGGGAATAACAAGGTACATAAGACTGTGTATACCGTTAAAATTTGATTGAATTCCAACGAGAAGTTTCCGAGTTACACAGTCAAAATTGTGACAAGTGCTAGTTAGTACTCACAAGTGAACACGTACGTATTATGATGTTGAATGAGTAACTTGGAAACTTCTTGTTAGAATTAGATCAAATTTTAAAGGTATACACAGTCTTATGTACTCTGTTATTCCTCCAAATTTCATTAATCTAGGCTTTACAGAATCTGAGTTATTATAACTTGTTGATCTTGGTGGCGGCATTTTTATTTCTGTTCATATCTCAGTTATTTATTTATTTATTTATTTATTTATTTATTTATTCAAATGTAAGAAACATATAAATATATAACAAGATGAATTTCCCATGAGCACATAGTGCTCGTATATTCGGAAAAGCATCAAAAGAAAAGAAAAAAAGAAATCAGTATATACGGTAACAACAATTTAAACTGATTCACATATGAATACCAATAAATACTAATGGTTTTTGATAGTCATAATCCAATTTTTAAGTTTATATCTAGATTTTCGTTCATCAGTACATAATTTTATTTCATTTGGTAGATCATTAAACAATTTTTTATAATTATAATCTATTTGATGGAAAACGAAAGAATGCTTTGGAATTTCAATTGGAATCGTCAGATTTTTAGAATTTCTTAAATTATAATTAAAGTGTTTGAAAATTGGCTGTTTCATTTTTACATAATTACATGTATATTTTGCCAAATTAAAAAGATAAAATTGATGAAAATTCATTATTTGATTTTTACGAAAATCATTATTGTTAAAAATACAACGAGTCAGCATATAAGTTATCGTTCATATTTGAACCCATGTTCATAGAACGTTTTGTGTTCAAACCTCTATAATACCCCCTTTAAGTATTTGACATTCGATGTAAATCACCCTGTATATAGGGGTCAAACAGAGAACCTCCTTTTTTTGATGTCGGTTAAAAAGAGGAAATAACTGATGAAAGAGAAAGAAAAGGGGCCAGAAAAGCCAGCGACAAATAGGGAATAGCTGAAGATGGAGAGGAATATGGGAAGGGCAATGAAGGGGCTTTTCTGGGCCCTTTTCTTTCTCTTTCGCTTTTATCAGTTATTCCCTCTTTTTTAATGTTTTTTCATAATTTTCTTCGTCTATGTTCATTTTATGTCCGTCCCTGTACTCTTTGGTTTCAATCGGATCTTGGTGTGGTAGCTCCTTAAAGCCCACAGCTCTTATATGCGGAGCTCTTATATCCGGAGCTCTATCATTCCTAACCTTTTTATAGTTTGTCATTTTTAATTCTGTATGTGTTACCCTATTGCATTTTTCTCCCCGCTCTCTTATCACCCTGTATTTGTCCTTTCTTGTCCTATCCCGGCACGTCTTCGAATTCATTTCCGGGCTTCCCATTTGTTCTCTTCTAGTATTTCAGCTAATACCGTCTTACTACTCCCTATGCTAACTATATATAACGTCGTCCTTAAGTACTCCTTTCATAAACAGGCGAATAAACAGTGCCACTGAAGCTAGTACCTATCCACTGGTAAACAAGCCCGTTCATCGAATTATGCTCACTCCAAGAATCCAACGCTTGATTGCAGAGAGAAACAAGACCCGTAGACTTTGGCAGCGCTATCGTTTGCCTTGGCTAAAAAACAAATACAACAGGTTGGTGCGAAGAGTTCAAGAAGAAGTAAAAGAGCTTCGCGGCGCTAGATGGAATGACAAGCTCCAAAGCTTGTCGGCTCGCGACAATTCCATTTGGAACATGTAAGAAGAATGATACGCTTCCTCCACATCGCACCCCTCCAGGTAATTAAGTCCAAACTAATCAGGATAAAGGTCAAATAATTGCAGATTGTCTAGAGATGCAGTTTGTTACCCCTGATAACAATAATCCCGAGTCAGCTCATGTCCCAGATCGTGGTAGATGGTCTTGCCAATTTTTGTGAAGTCTCACAGCCTACAACTAAGATCATCATCGAGGCCGGATAGAGTAGCTACCATCATAAGAAATCTGATAAAGAGGAAGGCTCCAGGAAGAGACAAGGTAAATAATAACGCCTTAAAGAATCTCCCAAAGAACATCATTAGCGACACCTCGAATATCATAAGCGACTGTTGGAACTTTCCCGACTGTTGGAATTTTTCTATTTCCTGACTGCTTGGAAGCAGATTGTCATCTTCAGATAACAAGCAGGCCAGTTCATCAAAGACCGCCTGTACAGGGACGTGCGTTGGCATCCTGGAAAATGTCATTTGGGTCTTTCCAGATGGACTGCGCGATAGACGATCGTCAGATTGGGTGGACGGCTATAGCGAATAAATGAAGTGACATTTGAAATCCGCACCACGAACCCAATGCCAATAGACTGGTAGAAGCTGAACTGCTAGCATGTCCGTCTTTGTACGTTAACAGAACAGAGAGATAGTACATACCTGCCTTGTGTAGAGCTTGTGGATAATTCAGTGGAGTTGCTGCAGTATTCAGCAACGAGTCCCGCTTTTATTTCGAATAGTCAGGTCGACTCCAACATGTCTGTAGACGAATTGTTTAATGGGTACATCCATCGCTTATCGAAAGACGTACTTTGCCAACCCGTGCGAATATGAGTGAGGAGCTATTGCATACGAGATATTCTACTAATTTGGTTATCTAATGTTTGCCTGCCAATATGTGGAAAGAATGGTAAACACTGCTCAAATTCTTCATGAACGTACGAACCAAATGTCACTTTTCAACATGTCATCGCTGACCACAAGTTATACAAGACAAGCTTTGAGAGACATATGGACCTAAGAATGGTCTATTGTCTCTAAAAAAAAGAGAAGGTGTTTGTGAAATGTATACAATCATACCACCTCCCAAATAGAAATTTTCAAAAACTGACAAAGCATTTGCTTCAGGCATGGAGAAAACTCCTTCAAAATGACATTCGTAGAATCTTTTTGAATGAAATGAAACTTTTATCAGCTGACCATAAAGTTTGGTGAACGTACAAGTACTTTTTAATGGTATACTGCTTTCTATTTCCATTACTGCAAGTCCTTTAAGATTATTTTTGACCAGAACGAAATTAATTATTCTGCTTAAGTGCTCTCTTCAAATAGAAAAAAGTTATCTTTTATATTAAATTACTAAGGTCTTCCGCATGAGAAGCAATACAAACCCAAAAGGTTAAAGGCTCTACAATCGTAACATATACAGACACAACTTCCTATGTTTGTATCTTAGATAATTTATGGTGTTTTATCCTATTTTTATGATGATTTCAAATTGCATAAAAAGTTAAGCGTGAGCGTAGTTTTCAAGGGCCATTGGGCTCAAGATGTTGTTGTCCTTGTAAATGGGACAGAAAAGGGAGGAAAGTTACCGGGTAAAGTAATACAGGAATAAATCATCTAATTCTTTTGAGTTCAAGGGAGAGAATGGGACTGTATGTCGGTGTGGTTCCGCCTTTCCCCCCTCGTGCACAGAGCGTGTCCTCCTCCTCCTCCTCCTCTTTGTTGCCTTGTATCAGGAGCGGTGATGCTGTAATTACGGTGTGACGAATGACGACGGCATTGTGGTGGTGTCAGGCGCGGAGTCTTTACCTCCGCCACCACGCCCACGGCCACCGCCGCAATCACTACAGTGACAACAGCTCTTCCACTTCCCTCTCATCCATCCTCCCCTCTTCATCCCCACCCCACCTCCTTTGCTTTTCCTCTTCTCCTTTCCTCTCCTCCTATCATTCTATCAACAACTGTAAATGACAACAACCAATCAAAGAAGCAGAGAAACGACACCCCCGGACGACCTGCCCACCGCCAAGACGGCCGCGACGAAAGTCTCTCTGGCGCCTGGAAACGAAATTAGTTGTCACAACCAAAGAAATAAAAACAGGTACCCCTTAAAATAGTAAAATTAAACGTTTTACTAAGACACTGATTATTTCAAATGATAAGGTAAGAGGATGGATACAAGAATTTGCTTTATGAATTTTAATACAGATGTTCATAATTTCAATCAGAAAAAAATAAGCAGGGCCTAAGATCTGATCAATTCAATTCTATTTCAATCGTTTTTTATGTTGAAGCATTAGAATTACTACCAGAATGTCGTTTTATTTCTGTCTTTTCATATCAATAATCTCATACAGGATATAATTGCTATTAACGGTGTTTAATAACCTTATCCAGGCGGCTAGGCATGTCAGGAATTTGAAAACATAGAAGACCGTCACTGCTGGCTACAGGCAGTTCTGTCTTTCTTTGTATTAGGGGAACAACTGCATTTTTAAAATTATTATTGCAGGCACGTTTGCGAACATAACTCACAGTCAGTTAAAATAATACAAGACTGCCTTCTCTTTCTTCTACATTGTATAGAAACCAATTATAAATGTCACAAATCAAAGTTAACCTTATCTGTTGAACATAATTATCTCGTATTAGATGTAAGTGTTCAATTATCTATTTATTTATTTAATTCAAATATTTAAGGGATAGTTAGGTTAATTAGTTTTGCGTTTCCAAAATCCGAGGAAGTGTCTGCTCTTTGGAAGAGGAAAAATCTTCTTTTAGGAAGAATCTGCTGCTTTTCTACATAATCTAATCTCTGAATCTAACCCCACAACATCTGTTTCACAGTACAAGTCTTCTAGGGAATTAAGGATGTTCTTTTCAAGATACATTGATTGGGTCTTGTATTGCACATAAATCTTAATAATAGTGAATAAATGAAAGAGAATATAAAGAGACTATATTGGGGGAGAACATTTAATGGTAACTTCTATAATCTAAAACAACTTTGTTTAAAAAGAAAGATGAATGTATCAATATGTATAAAAATTTTTAATTCAAGCACAATATTCATAAACTATACAAAAAGCTTTCATTTCTCGACTCACCTGCGATCGAGAGAGACGCCATTCTTTTTGTCCTTAAGAAGACACAAGGTACAGTCGGGTGCATAAAGGTTTAGACTTCAGTCATAGTTCAGCACGTGAATAACACATCCCAAGCGTATACTTGTTATCCTATTTTCATTCAGAAGGGACAGGTCCAGTCTAATCTGCCTTGACTTTCAGTAAAAGTACTGTATCTGATTTTCCAACTAGTCAACGGAGCAGGTAAAAACCTTTTCGCACCCGACTGTACGTAGAATGCGAAGGAGCTTCGGAGTCATGAATTGCAGTGCCGAAATTTCTATCACTTTGTGTATTAACCAGGGCCGTAGTCATGAATTGCAGTGTTACAATTATTTTCTGTGAATTAATGATTGGTACATATGGTCAATACTTGGATTTTGGATAGGCCTATGTTAAATTTATTTTTGGGTAAACTTGGTTTAGGGCCCCATAAAAGCTGATTTGGTCAGGGCCCAAAATTTTCTCACTACGGTGCCCCACACTAAAAAAGTTAAAACGATCTGATAACACATGATCGGAAGTCCTTGGTTGATGAATTATTCCCTTTCATAGATCCCATGACAATTGCGGAGAGCTTCACAGGTGTCTACATACATTGATGTAGCATCATATTTGCAGTGGTCGTTTCATTCAAGAGGGCTTTGAGATTCCCCACAGACAGCAGTCTAGCAGATAGAAAAACCTGGACGGATCAAGTGACTGAGTATATGAAAGACAAGCAGATTATTAATTTGCGTCTTCGAAGGAAATGCGCACAGCGTGTTATGAATGTTGAGGATCTACAAGGATAATGTGTTGTGGAGTAAGATTGTGAAGAGTGTCTAACGACTGAGGCGCAGGGTACCGATTCGGTATCCACCCCTTTTGAGAATGGCATGATGGAATTGGTCTGCCCTATCCATCAAACCGTCATGGTACCCTAAGATTGTAGGTGAAATGCGCGGGAGCACTTTCATGCATAAACTACATTCTTGCTCTAACGTCCAGGGGCACATTCTCGAGAAAGTCTGGAGAACGTCCTGTACACGTCGCCAATGGAGGAAAACGCCGAGCGTTTCTGACCTAGCTCACCAGCTCAACAGGGCGGCATCATAGTAACAAGCACTGTACTCAGGCTCACACGTTTTATATTTCTACGATGACACGGTACTGTTGTGTTCCATTATGTAAAAACAGAACTGGAGGACATAAATTTCCGAAGGATAAAGGACTAGCTTTAAAATGGAGAGTAGCTATTCAACGAGTGGTTAAAAAATTAATGATGTTTCTTTCCTTATCCAGCCGCAACTTAAAGTTGTAAGCAACCTGGAGAGCAAATATTCGTGATTTCAAAGTTTTCAACATGATTATCTGATAAACTAAATTTTCTTACTTTTTTTTCACAGCTGCTGCAACTATGCCACTAAAGTTGCTTTCCTTTTTCAATAGCTTTAATGTCATTACTATGTTGACTGTCTACTGCCAATCTAAATTGCATGTAATGTACTACATTACTGTACGTTAATGTTTTTAGATGTGTTATGTGTTCATTAGAAACTGTTTTGAACCCAGTCAAAGGCCATGTGGGAATAATAGGTTCAGGAAGAGTTAGGATTGTTTTGAAACTGTTGTTGATATCATAACTTTCTAATCTAAAACAGTAACAGAAAAGAGTACCAAAGAACCATGAAAAAAATGAGTGTGTGGATTGTAAAAATATTGTATAATAATAATAATAATGAAAAAATCATCGTGCCCGGAAAACAGTCGGGAGTGTGTGAACGCTAGGTTTTAGCCCAAATATCAAACAACACCTCTCAATCAAATCAATTTTTCGTCCCCTTGTTGAAATTTCACGCCTTGAAAGTTCAAATTTTAGTTTGTTTACTGTCCAGCTTCGACAAGCTGCCATCGCTGCCCATGTTTTTGCCCCAGGAATAGGGTGCTCGGTGCACTGGCGCCATCTGCTGGAGCAATTTTTCGCGTTTTTCCCCATAAGACGTACCTTGTATAGTCCGATTAGATAGTCACCTAAAATACCAGCCCATACATTAATCTTGAACTGCTGCTAGTGTCGAGCCATCAATGTCACCACGGCCTGCAGATATGGATTGTGGAAATTAATGACACATTAGTCTGGCTTTGTATCATTGTAGTGGAATAACCAGCTTCCGCAGTTTACCCCCTATTTTAGATTCACCCTGTATAGAATGTTGTATAAATATTTTCGAATTAGATTAAAAAATGGTTATGATAAAAATGCGAGTCACTATTTCTGGAGTGATCCTCTTAGTTTTTGAAACTTCTTTGCAATTTTAATTTAACGTCCTTCATAAGAGAAAAGTGACAGATGATTCTTAATTAGGAAAAAAAAAGACTTTAAAATTTGTCTTCAATAGTTAAGAGATAGTGTTTTTAAAAAGTACTAAAAACTCTCTATTGTGGAAACATCTTAAGAAGGTGTAAACGATCGTTTATATGAAGAAAAGATAAAGAAAGTTAAAGTCCTTTACAAGCAAGTTGACACTTCAGGATTCCCCTCTTCACTTCAGTTCATTTCTAAAACGACTAGGGAGCGGCAATCCCCTTACGAGAGGATTTGTAATGAATATTACTCCGAGAGACCCACTTAGCTCAATCTATTAGAATGTAAGAATCGATGTATTGGTTTGGTCTTTGACAAAGGCAATTGTGAGGGAGGAGGGCTTGGATCGCGAGTGTTGATGGCTGACGATGGAGGAGACAGATGGCGCCCAAACAGCCGCCGTTCGGTAAGGAAACCGAAATAGGAAAAATAAAGAAGCATCTCCACGAAAAACACAAACATCCATTTCCCCTCAACTCTCTCCCCTACTTTTCCATTCGATTTTTTCACCCCTCAGCTTTCTCGAGTACCCCCTCCCCCAACCTCTTTCCAGCCTCCATCCATTTCTCGTTGCACTACTGTGCTGTGGTAAAATTGCTCCGACGAATGCGGCGAGCGCAGCCAGAATTGATCACGCCGGATTTCGTCGCGTTTATCTCCTTTACGCAACCTCTTAATTCTTATTAGCGATTAGCATTCTCATTTATTTAGGTCTCTGCACTCTTTCTGTTAGAGGACCATATCCTGTTTCTTATTGTTTTAAAATTGTTTTCTAAATTCAAATTATCTTCTTAAAAAGGCAAATGATTCCTCAAAAATGATTTCTGACGAAATCACCGTGAGGAAGAAATCTCATGAATTAAATACAAGTGAGTGAGCGATAATGGATAGATAAATAGGCGGAAATGTACTATTGAAATAATGAATTACCATTACATAGGTGCGTGATTGGTTGCAAGACAATGGAGGAAATGAATGAAGCCTATAGGCGTGGGTGGAAGGGAAGGACGGACATTCAATTACTCCCAGTACAGATTTCTGCGAGGGTGAGGAGAAATTAATAAAACAAATTTGAACGCCTATGGGAAATGATTACAGGCGTTTTGAGATTGTTCGTCACCCATCACGTGATTAGTTTCAGGCGAAACTTCGGGAACACGCACGCGGGAAGGATGAGAAATTCTTTACGGGGCAAACGCTCCCTTTTTAGGAGGTTAATCGCTTTTATACTCAATAATCTTAATTTTTGTCCACTTTTCATATTTATAAATTTCAGTCTTGAAGGTAAATTTTATAGAAAAAAATATTTTTATAATATTTTGCAAATTAATATAGTTAAAGTTACCGGTTAAATAATAATACTTGGGAAAGATGGGAGGAAATAAAAGATAGCTGATCTATCTTAACTCTCTCGTGTGAAGTAATATCATGTAAACCTTACAACTATGTATTTGGGGGGTTGTAAATTTTACTCAAAATTTCACTAGTTCACACAAAAGCGCTACGACAGAGGATATCTTTTGGTTGTCTTTTAGCCAATTTGAACACTTTTTTCAACTAAACTCAGAATTTCCACAAGATTATGTGTTAAGAAAAGGAATTGGCTGGTTGGTTGTTGGTTCGTTAGGTGTATACCGTTAAAATTTGATCGAATTCCAACGAGTAGTTTCCGAGTTACGTAGTCAAAATCGTAACACTTGGTGGTTAGTACCTACATGTGAGCACGTGTTACGATGTTGAGTACGTAACTCGAAAACTACTCGTTGGAATTCGTTCAAATTATAATAGTATACACAATTTTTATGAACCCTATTATTTCTTCAAACTTCAACATCCTACAGATAAATTAATAATAATTAATATTATAAACTGGAGATAAGCCTATCAAGCATCAGGTAGAAAAAATCTTTTCAACATCCTAGGTTTTATTAAAATTGAGTTATTAACTTGTTGATATTAGTGGCGGCATTTTTATTTCTGTTCATATCTTAGTTATCGTTCAAATTCGGACGAGGACGACGAGGATTTTTTCAGGGGGAAAATCCTGAGATCACGCACTTCCTTCGGAAGGGAAGTAAAGCCGTTGGTCCTGTGTAGTCGTTTGCCGGCTGAACGTTAAAGAACCCTTGCGAGGCAAAATTTGCGGCCCCTATAACGCCGTCCTGAAATGACCATGGCAGTTGAAAAGGACGTTAAAACCAAACCAATCATATGAAACTTTTTGCTTAGAATCATCCATACTACCTCCCCTAAAAGTTTGTGACAGGATTTCAGATACACCCGGTATTGCTATTAATGACCCGACACTTATTGATGTGTAAACAGATGAATAAAAAGTAAGCATATTTATCAGTACTCGTCACCACTGTGAAATTTAGCAGAGGAGGGATTCTCGTTTTTCGTACTCATGGTTACTATTTTTTTGGCTGGAACCCTTGAAGATAGAAGGGCTCTGAAATAATAAGAAAATGGACTTTTTCATTAACAGTATGCCATAACCGAGTGGTTTGAAGAAATTGGAGCGAATGCATTCGACTGGCCAGCCTAAAGTCCTGATCTCAACCCAAAATCTGCGGAACTAGACCAAGCCGAGAAATGGAACAAAATACGAAGCTTACATTTATCGAAGCTTGCAAAGTCTTTCTCGAATGGCGGACAGTTATAGCTCCATATCACTGTACCTGTATCATATCAGCTCCATTTCCACTGTCAGCGCCGGCCAGGTAGCTGAGAGGGCTAGGGCGTAGGCTTTCTAGTTCTCGAGTCCGCCTGGTCGTGGGTTCGAATCCCACTGTGGGCATGGATGTTTGTGTTTGTCCTGGGCTGCGTACAAATATAACTGGTGTAAAAGGCGCAAAATGACCTTAGTAGTCGACGCCAAAATTTCTAATAAACCAACCAACCAACCACTGTCAGCTTATTAATGGTAAAAAAATTTGTATCATGGCAATATTGAATAACTTTTGAACATAAAACACAATTATGTGTCCTTTTCAGCATGTTTTTAGCAAAGAAACTCCAAAAGTTTTATTGCTATATTTGTTTATTAAATAGCGGAAGAATGGAGCTACTGATTGTTTTCACGATGTCCGTCTGTCTTTCTGTCCGTCCGACCGTCCCCTTTATAATTTCCGCATTATTTAAGGTAGAAGGTTGAAATTCGGAATGTAACTTACTATCGGCATGCGCACCTTTACTATTTAGTTTGGTTTTGATTGGCCGACTGGGGTCGGAGTTTCGGGGGTGGAAATTAGAGGGGACCAAAAGGTCTACGCGTGTTTATGCATATAAAGGAATGAAATTCGGTATGCAGGTTCCTCTAAGCAAGATCAACATTACTGTAAAGTTTGGGCCAAATTGTCCCAATACGGTCGGAGTTATGAGGGTGGCAATCACTTTGTCTTTAGAAATATGGCAACATATGGAGTGTCATATATCATTCGATCGAAAATGATGAGAAAATAAAGAAGATAGGGTTCTTTAATATTTTCTAAATACAAGGTTTGAGAAAATCAATTTTTGATTTTAAAAAATGGGGAGGGGATTTAAAAAGCGCAGACGAAGGAATAAAAAATAGATGATCTCCGGGCTTCCGCTACTTTCCTATACCTTCCTCGGGAGGCTTAATTTCTTGTTGCAGAAACAGCTTATAGAAAGCACAGGACAAAAAATGGTGTCTACCATAGAGGAAGCGCAGTTGGTAGTAGGGCTTGCCTAAAGAAAATTACCGACCACTGTTCAGAGGAGATACTGGTTAACTTACGATAAGCAACCACTAACTAAATAAAAAGTCGATTAATGCCTGAATGAAAACCTTTTTGGAGACCTTTTTGGTAGTGAAAAGGGTCTAATCGCTCGCTGCTCTTCCTTTTCTGCGGCTTCCGAAGTAGGCGACCAAATATGCTGAATGGTCTGTAGAAGGCTTGTCGAAAGGAGTGGGAGGTGAAAGACATAAATGTCTTGTGACGTAATCTTCTGGAATGGAATTTACGATTCAGGATGTAACCATGGTCATCATAGAGAACACGATCGGTAAGTTGCAACATACTCAACCCTTTGTACGAGGTACAGTCAATAAATTGTAGGAGGCAAAGGATATTTCACGATGAAGTCAAGGAGTGCGTGTGCATTTGGTTCAAACGGCAGCCATAGGATTTCTACAAGCATGTCATTCTGCGCTGGTGTCACAATGGGATAAATACCTAAACAAATGCGGACAATATTTTTGAGTTTGGTTAAATAATTATTGTGAAATGTCCTCTGCCTTGTTATTTATTGACTGTATCTAACATTTAACGAAACTATGACCTTCAGGAATAAACACAATAGATGAAAATTGAGCTGCTTGATTAAATGAAATAGTATTACTATGGAGAATGAATAAAGAAATTATGAAAGAAAAATAAGAAGATCGAATTTTATACGACCGGTCATATTTATGATCACTAATTTGGTGCTGTCGTTTGGAATTTCATTATTTTACCGCTGGTCTTACACTGAAATTGTACCGCAATAAAAAAATAAAAGATATTAAAAAAAAACTTTAACGCATCATTGCATTTATCAAGATACACTTTTTTTTTTTTGCTCCTTTTTTGTTTGTTTCGCCTCCTTTATACGGCAATCGAACGAACTCCGTTTTTTTTCCTTAATGAAATGATGAAAGGGAATTAAGAAAGCAATAATTTTGTTGTCAATCGATGAACGGTTTATTCGCAGCAAATTTTATGCTGACGTTCTTGTCGGAACATATTTGAGGGGCCACGAATGAGGAGTATACGTCGGACTCTCCCCTCTCACTCCTTCTTAAGGATATCCAAAAGGCGACACCGGCTTGGCGCTCCCTGGCGGGGGATCCGAGCCACAAACGTCCTTTTTCGTTTGGTTGGCAGTAAGGAAATTAATGGGTACCTCACGGGGAAAGGGCCATTTATTATCTTCTCGTCTCGTTCGCCACGAGGAGACTTCGTCTTTTTCTTCTTCCAATGAACCCTCGACACGGGCACTATTAATGTCGCGAGCGTAATTTTTCAATTAGAACAATTATCATGACTCTGATCGGGTTTTTACTGCACTCTGAGCTAGGCATAAAGATGACATAAGCAAATTTTATGGCCTCATCATGCGGCCGACCTCTTGCTGCCGAGAACCACAAGAGTGCGCTTCAGACCCAAGAAGAACAAAAGAGTGACGAAGACAAACACAGACCCTCCTTCTGTTGTAATAGGCCTATAAAAAATAGATATAAAAGATAAAACAGAAAAATTTTAACTTCCTTTTCAAACTGCCGTACACAGATTTTAAACAAAAAAATTTACCAACTCTTGTTACACTCCGTCAGCAGTAAACGGTATTTTAAATATTACAATTTTGTTCTTTATATATCCTTATTTTTTTGGATAAATTATCTCGCTAATTTCAAAATCTTGCATCTTCAATTTTTTTTAAATAAAAAAAAATAAAACGAGACCATAACTTCTGTCATTAACTTATTATCCTTTATCTGCTTAAAAATTCTCAAAACTGACACTAGATCGATTTTTTGATGGACTCTAAGATACAGTATTAACATTGAATATATAAACCCAAGTTATGAATTCAAGCATAGTAACTTTAATGGCAATTCGAATTAGGCATCTATAACAATAATCATACGGTTTAGTAGATCTTAATGGTACTGCCCCAGAAGAGCTAAATTTTATCTGATATTCGGTGTAACAATAGATTATACAAAATCTTGCAAAGGTATTGGGACAACCGTTAGAACTAGAAAATTCAGACGATAATGTTAGTGAAAGTGTGAAGCAAGCAATAGTTTGCATAAAGCTTTAAAGCAGTTATATTTAGTTATCATAAAAAAGGGTCCTACAGAAGGACTCCGTGCTATACGTGGTACTCTGTTAAACTTAACCAAGCCCATCGTGGGTAAAGTCATTGTGACTTGTAAACGAAAGGGGACAATAATGTGAAACAGCGCTGTAATCTCACTGAGTGCTATGGACGGATTGTCTCTCTCTGAGATAATCAGTTTGTTTCTGCTGCCAGAAACATTAAGGAATATGAATAAGCACCAGGAACCATCGTTAGTGGCAAGATCGTTTGGAGAAGTTGAACCGAATGGACTACCATATGAGAATTGCTGCCCATAAGATCACAATGGTTAAAGTGGTCGCTATTGTAGTATAGACCTGCGGAAACAGATGTGTGGAGCGATGAATCTTGGCAATCTAATGGTCGCTAGAATATGTGTATGGAAAATAACCGGTGAACGCTACATACCTTTCGTGATTGTGTGGGGCTGTTACTTTTGGGATGGCCTGAGTCCTTTGGTTCATGCAAAATTAACTGTTAATTCCGAGGTTTACCAGGACATGCTAGGCAATTCTGCGCTGACTACAATGTGAGAAAAATTTGGCTTGGGTTCATTTGTTTATCAACATAACAATGCTCCCATTCACGAATCAAAAGTCTGTAACTGGATGGTTCTTTAACGTAGGCTTGGAATAACTTGAATGGCCTTCACAGAGTCTTAACCTCGGCCAATAGAACACTTGTAGGATAAGCCAACTTCGTGCCTGTCCACTTCACCCAACTTCAGTATTTCAGCTGGCAGCTACTCTAAATGAGGAGTGATACCAAATTCCAGATGTAAGCTTCCAGAAACTTGTGGACGAATAGCAGGTGTGTTAGCTGTAAAAGGTGGCTCGGCTACTTATTATACTTACATAATTTCGTTTAATCTGGCGAGTGCCCCAATACTTTTGGCAAGGTAATGAATGTAGCTCTTTTTTGACAAGAAAGTACGTTAAAGCAATTCAGTTATAATAGAATTGATTGAGAACGAAATCTTACTTGGGAGTTGAAACAAGTTTGGATATAATAATCTTGCTTGTCTTATCACTATTTAGTCCCGGGTGTATCATGATTCTAACCAGTATCTTGGTCTACTTGTTAATTGACCAGGTCTTGAATATATTGTTTATTTTTTAAAATTTTAACCTGCTGAAAGGTTTACGATTAAGCCTGTCATAGCAAAGAGAGTCGATGTTATATGAAATCGATAATACATGAAAGCAGTAACTGCAAAAATTTAATTCAGTCGCTTCAATAATACCTAATGAAATGACATTATATAAAGGTTGGTAGCCTACGTTATATAAAGAACTTACTCAGCAGTCTTAAATGAATCTTTAAAAATATAATTTTATTATTTGGTGTCCATCTATGCGATATATTTACTTCTTGATTCAATTGATTCAGCAGCTTATTTAATTAAGGAAAGTGTTTCCTTTTGTGCTCGTGATGAAGTTGTCTATTATTATTCTAATTTGGAGGAAGAAAACTAATTTCATTACCCGATTGGATAACCGAATTAAAAAGCATTCTATTTATCGTATTTTTGGTTCGGTAAACCACTAGACGAATCACTTTAAATTAATTATCACTATTTAGTATTAGCATTAAATCATTTGAAAATTTATTAGCAGCACTGACGACCTGGTTTTATCGCGAATATCGTGACTAAATAGCGCATAAGAAAAAAGTGCAACGCAAGAAAATGTGAAAAATTGAAAAGAGTCCAAGGGGGGCTTTTTCAGTGTTTCTCATGCGTAACAGTTGTTCGTCTGCACAAACACAAAAGGGAATTGTTTCTCTTAAAGGTTCCAATGCAGTTAATTAGCGCGTGAACAGCTAATGTCCTCGGGATATTGGCGTGGTGACGAGGGGGCAAAAGTGTCGGGCAAATGGGCGGCGTTCCCTACCCCGGAGTCTCGGTCGGATAATAACAGACTGGCGACGGAGCCTCACCGACTGTCATGGCTGTAATTTTCGTTCTGATCAGCCTCAGCAGGAGAAGCAGATGACAGAAGCACAAAAAGCAGCGCCGTCGAGCCAGGGACCTCTCGCTGCGACAAAGATACCGGTTCCTCGTGGACTCTGCAGGACACCAGTCTTCACGTGGGCGGGACAAAAGGCCACGGCGACCGACCGGACATCCCACAGTTCGGCGAAGAGAAGAGACGCTGACCAGGAATTATGGGAGGAAACCAGAAGGAAAAGGAGGAGGAGGAGGAAGAGGGAAGGGAAGAAAAAAAATCGCAAAAAAGCAATAAAGAAGGAAAATGAATCAATAATAAGTGACTGGAGAGTTTCAATCTTTCCAGTGAAAACATTCGCTCGTTTATGGGCGCTAGCCGATCGTTACGGTCTCGTCAAAGCGAAAATGTCTAGACAATGTGAATGTGAAAAAAATATACAAAAAAACAATTAAAAATAATAACAATATCAGTCCCCGTATCGTTTTATTTATGAGGAAGTGCTAGATTATTAATGATCGAATTGTGTTGACCCACTCGGGAAAGCGCAAACCGTTAAAATTCCCATTAATAATAAAAAAAAAAAAATAAAGCTAGAACTCTTTTCTTATTAAGAGAGGCAATTTAAGTGTCTTAATTCAAAGGTTCCATCATTTGGAAAAACAATGAGAGGATCGCCTTCAAGTCGCATCTCCACTCCCTTTCTTACCTCACCGACGAGAATGAGCCAAGACCGAGGAGCATCCGAAAATTCGAGTGCAATATACGGTGGTGTTCTTGCGACTTTAAAACATCGTCGAAATCATCAGTCTGCGTGGGCGGGGTTGTCATGTGACCCAAGATTGTCGCGTTCTGTCGTCGTCCGTGTCGAGCATTGGGTCGTTCTTCTCCAATCACGACGGTCGCCAAACGTAAGTCGTCGTCGCCTCTTCCGTCTTCCTCTCCCCCTTTTGCTGCCGTCGTCCCCGGCTGCTGCCGATCGATATCTTCTCCTTTTGTCTCCACTTCTGCTTCTTCTTCTTACCATTTTTCATGGTTGCTGTAATACTAGCGTCTTAAAACGTTTCCTCTAGTTTCGTAGTAACTTAATTTCTCGTTTAAGGAGTGATATGTAAATTTTACCGTTTTCTTCTTTTATTTATTTCTTGATTAAGTAATTAAAACGCTATGAAGACAAAAAAAAAAACTGAAAACATTTTAAGTATTTTTTGAAGCTTTTTATTAGGATCTTCATAACATTTTATGTCTATTAAAATTACAATATGCAAATGCACATAGACTAACCAAACACTGTAGATTAACATCATGACAGAAATAAGAAAGCTCTTGTTCACAAGAAATGTAAATTTAATGGAACATACATACGTATTTCGATTACCCTGTGACCATCTTTCAAAGAAGTGTAATACAGATCGAAGAAAACAAAGTTTTTTTATATAACAACACCCAATCAATAGGTCAACCTAACCTAATAAGAGGTCGCATAACCAATCAGTAAATAGGATAAATATAATAAAATTTGATACATTAACAGAAACGATGAATTAAATGTTATATGTGAAATTGCAAAACTGGTGAAACAAAAAACAACATTTTCAGTGATGTTAAAAGTATCATTACTGAATTCACGAATTCGATAGTTCCGTTGCCAAGTTTTTTTCCGAATTTTTTTTGATTTTGACTTCAGATCCGGATAGAGCATCAAAAAAGTAAGGAAAAATAATAATTGGCACATATGTCTTATCTGCTCGCGAGGACAGTAATGATGTTTTTAATAACATCGTTCTGGCAATGCAGTACCAGGCATTCTCAACTGGTTTAAAATTAAACTGCAAAATTAACAATGCCAACAATAAAAAGAATTAAACAATGGGAGTTTTAATGCCAAAGTCACAAAGTCGAAATTCTCCCATGCTGCCTGTACACAGTAAAATTTTCGGGTCCATTTTTTTATTCCAGTGCTGCTAAGCGGGTTCAATAAGTGTTCATTCAGTTATCGACTTCAGTTTTGGAATCTCCCATTTTTAATTTTGTAATTTAAAAATTCATAACATAATAGAAGAAGATAAGAAATCACTATCCCACAAAAGAATTTTATAAAATTATAAAAACTCTTTTTTATTTTATAACGTACATTTCGGAGCTTACTATCTCCTCTTTTTGTGGAGTAGTGGTTTCTTATCTTCTTCTGTTATCATCTTAGTGTATACAGTTTGGCTTTCTTATATTTGCATTATCTTCATTTATAGCGTTGATTGTTAATGTGTCAAAGTTTGCTATTTTTATCCTATTTATTGATTGACTGTTCTTTATTATATAAAAAGCTGTTCATTTTCCTCGATCTGCATTACATTGAAAGATGTTCACAGGTTGACCGAAATACATGTATGTAACCAATAAACTTGCAGGGCAAGATGGTTCTTATTTCTATCAACATACAAATACACGTTATGTACCATCTTCTTATCGTAATTTATTTTCATGGTTCATAACTCATATCTAGTATTTTATGCTTCCTTTGTAACGGTTTTAAAAGAAAATATAAACACGGAAATAAACAAAGCAGTGAAAAAATATGACCCCATAGTAATAATATTTTTGACGGTTGTGCAATGCGGTGCATCCCATAATACCCAGCGATCCTCTCTCTCCTCTCTCTTTCTCTCTCTCTCTCTCTGCAACTCTTTGAGTCCCCGGCGTGTGAGATTCGGTTCGGATGATAATCTGTGTTTTTAATAACGTCACCGTAGCGAACATCGCGTGACACCGATTCCCCTCGTGGCATTTCCTAATCCTTTTGCCGAAGGTGTAAAGCACGGAGATCCACCCACGAGCCCTCGGTTGGGCACCACGCCCTCCGTGTGACAGCCAGCGCACCAGCTGTTCGCTTTCCCTCAAAAACTCTTCCGATCCCTCCCCCTTCATCCCCTCCTCTTCGTCGGCGACCCACAACATGTCCTCCACTCTAATCCTCCCTCTCTACATAAAACACACACACAATCCCAGTATTCACTTCTCTCAGCAGAGTAAACGCCCCAACCAGACCAATGAACAAACACTGCATTCGCTCTTGTTTTCCTTCAGAAAACCATGTTAACTGAATTCGCTTTATTTTTGAAAATTAAATGTGATTCATTTTTTGTGGCTTAAAACTGAAGAATTTTCTATTTTTCTCCCCTTAAAAATTTAAAACAAATTTTTGCATTCATGTTGTTAGAAACAACTCCCCCCCGAATTCCTTTCAATTTCGAAACTCAAAACATATTTTTGTTCACTTTTTAATTAAATATGTTTTGAAATTTACTTAAAGATGTAATTGATTTAACATTCCTTTAGTGCCTTTAATGAGGCTTCAGCTTTACTGTAAACAAAACCTATGAGAACTTGAAAATGGCATTTTTTGCCAAAATAGATAGTCCTTGGTTAACGCGGTTTTGTTTAACGCGAGTTTTGATTAACGCGATTAAATGAATTGTGACCATCCCTTTATTACGCGTTAAATGATTTTGATTAATGCCAATCTCATGATTACTTTAGACATTTAACCTAATAAAAGTAGGGGAACCGGATTAATTGATTAATGGCAATTTTAAATTTTATTTTTTATTAATGTTTTTTACTAACACCACCAGCACTTTACAAGCTTCCTTATCAGTGCTGGCTTTGTCTATATTTGCATTTGAATTGAATTGAATTGAATTTGACTTGAAATTGAAAATCACTATTCACAAGAAATTTGTATAATATCACGTATGTGCTTATTTCTGCTGCTGTGCAGTCTTCTTTCAGCGTGCAAAATAATCTCACCAATACAATTCAAAACATTTGTTAACATAAAAAACAATTATTTTAAACCATGACTTCATTATAATTTAAACAATATATGAGAAACAAACAATTAAATAAACATAAAAGTTATTTATTGAAAGTGAACATGTCAGTCGTGTGTGACTTAAAAATTTTTTTTGTAATTTTTGTAATTTTTTGTTAACAAATTGTGGATAGTGATTAGACCTCGTTCCCTTATTTATGTCAGTACCCACAGTGTTGGTGAATTTTTACTATTTAACTATTACTATCCGTCTGTGAATTACTGATTCAAACCAGGGCCTAATAATGAGAAGTCTGCTCACTCCGGGTCGGTTTCATTGTTATAGCTGTTGCCAGATCGACGTCCTGCAACAATAATAACGACAGCAGCGCGCCAAGCGTTCAGCTATCTCCTTCTCTTTTCTGGGTCTATTCAGGTACTGTTTTGCTATTGAATTTTGTTAATGACAGGTCGTTATCAAAAGCTTTTTACGATTTTATTCATCGCATTTTATCTGACTGCAAAAAAAAGGTATGTATGCAATTTTCTATTCATAACAGCAAGAATAAAAAAAACTTTAGAGGCCCTATAATTTTTTAAAAAAGATTTTATTTCATCTAATTTAGGGAATCCAATGAAAACCATTCATCAAATTTTCTAATATGGCAAAATCCTTTTTATTTCAAACTATTTTGAATAAGAGTTCCGTTATAACAACCTTAATTCATATAGCTCACGGTTGTTTTATTTTCTTGTTTTTTTTTTTTTCTTTTTTTTTCTTTTCGAAAAGAAAAAAATAGAAAAACGTTTAGTGTAAAGGACTTGGAAATTAAATTTCTTCATAAAAATTTCTCCAATTTAATAAACGACATCTTGTCTCCGTTATGATTGTAAACAATGGATTTGACTTAGAGTTAGTCCGCCACTAGGGAATTTAGACAACATTTGAAAACGAGAGTGGACAGACTTTTCATTATTAGGCTATGGCCGTACCCAGGAAGGGGGGGCGGCTGCATCCCCCCCCCCGAA
>JAHWFO010093131.1:845065-987743 GCA_023313115.1 Rhysida immarginata | reverse complement strand
GTATTAATAAATTTATTTTTGTTTAGTACAGGAGATAATGCTCTAACATTAAGTAAACATAAGATAAAACGTAAGAAAAAAAGACAACGAGCTAGATACACCGGGCTTCTTGCTCGAAAGCGGATCGCAGAATTTTTCCTTTTGTTTCTCATCTTACCATGTTTACCTTATGTTGGACAATTTTCGCCAGTATTTATTTGTTACGAGTTTTCATCAGCTTTCTGATGGTTTAGAAAGGATGGATTTCCGATCTGCTAACTGGGTGCCTGTCTTATCATTGGATTTCACCTTGACTGCTTAGTAGCCCTTAATGCCCATGGAGGCATCTTAGCTGCGCTATGTCCAGGTAGTCCACCTAAATTAATCTAACCCATGGTCCCTGGATCGAATCCAGGCCGTAGAATTTTTCCCTTTCGATCTTCATCTTATATTTACTCTATTCTTATTTATTATCAAAATATTTCTGCGCAGCACTGTGCTGAGAAATATAACCAATCTTCAGGATCTAATTGCTAATAAGTACATTAATTTAATCTGATAATGTCTCTGTGTCGTCATTGCACGCTTGTGAATTTTTGTAACAATGTGATCTAAAAGTGACCTTTTGTAATTAACTTATTTACTCTTTTGCTAATTGCTTTTTGGTCAACATCCTTCTAATTGCTTTTGCTAATAAGTAAACACTGTCGGTAATGCTCCAACAAATATATTAAGATTGAAAAACGAAAGAAAAATATCCGCGATCGGTTATCGAACTAGGGACCATGAGCTCACTATTGAAATCAGATTGTTTGCTATGCAGAATCTTTGCTAAAAGAAAAAAGCTATAAGTGTTCAGTTGATCCTTGATCAATCTTTCTTCAATTAATATTCATCTGACCAAATGAAACGATGGCCTTATAAAGATTCACTAGAATTTTCTATTTATTAATTTCGTGTAACAATATCTTATACTGTACTTTAATTATGCTGAGATCAATCAATAGTGAACTAATAAAAATTTTTACAATTTATTATTATATATGATTAACGTGGTTTCGATTGCTGCGGTGGCATGTGGGAATTAATTAATTGCGTTAATCCAGGAGAAACATGCTGCAAGTCCGACAAATATCTATTTTTAAAGATATTATAAATTTTCCCTATTCTTAATAAATTTAACACAAATATTAAACTTTCTCAATATACTGTATACTGATTTTTTACGCATTTTGCAGTAAACGATTAGTTTATTATAACAAATAATTTCAACTGTATCTATAAGGATTCCTGTTGGGACGGAATGCCTGCAATGCACAACGGAATTCCGCCCACAACCTTCCTCTCTTTCTCTTTGATCTATAGCTTGTGATTTCCATTGGTTTTTCTTTGACAGTTTCTGATTTGGAATGTTTCGTTTATCTTTTTTTTCCCTCCTTGGAGCGCTTTCCTTCAAGATCACGTGACCGGATCGCTTTCACCTCCTACTTTTTTATTTTACATACAAAAAGGCAACCTCCTTCTCTCCGCTTGAAATCTTGTAACACAACTTCAATGAATAATCTCATAAATAAGCGGCAGACTTGTCGAAAGTAGAAGAGGCGCTTGAAGGCCTTTGATAAGTCGTTAAGATCCACGGAGCGAAATGTGTGGGGGGTGGACTCGGGTATGGGGGAGGAGGAGAAGGTGTGAACAAGAAACCCTTTTGTCATTCTTCCCTTTGCTCTCTTTCATACCATCGGCTATATTCGCAACCTACGCTACCATTTTTTTTTAATCATGGGTTCTCTTCTATGTTCTATAGCCCATGTCTCACTCGATGTTGCAATTCGATCGTATGGACCCCTGTGGGTTAATTTAGCAATACTTTTAATCTGACTCTTCACACCTGGGTCGATAACATTTTCATTTAAACGAATTCCATTCATTATCCAGTGGATCTATAGTGCACTAATCGTAATTACAATCGACAGGAAAACGCGTTTTCATTATGCGTTCTCAATCAAATCTATGTCCAGGGTTTGATTTTAAAAGATCAAATATTAGCTTTGCAATACAGATTAAAGATTAATTCAAATTGAATTATGCATTCGTTCGATAAGGTTAAGATATGACTATACCTAGTGGCTAAGCCAACTCTTAAGCCCTCCCTGCACTGCACTGGCAAAACAAACGTTTCTTTTTTTTTTTCTTTGCTAGAGTTGAGAATGTGTTGATTCCAGATCTGAATTTCTAATTTTGCCAATACATTAGGAAGTCAAAATTTACATACAAATAAAAATTTTTGAGATAGTACATTTTTATTATATCAGTACTTGATACCCGATAAAGTACAAATAGATATATGTATAGCCGTATGAATTTGAATGCTATTGAATGCATAACTTAAAAGCCAGGTGTATCTGATGCAAGATATCCAGAATGAGTATATTTGATTTAGGTTGCAACACATTTTTCCCCCAATCGCAAATTAATTGGTGTTGAGAATGTTATTGTAAGTCCTGTTGTTCTAGCACGTGCAAGAAATTGCCCGTGAGGCGTCAAGTTTAATAAGCCTGATAAGCAAACGTACACCGAAGACAGAAAATTTTCTCCGGACTCTTTAGCCGAACAAATAAATCCGGGGGAGTCGTTGGAGAAATACGTGTGAAATCAAAGCCCTTTGACGGTCGTTAAGCCTAATATCCTGGTTGCAATGAGACGCTCGGGTTTCAACGGCCGACTTCACAATAAACGAGGTTCAACAGAGAAGCAATAAATCAGGTTTTTACTGCGGAACACGAGACAAAAGGACTTAGAGGACGATCTCATCAAGGGGAGGGCAAAGGGCACGGAGGCTACACACCAACGCACCCCCTTCCCTTAAAATAACCCCCTTTCTCTTACTCATTCGTTCATTTCCCCTCATTGTTTTTGCTCTTTTTTTAAGGTTGATTTTTGTTTCGCTCCCTGTGTAACAAAAGAGAAATCAAAGACGCCATTGTTCTTAGAAACTCATCACCGAGAATCAGAAACGCCAACCTTAAAGCGCGTCTCACATTGACACAGCGCATATAAAAGAGCTCGGATTAAGATATAAAAAATTACACTCGAGAATGCTGGATACTGTTGCCTTTTCTATTCCAGGTATAATTACAAACGGCACTTGTGTAAATTAAAACCTTCGGGAACAGCAAACATTAAAATTGTCTCAAATTAAAAGTTATTTTCATGTGGCTAAAATAAAAGTTCGATGAAATTTGACCCTTCAAAAAAAAAGGGACAAACGACTCATTTATTATTTCATCTTACGAAAACCTGGGAAATAAATTAACGTGTGATATGATAATCTGCTTTAGATGATGGAACTTAAATACAAGGGAGGAAAATAGCGCCGAATATCATTTCTGTAATTAAAGCTTGTAACATAGGTTTACTCTGATATCATAATGCGAGCTCATCTCGTAAAAACAATTTTATAAAGGAAAGAATAATCCGAATAAGCGAAGAAATTGAACGCATCAACAAATTACTAAAGAGAATACGTTTTTAAGTTTCTTTATTGGAAACCGAAAAATTGTCTAAATAAGTTCTTTTAACCGCGTCAAACCAAACAGGGACAAAAATAAAAACAAAATGAAAGTTATTAAAATTATCGATTTTGTCATAAAATGTTTTTTTGTAAATGTGTAATTATAAAATTGACACATAAAGCTATGGAATAAGGAAAAAAGAACATAAGAAACAGAATGAGACCACATTTGGCGTGTGTTTAGAATCGGAGAAGCGACCCCCTGAACAACTTACCTGCATATCTCTCTTGTAGAGCAGCAAAGCTCTAAATCTAAGCTGCTTCAACTGAAAACAGGATTTTTTGTATGATACCGATTTTATCGTCATAAGCGGCCGGTATTTTGCACCACCATCAGATCCTGACAAGCACCAACCAATGAGTGAAAGCTGTCCGTCAATAGATGCGAAAGCTACAAACTATTTTATTAAGCAAATTCTATTTGATTAAATTGATTATAATAAAGTATATAATTAGCGAGCTTTCCTTGTAAAATTATGTATTTTTATACACTGTAAAAATTACTTTATTATACGTGTCCAGTTATTTTTGTATTTATTTCCTCTCACATTTACAAGGCCCTTTAATGATCCGCAGACGGGCAGCTCTAAACTGCCGTCACACTTTCATGTATAAATCAGTATTATACAAAGAATCCCTATTTTACACTTTGATAATCTTCTGATACAAGACCCATACGGCTATGCTTAAACGGTCTGCAGCCCACTTTAATTATAACCACCGGGTATATAGATGTCCCGGTACATGTTTTTACTTTTCAAATGTAAAAACCATGCTATAGGTCAATTACTCTTTTAAAGTATGAAAGAGTAATTATACTTACACCTGATGATCTTGATGCAATCTAATAATCTCGTGTACTACATGCTGAGGGATTTTGATCTCATGATCTCATTCAATGAAAAACATTGATGCTAGCTTTCAGTATCATTTTGGTATTCAATTGTGGAGAAATGTATTATTTGTTTGTTTTAATTCTCTGCAACCAAATAGCAGTTCCAGTTTAGTCTTTGTTTAAATGATGACAAGCGGCAAACGAGCCTAATGTTGAAAAAAGTTAATATCCGATATATTTATGGACGACATTCTTTTAAACAATAACTCGTAGATCGGATTTCCTTAAAAAATAAATAAACAAAAGTTTCACAATGACAGGACAAACGATCCAGCGTGGCTTATGGATCAAATGTAGTATATTATCAATTTAATTTCACAGCTTTCCAGGAAATACAAAAAAGCAAGCACATTTTATAATTTATATTCCTGGAAAAAGTATGAAGCTGCCATCGCATACATGCGTCAATTTCTACTTTAGCTTCTCAAGTTAGTAATTTGCTTCTCAAAGGCATTTGTGGGCCATTATGTTAGCTCAAATTTCCAAGTTTGCTATTTTTTTGTTAAACCCTTATAAGAACGCAACTCGCTTGATGTGCTTTGTCTAGAGACTAATAATTGTAACAATTTAAAATTAAGATGGGTCTCAAAAGTTAATCAAAAATTTAAGTTTTTTATTCATAGATTTTATGATTTTTTTTTTATTTCGGTAGTAATTAAATTTATTTTATGAAAGGAATCCAGAATCGAGTTATTTAATGCAATCTCATTCAAAATACAGGGTGTCTCACCTAAAGTAAACCAATAGCCAATTTCAAAAATACAAATTTCTGGTAAATAAATTTTCGCACTATTGTATTGGCAATTATAGATTCTGTACCATTAGATCATCATAACTCATTATTGCTTATCCTCTTAAGACTGTTCTTTTGCGATTATTTTAAGTTATTGAATAGATTATAATTATTAACCTTATAAACAAAACTTGGAGGCTTAGTTGTAACTAAAACATAGCGATGGAGCAAGTTGACAAGGAAACAAGGGGCAAATTTACATACTGTTGGAGGCCATATAAAAAGTCAAAACCTGGAGAACAGTGGGTACAATGCACAGAGTACAAGAGGAGAGCACATGATCACTGTATTACAACAGGTAATTCAGTATATTTTGTACCTGTAAATTTTTATATGGTAATATTTGTATTTGTAATCTGTATTTTAAATGTGTGTATCCTGACTCATTTGTAATTTAGTTACTGAATTAAACGAAGTAATAAATATTGCAAATTGTTGGAATTTTACGAGGGGTGTCAGCAAATAAGTTCCGTTTTGTTATGTAGGCTTAAAAAGGTGAGTAATGAAAATCCGGCAACGTTGCATGAAAGAGAATGGTCTTGTGAACGAATGCGGGATGAGTTAGCTCAGTCGCTCGACTAATACGGTCAGGAGAGGTAATGCAAGTGGCGTCCTCCAGTTCTGTTCTCGTCCTTTTCTAGCCACTGTACCGCCACCATCGTTCCTAAGCCGCCTCGGATCGTTGTGCGCGGTGTCATTCAGTTTCTCCATGCTCGCGGTTTCAAGTCAATGGATATTCACCAACAGCTTGTTTCTGTGTATGGAGAGGATGTGAAGTTTGAGTCAATGGTGAGAAGATGGGTTCGCGAGTTTAAAGCAGGAAGATACGATCTTGAGGACGAAAAAGGGAGAGGTCGACCTTCACTCGTCACGGACGAAATGATGCAAAAAACAAGAGAAGGGGAATGTTGACTGCAGCTGTACGCCTCCTCCACGACAATGCTCGGCCTCAAGTCGCTCGTGTCACCACTTATCTTCTTGAGCAGTTTGGATGGAATGTTCTGCCCCATCCACCCTATAGCCCTGATTTAGCCCCTTTCGACTATCATCTGTTCCCGAAATTAAAGGAGAAATTAGTGGGAGAACGCTTCAGATCTGACGAGGAGGTCAAGGAAGCAGTCAACAACTGGACAAAAGAGATGGCGGCAAGCTTTTACAAGGAGGGGATTTCAAAGCTCGTTTCCATGTATACAAAATGTATTGAGATCGGTGGGGATTACATAGAAAAAAAATTCTTGTAAATTTTATTCTTTTTCAATAAACACTCGATTTTATAAAATTAAACGAAACTTATTTTCTGGACACCCCTCGTATTTCCAATAAACTTTATATTTCATTATGTTAAATGGTGTGGAAACATACTTTAAGCATTGTGTATGTTCACGGGGCAAATTTACACAGGTGAGATTACCTCAAAAAATATTTTAATTTAAAACTAATATAAATTTAAGATAAATTAAAGGCACCATACTGTAGCTTAAAGTTCAACTAATGAATGGATATGAAAATTGAGTGAAATAGATTTATTACTAAAAATCCAAAAGTGATAATAAAAAAGTGTGTAAACCTGCCCCGGTCTCCCCTGCTTTTATGTGAGGCGTTTTTATGTGTATTCCATTTTCAAAAAAAACCAACGCCATTTGGTTCACTGCACTATGTATAGCACTTCATGAGTGTTAAGCCATTTAACTTAGAAGATAAGGTCAGTTCTGACATGTCAAAAACCGTTCTAATTTTTTTCTAGTGAAGAATACGTTAAACAAAATGCATTACCAATACATGTATAATTATTAGCTGCTAATATGGACTAGAAGTATTTTAAACAATTCTGAAATTTCCCATTTTTCTGTATGTGGAATGGTATAATCAAAGGTTCATACAATCCAGCGCATTTTCTACTAGGGTAGAAGGAGGAAAAGCAGCACAGCTGTTTGACAAGAGCCTACGATTCTGAGGAGCATACAGAGATATTGTGGTACACACAATTGATATATTATGAGGGATCTGCATTTGACCAGGACTTGATCTAGCTCTGCACCTCTCCAACGGTCTGTCTATAATAATACTGGCCGTATTTGACAAATTCTTTAAAATGTTTCCAGTGTATTATAGTTTATTAAACGCACTCTTTTACTGCAAAAATCAGGGTTTGCTTCAACATTGCCTTGAGCTGACCATTTCCTTGTTAGTTTGCAGAATACGAAATAATTTTATGATCGATTGAATAAAAATTAATAGGAGATACAGATGAGTCAGACTCATCTTTCAATGTAAAAAAATTAAAGCTGGAATGTTGGTTCAAGTTGTAAGTGCGCCTCGAGATCTATCAAACACACTTTACTATTCATTCAACTAGATGGTTGTCTTAGGGAGTAACAGTCTATTGAACTGTGATCATTCCCTCAGACTTGCAGCCTTTGTGCTTTTATTTTTTTCGACGGCATTTTTTGAAATAATCGGATTCATAATAGCATACGAATCTTTATAATTTACTACGTATTATCGTAAATAATTTTTTGACGATATTTATACTTGTCTTTTAGAGGAGCACAACTTGTATGTATAGCGTGATATGAACTTAAATAAAAATGAATAAAAAATAAAACAGATAAACAACTCTCTTTCTTCTGTATCTGAAATGTCGATTTCAATTCGTTCCATTTTAAATTCCAAAAAAATCTTTCTACGTCGTTTGAGAGCGAAAAATCCATCGAATTGGCGAATCATAGAAGAAAGGCGAAGATAAAATACACTTTCAAATGCGACGGTTTCAAGGAAATGAATCAAACTTTCATTGGATTCGATCGTTTTTCTTCTCCTCCTCCAATAAATCCTCTCGACTGCGGCAGACGATGCATTTTTTATTCTCACTCACTCTTTCCTGCTGTTAAATTATGGAGTAATTGTTCGTCTAACCTGTGGAGATGGTTGGCGACACCATCTTCGCCCCTTCTGTGTCCTCCCACCCACTTACGTCTCCCAATCCATAATAATATTTTTCCTCTTCAAGAGCCCCTCGTTGTCATTCGCATGCAAATGAAAAGATGGCGGGAAAAGAGGGAGACTCTTTTAAGGAATAATTAAGGTTGACAGGCTAGACAGGCCATTCATATTGGGCTCCCAGAGGAACCTCTGCAGATTTATAAGGCTCTCTTTGAGCGTGAACCACTTTCTTTAACGTTACAAACCACGAAAAAAGAATGTTATTCTTACGAAGAAATTCATTAAGTCAATTTCATTGTACACTTAGACGTTGTGGAATCATTGCGTTCACAGCGAATGAGGAAACGTATAAAGTGGATAGCTTAATCTGAATACTGAGCACACAGAGACCCAGCAAACGAATTAAGTAGACCATAGCTCAGTATATGGACGTTTTAAAAAAAATTGGTATATTGCTTCGTTGGGGGAAAAATTGTAATTTTATCTATTTCGGGATTTTCTGGAAAAAAAATAAGAGAAATCAGAGGCTGCTATTCCCTAGAAACGAACAGATTACAAATATGCACGTCTTCATTGAGGAGGAAACTAGCATATAAAACAATTACAGGTTCGCGTTTCTTGGATTAATAGCTTCATATAAAATGTTTATAGTTTTTCCATAAAAACTGAGTTATAAACTTTTACATTTAATTAAGAGTGGCATATTTTTTTCATATCAAGAAATTTAAACTATTTCTCAGGTCATTTTTCTTTAATTAGAAAAATAATATTTTAAAGAAAAAGAATAAAATAAGGAATTTAGAATTTTTCTAAATATCTATTTACAAATACATAAAAATAATTACATATAATTTCATTTTAAATGTCTTTTAACATTACTGTGTTTGAAAAAATTTATTTTATAAGTGCAAAACAAAAGCCTAATAACAACCATTCTTATAATTAAAATACTAGCATACTCAGCCATAAGAATTAAAGCAAAACCACCATATCTATTATCAATATTAAAACGAAAAACCAATTCTCAACCCCCTTAGAATCATTAATCATTAAATCTCAAAAATGTTTGTTAATCGTTGTCGCCTCATTTAAAATATAACTATCGACAAATATACATAAACAAAAAACATATACCTTTGTAATATTAAATTCAAACAGACACCAAGGGATAAATATAAGTCACATTTGACTCCTATAATAAAAAAGGTGCTAGAAGTGATTACCATAAGCGTCCAGACACTTCTGATTACGACGATTACTATTATTTCACTATCCATTCTCATGGCAAAACTTCATCACATTTCTCAGTGGAAGTGTGGTTTTCGATCGGAGTCGTCTTCATTCAAGTTTTTCTCGTCCCACTGAACGATATCGTGGGGAAAAAGAGTTTCCAAGTGTAAGGTGTTTCTACAGGATATGCTGTAAACGTGTCAACATTTGTAATGTTGAGGCGACTTCACAAATTGGATTTTAAATCAACTGGGTCTAAGGCAGTGGTGTAAGAGAAGACTATTGCGTGGTCAAGGAGAGTGAAAAGACACTTTTTAGCGATGATCATAATAGTACTTTTTCAAGGTATACGAGTTTGGGTGTAAACACGAAACGTTCAATGGAATTTGCTGCCTGTTATGGTAAAGATTTGTAAGAGCGTGGAAGGCCCAACAACAGACTCATTTCTGAAATGTACCACTATTTCTTGACCGTCTTATGTTAACATTAACGGAAGATTAATGCGACTTCCTTTTCGAAAAGATTTAATTTTTTCCATTTGGTAGAGGCAACGAGCGTGATACTCGCGGTCCCTGGTTCGAATCCCGGCCGCGGAATTTTTCCTTTCCATTTACCCCATTAATATCAAGATTCAGTCTCTTGTCAATCCCACTATTAGATGGTTACAGCAGAGAAAAGTCCATGTAATTATCTGTCTGGCAAACTCCCACCATATTTAAACCCTACAGAGAATTTGTGAGCAATTATGAAGAAACCTCTACCAGAACTTGCTTCAAGAGAGAGAAGTGAATGTTTCTGGTTTAAAGACCAGATTGGCAGGTTCTGATAAAAGACATCGTAAACCGCTCTTCAGTAATATGGTAAATCGTTTACGAGCTGTCATACAGCTAAGGATGATGCAACATGGAGCTATAAAAGAACTTGAGGGAAAATAACCTGATATTGCCATGTAACGAGTTGAAGCCGGTTTTCTTCATTATGAACATGGCGGCGACTTGGTATCGCATGATCTTTTATAGCTCCATGGTTGGATCCTTCCGCCCACAATATGGCGCATTGCTCGATATGCTCGGTCGATGAGCGCGTAGGTCGTGGCTTTACTGAATTCGCCAATTTTCCCTCCAGTTCTTTTATAACTCCATGGATACAATAAAGTAACCACTTATGATGCGTTGCACTTCGACTAAGTTTTGTACATTTATTTCAAATTATTATGAATCACCTTGAAATTATTATTTTAATTTTGTGGGTATTTTTCAATTATAGTTTTGTTATAATTTATAAATCAATTTTATGTGTTTACACGGTTATAAATCTACAAAGCACATGGGTTCATGTGATGTTTATTTTATGTAAACCAATTAACACATTTTTTTGGAACTGTGTAATATAATCGGTATCATCTCAAGTATCGCAAATTTGTCCATAAGAACGTGTTCCACTGATATGGTCTGAGATGTACTAACAATATAGGGGAAAAATGAAACTACAAGATGTGACAAACTTTTGAACCAATGCAGAATTGAATGACTCATTTCGATTGCATTGTTTCTTTGATGACAGAGAAATGACTCAGATGGAGCCCATCTCTCTCTCTCTCTCTCGCTTTTCCTCATTTTTATTTAATGGCATTCGACCGCACTTTTTTTTAATCACGTAAAAAAATAATTGTCATTCTATTGCCTTCTCTGTCCTGTGCTCTTTCCCCCTCCAGAACGTGAATTTCTCGAGTGCAAATAGTGGAGGGGCATTAATTATTGAGACAGGCGTTGGAGAATTTGCATGGGACGCCAGTATTTCTTCGACGAGATTGCGTGACGGAAAGTGTCTCCTTTCAAACTCTCACCCCTACCATTCTACCCATCCCCACTTTCATCCGTAACGGGTAAAAAATGAATCTTCCCTACGAATGGGGTAAAAAAAAAAGATGAAAGTGGTCGTTCTCTTCCCTTCCAACCCTTACCCTCTATCTCTCTCTCCTTCTCTCCTCTTATTGACAAATATTCGTAGCCGATTAATTTAAGGTTCGCTCCAATTCCAAATGATTCCACTTTTCCTTATAAATGTTTCAGGAGAGATGGGGGGAAGAGGAAGAGGGGAAGATCCAGCGCCAAGAGTTCATCAAGCGATCGGTGGAGATTAATAGTCCTTGGAGAGGGAGAACGAAGGGACTCTTCTCTTCACGCGAGCGTCAAAGCACTAAAGGATTTATCGAACGCATCACACCTTGATCGAATGGCGGCTTTAGAACCCGGCGTTCGGAGGATTTGTTATCCGACAAGAGAAATTCGTAAAATCAGAAACAGGGAAGAAAGTTAAATCGACAAAAATGTAATATTTAAATAGGCTACTGTAGTTAAAGAGCTTTAGCAGTGTTTTTACCTACGCAAAAGAATAAATTTTAATGGTTAGAATTCAGTGGTCAAGTGAAAGAAAGGCCCCAAGTTTTCATTTCTTGTATTTACTGAACAGAAACATGACATTGTCTATGATTGAATAACCTTGTATTTCAAAAAAGCCGAAATAAGTGCAATCATTTTCGAGTTGAAACATGCAGACAAACAGACGGACGAATCGATGTCAGTCGTTTTAGGTAGAACATCTTTAAATACTTAGGTCTTTTAAAAAAAATTTTGCCCCCATGACTCTCGAAAAGTAGAAATTTGAAATGTTTGTGTGTTTGTGTGAACGTAGGCTATAGTATCACGTGTTGCTACCAGATGACGTTGCTGCATCGCACAGGAAGGAAGTGTTCAATAATGAGTGCGTTGGTGGACAAAACGAAAAAACATGAAAGCAGATCATCATGGAAAACGATTAGTACTGCAAGACATTGCAACAACTCCATCACAGAAAATACGGAGGAGGGCGTGCTTCTCCAACATGACAACACAAGCACGTGTCAGTGGCCACACAATGGCACACAGAAGGCGGCTTCATATTCCATATTCACCGGATCTTGCGACTAGCAACTATGCTCTATTTGACACAATGAAAGGGGCGGTGTGCAATGAGAAATTTGTCCTCCAACGACGAAGTTCATGATGGATCCAAAAGTGGTTAGAGAGTGTTGAATATAATGTGCTGAGTTGAAAGAAAAAATTATTAGTGCCAATCATTTTTGCAATATATAAGGCCAATACACTGACTAAGCCTTTAGGCGACTGTATACGAAGAGTGACAAAAGCATCGGGACAAAAGTGAAAATAAAAACAATTCTCTGAAAAAAAAATCCAGATTTAATATTCGAACCACAAGATAGAATCAATAAATTATTTGTGATTATAATGATGCAATTAGACAATGATGAGGCCTATTTATATAGGAGAATGCGAAAACTAGGTACTCCGGTGAGAAAAATCTGCATGCTTAGCCCGATGACGACTACTTATGGAGTGGGCATAGACTTGCAGAACTCATCGCCCATTTTAGGTCTGCTTTTTTAAAGCTATTTTAATGCTTTTTTGAACTTTTAGGGAGCGTTTTCGAACGGGATAACATTTATATATGGTAGTAACAAAGACTTTAAAACCTCCTCCATGTAGAGCCAGACTTCGTAATTAACACGAAAAACGGCTAATTTGCTAATTTCGCTACATACTTGTTTATTGAGATTCGCTGATTCGATGATCTTCTATACCAAAGAATGTCATGTTTTTGTATATACCATTTTAGCAGAGTCCTGTGATGCTCTGTAACACTAGTCGGCAAAAAAAAATATTTTAACATGATAATGTTTTAAGGCTGGACATCTATCTATAAAAATCGTGATGCGAAAACCGACACCAAAAAATGTTACGGAAACAGTTTTGCATTGTTGTTGCACGCTTAACCATTGTTGGCGCCGGCTTGAATCAAACGCCGGAACTGAAAAGTCACCTGACCATTGTTGTCTGACCAATAATTTTTCTTCAAATCTTTACTACAGATATATTAGGAAATATATTGAAAGTGTGGTAACAGATAGCGCAACCACACCACGCTGTCTTACCTAGCCGTGTAATAGCCGAATGTTTTGCTTTCAGCATTTTGAATGAAGACTAATGAATGCTAGTGCATTGGAATAAACTCTTTTCCACTACAATAAATATATTGTATTATTCACAATTTAATTCATAAGTTATTATTTTGAAACATTTAGAGTTTTTAAGTCTTCAGTTATCTATAATTTAAGCGCGCTGGTTGAATTTCTATGTGCTTTGAAGTGCTATATTTATTTCTACAGATTCCTTCCTCTCTATACGTGCCGGCTAAAAAGAGCGTTACGGGTGATGCAATAATTTTAATTTTTCGTCATACAAAATGCACTCGTTTTGTGATTTTAGATAGTGCGAAAAGCTTGCACGTGCCGTGTTTGTGGTCCCGCATTCGATTGTGACCACAGATGCGAGTAAGAAGAGGCATCTTAAGCGTAGACACTGTGTTTACTTGACATAGCGACAGACTCGATACCCGCGCTAATTTTTCCCCACTTCAGTTATTCTAAGCCCTTATTCAGTATTACTGATGTACATGATTCTGTAGACTCGTCCATTGATAAATAAATAAAAGGTTTATATACTGTATAAAATATTTGTTTGCTGCATCTAAAAACATTATCATGATTCAATGTTTCGGATTGGAGATTCGAAACTAAGTCACCTTTTTATCAATTAAAAGACTACATAAAAAATGAAAACATGAATAAAGTAAATAATAATGATTATAAACTGGAGATGCTCTCCAAGCATAGATAATGATTTTTCGATTGAAAAATGGAAGGAAAACTTCTGCGACCCGGATTCGAACCAGGAACCTCGACTATCATGGCCGACGCCTCTACCAATTGGGTAATCGCAGACACCTGGACAGCCAACCTGTCTCAAGGTGTCTTAAAGACAACCAAGTTGTCACGGTTGAATAAAGGTATTATTTTGCACCATCTTATTAACAAATCAATGAAGTGTCTCATAAAACCTCATTTTGGTTTTTTTTTTCTCTCAAGATTGTATTGCGCTTTTGGCGTCTCCCGTAGAAGTGTCCAGCACTAATCAGATTTTCAGAATAGGGGGGACAGTTTTTTAAATGTAAAGCGCAAGTTGATAATAGTAATAATAATAATAAACAAAACCTAATACCACGCTTTCAGAACTAATGTTTTAAAGAGCAATGTACTATTTTCACTTTAATGGCAACCATTCCCCCCTTTCCCCCCCAAAAAATGGTACGTGATATAGCAATTTAATTGCCGTATTTGGAATTAGTATTGTGAAATCTATAAGAATAAACCATTATTTTTACATGGAGGTTTTTGATGCCGACCTGTGTAATCAATGCATCATCGCAACAATAAAGTAAAAGAGATAGGCTGTGGGAGAAGGAACAACCTCTAATCTACAAATGAAAACAAGATATGAAAGACTTACTTTCAACTTTGAGAATGAAGGCAGAGCCTTCGAAATGAGACCTAAACATTCATTCTCCTCATTTAGAACAGCGTTTCTCAAACTGTGTGTCGCGAAATTATACAAAAATTATATAAACACTATAAAAAAAATCTAAATCTTTGGGTCGGTATACTGGTACAAACAAATTTTTTGGGTCACAGTATAAAAAAGTTGAGAAACACTAGTTTGAGGATTACGTTCAGAGATACTCAATGCAAAAACAAAAACAGACAAGACATTTATACGGGCACGTACGTACTAAAATTACCTTTTTTTGAAGCGCATTTACCGGGGAAGTAATGATCGGAATTCAAAATTCAAACATTATGTAAAGAGAATTCATCGGACTTTGAAATGGTACGTCGTTAATTGAATATTGAAAATAGATAAATAGAAATAACCAATCAACATGCCCCCTTGCAAATGCCATAAAATATGCCTAATTCGTTTTCTAAGTCATCCTGCATGTGTGTTTCATCTAAGGAAAATATTTCCGAAGAAAATATTTTTCATTCTTTTATGAGACCTAATGCAAAATTATGTCAAATATTAAGAAAAATATATCTCTCAGATATCATAAATCTTAAAAATCTCTTTCATAAGGAATAAAAAATTCAGGCTTGGCTAATAACCATGCTCTTAGATGACGTTATAAAGAGAGCAAGTTTCAATGCACCCCCCTCCCCCAGTGAAAAGAATGAATAAAGAATAAGCAGATTCCTTTGGCGGTCCCTTGGTGGAGCTTCTATTTCGCATTTCTTATGTTTTTCCTCTTTTGCTCAGCGATTATCGTTCCCATAATTCCTTTATTCTTTAGCTTCGGGACCAACACATTCGACCAATAAAAACAAAAGAACTTGCTCACGCTTCTCTCTTCTCTCGCCATAGGCAGAAACTGAGAAAAAGTTGCAATCCCTTCATTCCAACTTCCTCTTCCGACTTTACGAAGGTGTGTGCCAAAATGACTTTCCAGATTCTTATAGTCCGAATATTTTTTTTCCTTTTTTCTCTTCTCCCTTTCTTTGAAGTTATCTAGGCTTGTTTATTTTTTTTTTCGTCTTACCATTAAATAACTGCCTCAAACGTTTGCTCATCCGTTGTCATTTTTTTTAGTCTTCCATAATTTTTAGGAAGCGTTGCCTTCCCCTTATAAACGGCGACTGGTCCGTTCTTTCTGCCATTTTTGCTGGCTTCTTGTTTAACTGTACCCTTAAGCAAGCCACAAAACGCAATTAGGTTGTTCACACGTCTTATTTACAATTTACACAAGTACTTGAAAGCCAACCAAGAAATTTTTCCGTCTAATAGAGTACTTTCTAAAGAATAAACGCTTCACATGAACATGATTCTCTGTATTTGCAGCTCTTAAAAATAAAACGTTCCTGATAGCATACAAGTTAATTTAAAAAAAAATTAATACCTATTAGGATTTCACCAAATGAAATATTTAGATACTTTCAAGTTCAGATATGGAGGAAAGAGACAGGATAAATTCTAATATATTTAACTCTTTAAATGTTACTTTACAGATGAAAACTAGCAATCGGTTTGAAATCAGAACTTAAGAAATAACGAGCATTTCTTTTTTTTCTACAATAAAAGCTCTAGAGTATTTTTAATTATTTATTTAATATTTTCATTGAAAATTTAGTGCTGAAGGGCGCTTTCAATTTCAACACAATTTTGGAAATGGCGTTCTATCACCGAGATTAGCGCGTTGATTTGCTAACCTCTTCTTCAACTACATCAGCAGCTTAAACGAGTTACATGGTTTTCATCTTTTCCGACTATTAAATTCTTTTTTTTTTTCATTTTATAAGGCGGAATTATACATTGCCTCGTCCAGCTGATTACGTGCCGATTCCATTGCCTTCTAGTGGGTGGAGCCAATTTCATTAAATAGTACACGCTTCCCAGCCACTGGCATTCGTACTACTAATTGTGCGGGTTCTTCCAAAAAAAAATATAATAATGTAATAACAAGTAACAAAAATTCCTCGCGTGTCGATCAGCCGCGACTGAAGGATACACAAGATGCTGAAGGTCGAAGAGCACTGCCCTAGTGTATATTTTGAAATACGGTGTACTTACATAGCAATATTCAATAATTCAGCAGTTGTTGCGCGCATAGCACCAATAGCGTTATAAATAATAATAACCGCCTTGAACGGAAGAGGTTCACCCATAATCTTTAGAAAGAAATGGCAATCATGTAGTGAATGTTTTGTAATTAAGTCAGGTGCTTTTGAAGAAATGGTAAATTTACTGTATATGGCAAATTTTGGGACACCCTGTTTTAAGTCAAATGTAAAAGGCTTAGAACAAAGAATTTTCGCTTTCAGAGTATTCCGGAAAATATTGGATGAGTTATGCATTTAAAAAGGTCCTATATTTATTGTTATAACAGGAAATCTCATTGAAAAAGTAGAATTGCTTCTAAAATGGTCTATATTTATGAACCTGTGGTTGAAGTAAGTAATTGAAAACCAGTATGAAGATAGTCGAATGTTTTTAGGCATAATCGCAAATATCCTATATTCGTACGCTTACTTGTACATATGTTCGTTCTTAACTTCTCAGGGTTAGAAAACTTTCGCCTAACGAGTAATACAGGAAGTGTGAGCAGTAATTGACGTGTTACAAATTTCTTAATACGTAAAAATAATTCTTATAACTTTGCTACTTTTCTTTAATTACACGTTGATTATGAGCACTGTCGTTCTAATTAATCTTTCAAATAAATTACTTTAATAGCAGCAAAATGTTATTATTTGTCAAAATTGACATCGTTCGCGCAACAATTATGATTAAATTACGGCTTATCGGTCTCGCCAAATTTGAATAGAAGTGATATCTCCAATGTGTTTTTTAATCATGATTTAAAAAATTACTACATCTACAGCAGTTTGACATTTTCCTTAATTAACGTATGCAGTCGTCAACTTTGAAAACCTGTTTTTATGCACTTATAGTATACTTTAATAAAAAAAATCGTAAAAGAATAATAAAAAAGCCAGATTCTTTCGTACTATGCACATTCTAAATTTTTTCAATATATTGCATAAGTATTCTGAAATTATGCAAAATTCTGTAATTGAGTTTATAAAAATCTTAACTTTTTTTTAAAGAAATTCAAGAACAATTATGAAGTTTTACTATTCTTTTTTAATTGCATAATAGAACTAACCTACAGCAGCATTTAAGAAGTTAAAAAAAAGAGCAAACATAAGAATTCATAAATCATTTTTTTTTCAAGAGCAAATTTAAAATTCAAAAAAGCACGGGTAAAACAGGATTCCTTTTTTATTATTGTTTTTATCTGAGAGGAGAATATTAAATTATGAGTGAAAAACAAATATCAAGAAAAAGAAGAGCCTATAGGGAAGTAATTTTCAACGTCATCCATCCTTTGTCTTTTTTTTATTAATAAAAAGAAGGATTAGTTTAAGTAAATTTCCTTTATTTGATTATCATTACGATAGTTATACTTAAATAAATTATCGCTCCGTGTGTAAAATTACAAACATTCTCTCAGGTGAAGAGTATAATGATGTCAAGGTAAAAAAATATTATTGCTGAGCATAATTAGTATGATGTATAAAATTTAGATTTTCTCTCGTAATGAAATTCAAACTGAAGCTATACGATAAATAGTTTACGCGCACCATTTAACAAGCAGCAATAGCAACACATTTATCATTTGTTTAACGATAGGATAGGATACGTTCTCCCACGAGGACAAATTTCATTCTGAGGAGTCACATAATTATTTAATCTCTATGAGCCATTCCATATTTAGGAACTTTCATAATCCACTGGTAAATTTATAGAGTAAACAGCGCTAGTCGCATATTAATAAAATCACACCATAAGCCAACAACTGCTTTTCATTTGTTACTGGGGATGTCTAATAATAGTTAAAACCATTTATCATCATTGTTTGAATATGAACCCTATCAAATGTTGGCCTCGCTGCATCACACGTTCTTCTAAATGTCGTTGAAAGCCAAGAATATTGGTAATGGCAGCTACAAGTATGAGAAGGTCTCTCAATTTCGATATGATGGCACAACGAGTCTGAAAACCTTCTTGTCTGAGGTATCCCCGTAAGAAAAAAAATCAACACATGTTAGTCGAGGCGGCCAAGAGATGTCACCATAACGAGAAACTAATCTGTGTGGAAAGTTCTATGGCAAAATTTACATGCATATTCTAGCATTGTCTTATTGGAACCATAAATAGTTCATATCCACTTGCACCATCCTTAAAATTGTTATTCTTGAACTAAGTTTCAGCAGCGAAAACATGATGCTCAGCAGTTCATCTCTCCAAAATAACAAAATGGCAGCTCTTTACCAAAAATACGCCGCGTTATCTGGTCCGCATTGATACATTACGCCATTGTACCTAGACCAGTCTAAATATTTTATGAACGCTGTCGCATCTTGAACTTTCACTTTTTTTATATGTAGAATAATAAGTTTTCTAAATACTGTAAATATTCATACGTAATGGTCCGATCTCCCGGGAGAATGCTATTTAGCAGTCGGTGTTAATTTATTCATCCATTTTAACCAAGAAATGATCTTTGTGTCGTGAACTGGTATATTGGATACAGGGTTTCCACTCGCTCTCGAGCCCTGATTTTCGCTTTTAAAAATCAAACTAAGAGTCATAATTTAATAAAATTTATGCGAGTCTGCAATTTACTTCTAATCGTATGGACGCTTGCTTATGACAACAATCGGCGGGAAATTGACTCTGTTATTCCGATATACAGGCCGCTACCTTTCGTAACGTGGAGAAATGTGTGAAGGTATGCTTCCATGCTAATGGCGATCCCTTCCAACATTTACTGTGAGGTCACCACGTTTCGCAAACACCAAGGTATGTCCGTAGAAAATTTTATTAAATTATGACCATTAATTTGATTCTTAAAAGCGAAAATCAAGGGCCAACAGCGAGTGGGTCACCCTGTATTTTGTGCTTCAATCATCTTATTAATAAATGGATTTCAATGGATAAGAATAGTTATAATTTAAAAACTGCCTATGCATATATGAGTTAGGGCTGAATAGCAAACGCTAAACAAACTGATAGAACGCTTGGTACTTTTTTACGTGAATATTCCACACGCACATTATAGTGATATTCAATTTTTAATTCCAAATGAAGGTGCGATTTCACCTTACAGGAACTTTGATTCTTAAGCTTAGAATAGCCCCTCTTCCTTTTCATTTTTTCCTCACAAATTGAAACTTTCTTGGAAGCCTTATAGTGAAGCTTTTAGTTTTGCAGTAGCATACATTTTTATTTTATTCAGTTAAGAAAAAAATATTTAATAGCAATTAAAGATAGATCAGCGTGAAAAAGGAAGGGAAATGTTGTTGACAAATGGTTTTTGAAAAAAAAAAAAAGGAGACACTTGAGCATCGCCTTCGGACGGGATTTTCTTTAGAGGGTTCCCTTTTGGTAATAAGTGGGTTGGCCTCCATAGATGACTCTGCCGGCGAAGAAAGGGTTAAAGAGCGAAGTCATCAGCACGAGACTCACGCACCAACGCCGTCGAAGAGTGGACAGAGCGTGCCGAAGGTGAACGACCGACCGACCGACGGCGGCGGCGATGCCTCCCACCCCTACCACCGCCGAACGCCCTCCTCCTCCTAATATCTCACCTCCTCTCGGCAAAAGAGAACAGAGGAAAACAAAGAAAAAAATTAAAAGTAAACACCACTCACTTCTTTTCATTTCAATTTAATGAAACAAAAAATAGAGGTTTCAATAGAAGCACAAAAGAGGAGATTGCACTCCAGGAAGCTAGACTGACCAGTATTGTTTTGAACACTGGAAAAGGGCGTAGGGAAGAGAGGTTATTCTGATGCATCTGTTCCATATATGATTGCAAAAACAGAAGGAAAAAAGAAAAAAAGACTTTTTACTAATTAAGGCTATTGTCTATGTGGAACCTTTTCACTTATAAAAAAAACCTTCTCGTCGTACAGAACCAGGGTCCTTCGAGGCTGCCCTCAGCTCATCTCTACTTAAGGTCTTTGCTTAAGCTCTATCAGTAACATTTAATTAGCATAAAGACATGAGTAATGATAGGAAAACATGAATTCTGCATGTCCTGCAGTGATTTGTAGGAATTTTACTGGTTAGTCTGTTTTCAACTTCGTTTAATTTTTTTTCTTTCGTTTTTATGAGTATTAATGAAGTTTTAAAGTTTTGCAATTTTAGCGCACCGTGATTAATGCCACGCATAAAAATGGAATTCTTCTTTCGTGTATGCTATTAAAAATAAAATATAAAGGGCTTCCGAGGTGTTAAAGGCATTATAATTGGCTAATAACTCTCAACAAAAAAATCTCCACTTTAAAAAATTTATATAGTTATGTCAATTGTAAGTTAGCATACACTTACAAGATAGCTAATAATTCTGAATATTATAAACTAGATCACTGCAGTTTTATCTTTTGGTTTTTATTTTTTAAGGGTCTGGCTTAATTCCAGTCAGATATCTAACAAATAATTATTAAATTAAATAGACCTACAGAATTAAAAACAAACAATTATTACATGGTGAAGGGCAAGTTTTCAAGGTCCGTGACAGTTTTCTAAGGTAAATTTTAATAAGAAAACAAAGAAATTATCTTTCGAAAGAAAAACAAACGCCTATTCTTTATGAAAGAGAGGAAAAAAAGTTCAAGCAACACATTGAAAAGGACGTGTTCTAGTGGACGAACACAAAAGCCTTACATTAGCGGGCAATTTGTATATTAAAAAAAAAAAAGCGCAAAAAACGACCAAAGAAACTAAATAATTTCCTTGTATTAAAAGTGCTTTCTCATTTCAATATTCTCTCCACTTTCATAAACTTTCATAATCTTTTGTCCTTTTTGGAAGACTTGTTATTTTCCCCTTTTCTTTTAACTTCTGTCACAACTTTGCTTGGTGCTTTTCACTTCCGCGTGATGTCGCCACCGACAATTACCTTCTTGAGTTTCAACAAAAACCTCTAAAGGTCACGGCAAAAAGGAAACTTTTTTAATTTTTATATATTTTTTTTTCTCTCTCTCTCTCTCGTCAGTTTTATTTCTTCTCAGAAACGATATGAGGAGGGGATGGTGAGTATATGTGGTGTGCGGCTGTTTAAGATCAAAAGGATTGTTAAGTGAGTCCGGAGGGACAAAATTTCAATGTCACCGGCGGTCTTGTTCCGCCCACAACGCCTCTCTCGACTCGAAATGTCTCACAAGGTGAACTGGACGGCTGCCGAGGTCCTGGGAAGACGACCGCCGTCTTCTCACCCTCCTTCCAAAAAGTTCTGTCTGTCTGTCTCTCTATCTATCTTATTACCTATCTCCTCGAGTTCAGCCAAAAACACCCAGAGGAATCAAAGCAGTTGGCATCCGCAAATCCAAGTGTTTCGTGCCTGGATCCATTAATCAAAGAGCGTGAACTTATCATCAACACCTTAGAACGGTCATTACATAAGCAACCAAACGCAGCCAGGGATTAGTTTTGTTTATTGATAATGTCAACGAATAGAGAAACGCTGTAATAAGAAGACATAGGGAAAACACTGGTTAGTTTATTTTATTAAAACGAATGGGCTCGCAGTGTCAGTCACGATTTAAATTAAAAATTGGCAATTTCAGATATGTCATTTCAAATGGAAATACCCAAGGGCTCATGCAGCTTTTAAATGAAGTGAGTGTTGTCATAAAACTAAAGATCTTTGCAATTTTTACTACTAAAGACCTAAATTTTTTACTAGTAGAAGATAGATATTCTAATTAATTTTTATATCAAAATAAAACAAACATTCGATTCTTTAAATACTTTTCCGAGCTAAGCATTCTTTTTCAGTTCAAATCCATACCATAAACATAGCTACTAGCTACAAGGCCGGAATAAGTTAGTATGAAGCTACCGGGTCATAATGAAATTAATGATTAACCAGAATTTATTAATATAGAAAACCTTATGTATCATCTTAATCTACAGATATATACACTGCGCGTTAAAAGAGTTGTGACGTCACTGACTTCCATCTCGAGGCCAACGAGAGACAGGCCTGGGCACTCAAAGGTCACCTGACCATCTGGGTTTGAGCAACAATCCAAACTTCATTGTCTCCATCTTGCATTTTAACAAGAAATTAATCCTCCCGAGGAAGGTATAGGAAAGTAGCGAAAGCGCTGAGGTCATCTATTTTTACCCTTTTATCTGCACTTTTTAATCCTACCCCCCCCCCCCCCCATTTTTTTAATCGAAAAATTGATTTTCTCGAACGTAGTATTTAGAAAAGAGCTCTATCTTCTTTCGTTTCTCATTTCCGTATGAATGATATATCACATGCGGTATGTTGCCATAGTTCTAAAGACCAAGTGACTGCAACCCCCATAACTCCAACCCTATTGGGACAATTTGGCCCAAACTTTATGGTAATGTTGATCTTGCTTAGAGGAATCTGCATATCGAATTTCACTCTTTTATATGCATAAATACGGGTAGACCTATTGGTCCTCTCTAATTTCCGCCCCCGAAACTCCGACCCCAGTGGGCCAATCAAAACCAAACTAAATAGTGAAGGTGTACATGCCGAATTTCAACTTTCTACCTCAAAAAATGCGGAAATTATGAATGGGACGGACGGACAGACAGACGGACATTGTGAAAACAATAAGTAGCTCCATTCTTCCGCTACTTAATAATCAGTGTTCTTTTTCTTCATTGCCTGAGCAATAACACTGATTGTTAAAATCCAAGATGGAGACAATGAAGGTTGGAATGTTGCTTAGACTACTATGGTCAGTTGACTATGAAGGTATTGACTATGGTTAGTTGACTTTTCTGTGCCCAGGCCTGTGTTTTTCGTCGGTCACGCTTTCATCACGTAACCACAAAATGGCCGACTTAAATGTTTCGTTTCGTCAGCATAAATATCTCATTAAAGAGAAGACCCTGCTGTGGATATTCATCATGGGACTTCTGTTCATATGTAGATGGGTGAAATATTTTAAAGATCGATACACGTTCATCCAAGATCAACCTCCCCATTGTGCAGTGGGCGAAAAACGATCTGAAAAAACATCACCCTACAGCACAATAACGCTCGGACCCGGTCTGCTCAGAAAAAAAATTGAGGAAACTGGGTGGGAGATTCTTCCGTATCCTCCGATTTCGGTTTCATGAGACACTGATGCGAAGCAAAAGCCGTAAGACGGTGGAGGACATCGAGAAAACAGTGCTTCCGTATCTTCAGACAGCTAGAAAAAGAATTGTCTCTAGGGTAACCTTATTTCCAAAGTGAAAAAAAGCAGGACCTCTAAGATGTGATCAGAAGCTAATGTCATGTGATCAATTTTAATCAACATTCAAAAAGTAAGCTATTGACCATTTTATAATGAACATCACCTAATGATGATTTTTCGAAGGTACAAGGCGATAAACGTTTTTAGACAAAAGCAATATTAATATCTTTTAACAACATTCTGATTACTAAAAACTGCTACTTTTACACTCACGCCAGTTAGTGCTGATACGGAGGGTTGATAACGGTCTTTGGTAACAATTACGAAGAAAACCCCTTTCTCCACCAGCAATCGTGGTCTATTTGGTGACCCTGGTTGTGGACTATTGCCCAGCACCATATTTTTCACTGTAGAAGAGATGTTGTTTCATTCCTGTTTGTAGGCTTTCCAGAGACCCTCAATGGTGTTGGACGGCGTCGAGCAAGGGCTCGTTTCAATAATCTAAGTTGAAAGAAATCCATCAGGGATCCATCTGGTGACTTAACAGAGATATTATGAAACGGGAATTCAAGTTTCATCCCCCAAATCCAGCATAAATTGCACGGTCGAATTACGTATGGCTGGAGGCTTAATCTTGATGATGTCAAACTTTACTTTTATCCTCTCCATATAACGCGAGGATTTCCTCGTGGAAAATTGGACTGAGAAAATGCTTCTGATAGTAAAGGGAGTTAACCTTAGTCTCTCTGTCCATTCTTCTGATTCTGAGTATACCGTCGTACGAGTATCCCGCAATCGCCATAAATCGTTTTAAAAAACTTTCCTTACATTCCTTGGGCCACTTTTGATATGACTTCTCTCCGCGCATGTAAGATGCAACTGTTGTTGTAGACGTAAGCTTCACTCAACGTAATAACGTACTTCCATCGTTCTATGCGAAGTCACCCTCACAGAGCCTCCGACAGTTCCTCTTTCTTTCTGCAAGGTACCGTGGCACGATTCTTGTGACGCTTTTCCAGTTGCAAATCTTTTTTTTATGACTTTATTTAAGATAGCCTGTGAAGTTCCTAGATTTTCACAAAGGACAAGCTGCTTTACCTTTTCGAATAACTTGTGGTGTTCGGCTTGTGGGAACTCGAGGATTTTGCTATTTCTGGGTATTTGAAATTAACCCTTCCTGGGATTTTCCTTTTCCATTCAGTACTGCTGATATGCCTTTCTTCGAAACAGAGAAATTTCGTGTTTTACATGCGCTAATTATAGTAGAATAGCTGTAATTATCGTCGGAAAGGGCAGTAATGTACCCTTCCTAGCATGTTCCAATTCATGGCATTTACTGCTTTCAAATGAAACCCAACAATGTGGATGTAATAGCATCATTTCACGCGCTTTCTGTCACGCGTAATATATCTTTACGTTATATGCACTACATTCTCAATAAAACTTAACTTCGCAGCGGAACGAAATAGAAATCTGGGATATATCTACTAATTCGGGACACACTTGCTAGAATCTGGGACGAATGACCACCATAGTTATACAAGTAAAGGGAATTTTCAAGCTTCTAGAACTGTGAGAAAAAGGGGGTGCAATTAATGGGCATTATATTGAAAAGTGAAGAAAAGTCTATAGATGAAGATGATACTTTTTAATTTTCTATATTATTAATTTCCGATTTATAAAAAATTGTGATTTCCCTATGATCTTTGTATAAAAATAAGGTGAGAAGCGGGACTTTCTAAAGCATATTTGCAGATGCTTAATCCGGCCCTGACAAAACGGGCGATGCAAACTGGGATAAAGGGATAATTACTATAGGTCGAGTACCAAGATCTGAAGTTCATCCTTTCAATATATAAAAATATTTGACAACTTCCATAAGTTCTTAAAATTAACGTAATATATTATTTTGTAATATATTAACAAATAGCTTTACTGTAAAAATAAATCCACTTTTTTAGAGTCTGATGGAGGGGAGGCTCTACATCTAAGTAGTCTGACAACTGGTCTGCAAAATTCACGTTTATTATGTCGTCGCTGCTTCTAATCTAACTCCTTTAGGCGACGAAATTAAACCTACCTACAAGAAACAACTCAAAGATTTTTATGAACCAAAATTAAATTTTCTACGAACCTTTTACCAGTAAAATCATCAAGAATCTATTGCTATCTGAAGTAAAGGGAAAGGGAAGAAAAGAAGAGCATGGACTGTAATAATAAATTAAGGCCAAAATATGGCACTAATTGATGGTCGACTCTAAAGAGGTTACACGTAACGCCTCTTAAAGATAGTCATATAAAAATAAATTTGTTATTTGTAAAAAGAAGAAGAATAATATTAAATATAGTTGATATTATGTATTGAATATATTTTAAATATTTTAGTATTAGACAGAGAAGCCCATTTAGAAAAACGGAAAAGAAAATAGCGTTCCCTTATTCCACGACCTTCTAATGGTCAAATACAAATGACGTCATAGAAAAAACCACTTTGTTTTTAAAATCTAACTTTATTTGTAAGTTACGTCCAAAATCTTGAGAAGGCGAACTTTTTTCCCATGTAAGACAGATTTGTGAACTGCATTATCGTTATCATTTACATGCCTGATTATGACGAACCCCAAAATGGGAATGTAAATCCTTTGTTCTTATTTACGAGGGATGCTCACGAATCGTTTTGAGGTCATCGATTACGGTGGAAATGAAAGGAAAAGCCTCGTTTCTGCTGGAGCCCTTTGTTCATTTTGAATCACTCGAGAGTGACACTAACGGTGCAATGGAAAAGGTAAAACGAAGCCCACTTTTGGAATTTTATTTATTTTGACTCAAAAGAAAATACCCTCCCTTTCTGAACAAAAAGAATTCTGGAGGGAGTGGAAAGGGTTATGGATTCGTGTTGTTGAAGCTGATTGAAATCTTTCGTCACGAGAAACGCCCCCGCGAACAGAGACCGCCTAACCTCGTCTGTCCTTCTCAGTTGATCGTCATAAAATACAAAACCCCCCTTTTTAAGAGAAAGGAAATAAAAAACAATAATGGGACCCGGCCGAGGAAGAGCAATTGGGGAATAATAGCAGAAGATTGGCTACTTTACCTGTCAAAGGCAAAGGAATGATGATGCATGGTGATGAGAGACAGATGGCGCTCGTTCGACCCCAAAGGAGGAGAAGTACCTATGGCCAACATCCAGCCTCCAACGACAAACAAAACTCCCCGATAAAACCCCACGAGCAACGCGAAAGGGCCCCCATATCCCAGCCACATATCGACCCTCTTAGCGCCAAAAAGATAAACAAAATAGTGCAAGGAGAAAACAATTACAAACAAACTGCTCCAAATATGTTTACACGGCAATCTAAGACAATGAGGGGTGTAGTCGCATTGCAAGCATATCCGATTACCAAGATACGTGTTTCACTCAATTTCACTGTTTATTAGCATAACCTTTTGTGACGAACCTTATTAGTATTATTTTCGTGAGAAATATTTTCACAGATAAACAAAGTGAAACAGATCATTAAGCAAATGCTGGCCCGTGTACGGCAGGAGTTCAAGATACAATCAACCCATTTTAGTGCGAAGTGAATATGACTCGCAAAATAACGAACAAAAATAATAAGCGCACTTCTAGCTAAATTACTATTTTCAGGACAATAGAATATTTTTAATGGACCAGATCAGAGCATCGTTCAGTTATAAGAGTACATTTAAAACGCAACGCAGTGCAAACGTTTGCTCTTTTGAGCTGAACTCCGTAACGTAACTCTTAAATGACACTGAGAATTGATATACAGTGTCCACATGAAACTTCCCCAACTTCAAATGTTAATTGTAAGGAAACTATTAGTCCTAGAGATTTGCAGTTTGCGATGTCATGAAGAGCAACTCCAAAAGTTTTGTATTCTTTTGTTGCAGGTGTTTATTTAACTAATTAGCAAATATGACAACAGCACAAGAGAGAGCTCAGTCTGGTGTGGTAAACTGAAACTATATCCGATTACCGTCCAAAAGACATAAAGACAATTAAGGCATGATTTTTGACAGAGCAGTCAATCTCCCCCTTAGCCATTCGACCTTCAAAAAAGAAGTCTCTTTAATACATAATATTGCTATAAAAACACTCGTACTACAATGTATATCAGATCTGCTTAACAAGAGGAAATTCAAAAAGTTCATCGAGGACATCATCACCTTCAAGAAGAATAAATTCAAAGGATAAACTATTTCTCTGCCATATAATAAGTTTTTAATTAAAGGTGGCAGATTCAGTATTAAAGCTTTAAGCATTTCCCTCTCTTACAGCAATCCAAACCAAATAAGGCACCTATTACCTAACCCCAAAGGCAGGATTCCACAGTGCCCTAAGGTCTATAAAGGTCAAACTTTCCGTAACATCGAGATTAGATTCAAGGAGCATTTGGCACATAGGAGATTCGGCAGGAGTAACCAGTCAGCAATAGCAATCGATAAATTGATCAAATTGATAAATAAAAAACACCTGTTGGACGCCTTCGAAAGTTTAGCGATTCAAACTAAGACAAAAAAACTATTACTCAACTCGGACTTGGGTCCTATTGGTGAATCTTCCCTGATCCAATGGGCGTCTGGATTACCCAGTCATTAATTTGTAGTTGAATACTTTGTTTTGATTGGCTTTCGTCCGTTATAAATACTCTGCTCATTCTGTCCGAAGTCCCAGGTAAAGACACCATTAAAACAAATGCCTTAAAAAACTTACCGCAAAATGTGACTGGTGATATCACTAAAATTATTAACGGCTGTTGGGATAATTGTTACTTTCCGGATACATGGAAGCAGTCTGTTGTCCTAAGTATTCCTAAGCCCGGTCAAAATCCTACAAATCCTGTAAGCTACAGGCCCATCAGCTTGCTGTCTTCTACACTGATTGGACGAAAGTAATTGGACACTTTCGATTTTAGATGTTTTGTCGAATATCTAGAAAAATACTTGACGAATTATCCTGAAATTTCAGGGGTGTAAAAAGGATGTTACACCTCATATATTTCAGCGAAGGTATTCTCCCGAAGGCAAATAGGGGACCAGCAAAGAAGTGAACCAAAAAAAATAACGTTTGGAATCACCCTGTAAAAAATAATGCTTGAAATGCATTGTAGCTGTAGCATATGCTTAAGAGGCTTGTTTTACTTTTCTGTATTCATTTTGTATGAGAATAGCACGTATATTCATGGAGATATAAAAAAGGTTTCTTACGCTGATATGAAGTCAATATGAAGTCAATATGAAGTCAATATGAAGTCAATATTTTTTCATGTCAGCGTAAGGAGAAGAAGTTGATACTGGTGTCCGATCCAAAAATTAAAATTTGGAGAAAGCCCGTTATCGTTTTGTTTATTTTTGGGAGCAACTAAAATTCAACTCATTCTATCGGCGATATCTTTCTCAATTTTCACGATATTTGCTTGGGCATTTTATAAGGGTAGCTCTACACATTTGGCTAATAAATTATGCAAACGACAATTTGGTAACGCATGCGCAGTTAAATATTATTTAGTAAAGATGCTCATATTTCATCAAATATTTAATATTTTTCTATTCTGATTGCAGGGCGTTGTCTGTACTGTAGTTTGTCAAGTTTCCTGAAAATGGCATTGCATTGGGTTGAAAATCCTGCGTGTTATAAATAAAAAACTTACAAAAACATTTCGACCTTTTTAAAGAAACCTTTATATCTCCATGAATATACGTGCTATTCTCATACAATGAACACAGAAAAGTAAAACGAGCCTCTTAAGCATATGCTACAGCTACAATGCATTTCAAGCATTATTTTTTACAGGGTGATTCCAAACATTATTTTTTTGGTTCACTTCTTTGCTGGTCCCCTATTTGCCTTCGGGAGAAAACCTTCGCTGAAATATATGAGGTGTAACATCTTTTTTACACCCCTGAAATTTCAGGATAATTCGTCAAGTATTTTTCTAGATATTCGACAAAACGTCTAAAATCGAAAGTGCCCAATTACTTTCTTCCAATCAGTGTATTTCTAAAGTCTTGGAGAGAACAATTCTCACAAGATTCCCAAGTTTCTGCACAACCAACAATCTCATTCGTGCAGAACAATTTGGATTTTGGGCGAAAGATTCTTGCCAGCTCCAACTTTGGAGACTGATAGCGGATGTGAACACTCCCCTTAATCTTTCGATGTATCGCGGCGTCATCTTCTTAGATGTTCATAAAGCCTTTGATCAGGTCTGGCATGAAGGCCTTATTTATAAAATGATAACTGATGCTTTCCCACATGATTTAATTAGTCTAGTTCACTCGTTTCTGCCTAACAGGTCTTTTCAGGCCAGAGTTGGAGATGAATTACCTAATACCTGTGAGATAAATGGCGGTATCCCACAATGATCAGTGCTAGGACCAGTTCTGTTCAGTTACTATATACGTGACTTCCCTGAAATCTCTTACTGTTAGCTATATTTTTAGGCGGATGATGCTACTATACTGACATGGGCACGCCATCCTAGTGTTGTTATATCTCGTTTGTAGAAAGCTCTTAAAGAATGTGAAATCTGGTTTAGCAAGTGGCGATTAAAACTGAATGTCGACAAATGCAAAGCGATGTTTATCACTAAGAAGAAAAAGAGAAATCTTGATTCCTTATGGCAAATATTTGGAATGGGTTGATAATTATAGATACCTTGGCGTTGTTATTGATTCAAAACTATCATGGAATATGCAGGTGACTTATGCGATGAACAAGGCCAAAAAAGCAAAGTTTAGCTTAATTGCTCTGTTGGGTCGTAACAGTGCCTTCAGTGTTGATAACAAACTACTGCTATACAAAATGATTGTTCGTGTCATCTTGCTATATGGCATGCTCGTCTGGGCTACAATTTGAAAGACAAGATGGAAGGAACTCCAAACTTTCCAGAAAATTACCCTAAGGACTATTGCACAATTAGATAGGAGAATTGCTCGCAACTACTCCATTCATAATAATTTCAATATGACTCATGTTGGGAAATATGTTCAAGAGCTCATGAAAATGGTGCTGCTTATTATGGTAAATCATGATAATGATCTAGTCTCTGGCATTTTAAAACATCCTCTATATAGAAAAAGGCACTCTAATCCAAGACATATCCTTGATGTCAATTTTGATGACATTGACAATGTCATATTCCCAGATTACTGGGTTTCATAAGTTTTTCGTTTTTTTATGGCTTACTATGTGATATACTCCTAGTTCAGACAATCGTCAATCAAATTTCCCTCCACCAAGAAGAGGCAATTTTCTTCTTTCATACTTAGGATGACCTTTGTGGGTACATCAGGCTTCTTTTCTAATATAAAGTGTATTTCCTTTGGAATATGATTATGAAGGGTGAGATTATGGAAGCTATGCTTCAAGTTCCACACGAATACCGATACACTACACTGTTCGATTGTCTTCCCAAGTCAGTTCTCTCGAGGTCTTCTCGAGGTTCTCTCTTGGTGTGCTGAATGATGAATGCAAAGCATTCGAAAAGCGCTTCTAGTATTATCAGGTTGTATCTTTTCAACTTATACTTCGTTGTGGTTAAAGAGTCTTTATTTAGTCTTAAGTTTTACAAGGCATGGTTTGATCAGTTTAACCTACACCCTGGTTCGGGCAAGAAACGCACGTCCGAGAAAACTGTGGACGAAATCAGAAAGGTCTTCACTAGAAGCCCAAAAAAAATGTCGTTTCGTAGAGCGTCACGAAAGCTAATCAAAACTTTTGGTGTTGCTCTTCATGACGCCGCAAACCCTAAATCTTTAGGACTATAGTTTCCTTACAATTAACGTTTGAAATCGGGGGAGGGGGGTTCATTTTGTTATCCAACAAGAATTCTGTGTCGGCGGACATAATTTCGCCTCGTAAACTCTTAGAATTGTAAAATGAAATACACAAGATGTCTACGCAACCAAGAGAAATATTAAAAAAAAAAGTTCCAAATGGCAGACAAATGAATAACAACGACAAAACTGAACAGATGCATAACGTTTTATTCAGTATAATCATGGACCACAAACGTTAGGTTTGTTCCGAATGTTCATCGCAGCCCAAGATACGTCAACGATAAATTGCATTAAAAGCTTTTAACTGCCTTTTATGCTAATTATCATAGAAATGCATCATGTCCTCCTATCGGCGACATTTGCAACTACGTTCGATTTCGATTTTTCGCGGAATCCTTCGTCCTCTTACCAAATTTTATGCCATTCCGGTGGTAGAACTTCGCTACAGATGGCTCCAAATTATGTCAGTTTAATTACATCCTGTGTTTCATTATTTGTAATTAATATTTGTCAATCATAATCCTGCTGACAATAAATTGGTATCCTCCAGTTGATGAGTTCAGTCTAAGATAGAATACTTTTCTATTCTGACATTTAAAAGAAATAAACACTTGAATGAAGAAGTGATATCTTGCCAGAGTTGGAAGTCCTGTAAAAAGAAAACCAAGCACTCGAGAACGACATGCTTCAATTCTATTGTGTATCGGTATTCTTTTGAAGGCGTAAATGAAGCTGGGGCGATAAGGACATAAAACACATCTTTAGTCAATTTCAACCTAATTACTCCATATTGGGACAACTCATCAGGATATTAAGTATATGTACCAAGATTATAATTTTCATTATAAAGATCATAAGAGTTACCAAGTCATAATTTTCATTGTAAAGTGCGTATGATTTCGGTTATCAAACTAAGTTTCTTATAGCATTCAAGGGAGAAAGAGAATTGTAATGAAATTAAGTTTTTTTTCTTAAATACTTCTTGCAAGGTATTAAAAAGCTTCCATCTTTATTTTAATAATTGTTGAAATCAATTAAAATTTTTGGAATTAATATAGCGGTATTTTTAAGAAAATTTGTTGTATAGAATATTAGAGGTGGTGCATATTTTTTACGACTTATCCACTAATTTAAATCAAAATTATTTTATCACTTTTTAAAAAAATTAAAAATATCTTTGCGAACGGTAGTTTCTTATTGCATCGATCTTGAAGTGAAATACACTAAGACATCGGCAGTTCGCCTATGCGAATAAGAATCTCCTATTTTTTAACATGGAAAGGCGTATTTTGACAGACATCACATAACGAATAGTAAACATTAGCGGTATTGGGCTTTTCTGTTTCCAACGGCTAACTTGTATAACTGTACGATATAGATTGGAATTTATAAATGGTGTCTGAATATTTTCATTCATTTTAAAGCTTAGCAGCATTGTCCGGTCTATGGCGAACAGCTCGACACTCTTATCGAAAGCATTTGATTTCTCTTCAATGAAAATGCGCTGCCAAATAAAGCATGTAGCCAAGTATTATAGACATTGTATGGAAGAAGTTCATTATTAGGATCTTTAGCTAAAAGTACTTCTAAGATGCACGTTTTGTCTGAATATTTATCCGGCCGTCCGCCATTTGCACGATGACTTAACTTTTGCAAAATCTGTTTTCGACAATGTGATCATTAAGGTCTTAGCTCGGCTATATCAGCTTTTCAGGCTTTTTCTTGGGCCCCTTCAAGTCTATTCAAGTGCTCTAACAGTGACCAAGGATATCAAGTCAATGGCATTTCGTATAACAATCGATTCGTAGAATCAAGAATGAATACACGGTTACTTTTTATCTTTTATCTTTTAAGCATTGTCGACTTGGGCACGTGACGACAATTTGTCATAGAATTTTTCATTTGACTTTTTCACGAGGCTAACCAGAAAGACAGTCTCCGGCACTGAAAAGTTACCTGAAAAGTTATCTTCATTGTTTCCATCTTGGATTTTAACAATCCATGTTATTTTTGTTTTTGTTTGTTGGAAACAATGAAGGTTGGATTGTTACTAGACCTATCTTGATCAGGTGACTTTTCAGTGTCGGAGCCTGTCTTTCCAACACCACCTCTACTCAACGCCTGAGCGCGAAAACGTCATACATTGTTACATCACCTACGGTAGGGTATTGTTAATCATATTTCTACCAATAATAATCCAGAATTGTCCCTACCGTAGGTGATGTAACAATGTATGATTTTTCCGTGAGCAGGCTTTCTCTCTAGGCGGTATGGGTCTTTCTCGTTAGCCTCGACGGTTTCAGAACTCAAGCAACTGTGGACAAGAACAATTATTACTAAGAATTACATCTTGTTACACAATAATTAGTGTATTCGCTGAATGATGACCACTGTGGGGGCGAAATGCGCATTCAAAATTAATAAACAACTTGTTGTGGACATGAGGTACTTCTTAGTTTTAATTGTCATTTGACAGATTCAAAATCCATTTATGCTCAATTTTTTGTAGAATTTTCGCGATTGCGATAGCGTACAATGTACTGCTTTAGAAAATAAATAACGTTCCTCGTTCAGGTAACAAATTTTGATGTATTTTAAATACAGAGAAGAGTGTTAATTTAGAATAATCAAACATTTTAAATTACTTATTTTACTTATTCTTTACGGATACTTGAGTAATACGAATGAAGATCACTAAATGGTAAAAGCAAAAAATGACAGTTGAAGACTCTGGTGCTTATTTCGTGAACAGAAGCATTACCCTTTACTTCTGGACATGCAAGATAAATTTAATACAGGATTCAAGACAGGAGTTTTTTAAAATAAAATTTGCATAGAATATAAATTAAAAGCGCTACATATTTTTATATGATAAATCTAATAAATTAAATTGCAGAAATTTTTAAAGAATTAAAAACAACAAGGAAACTCTTTAGCAGGGGACATTTTTCTTTGTGTATTGCATCGATATTAAAGTTAAAAATTTTCCTAATTTCTTTGCTCTAACTGCCGATTCGTGTAAACCATTTTTCAAAAATTTAAAGAATCATTAAGCCTATTTAATTGAAAGTAAGGAAATAAATAGAATTCAATCATCCAATCTGCTGAAAGTTTCCATGAAAATTAAATATTTTGTTTTATGACCTGTAATTTACTTAGAGGACTTATAAAGAATATCGGGTTGTAATTGCATCGTAAATCTGGATTAATACTTTCCAAATGGCATTTACACCTTTAAAAAAAACGATTCTCAGTTAACATTTTCAACTTGACATTTCTAGAGTAACAGTGTGCTGATTCCCTTTTGAATTTAACAGTATTTGGTGATTGCTCGTCCAACAACGTTCATTCTTCTCAAGGAGAGTCATTAAGGTGAAAAAGACATTTTATTTGTAAAAAGCATGGAGAAATGCAGTTTCTTTCGGGTTCATCCCCCTCTCTACCTTTTGGATAAGGAAAAAAAGGCCCCTTGACATCTGCATTCAACTTAATTAACTACCCGGAAAAGCCAAGCGGGAGATTCTGACGAGGATCCTTGAAGGAAAAATGTGGGCGGTGGACATAGTCAACCCTGGGCAAAGAAGTTTTTTTCTTTTTTTTTTGTCTTCCCCACTTCACATGTCCCCCTCGAAAACAAAAAGGAGAGAAAAAAAACAACAACTCATGTTTCGTCGTCAACATCGATTTCAAAGGTCGAACAAGCAGAGACATAAAAGAAATTGACATTCGGTGGTGGTTGTTTCAGCCTTCTTAGAGTCAAGGAAGAAGCCCTCAACCGACTTAGGTAGGACTAGCCATCAGTTTGACCTCTCACTCAAATTGGGCGATAATGTTCATAATGAGGGACCAAACGGAGGCCAACCGGAAGGCAAACAAACAAATAGACAAGAAAAAAAAAACACAACAACTTGGTGATTATAAAGGAGCGGGGGAGTCAGAGAGAGAATGAAAGACACGTTACGTCACCATCACAAGAAAAGATGATTGTGTCATTCGTTTCTTAGGAAAATTTATTCGCTGACAAAAGAAAACGTGAAGATCGCGAGACTCTCTAACTCCTTCACAACACAGAAAGCTCAGGTCATCATCTCTCCTCCTCCTCCTCCTTTTTTTCTTCTTCTTCTTCTTCGTTTTGCTTCTTTTTTATTTCTCTTTTCTCTGCTTCACTTTATTGAAGACGGCGGTGGACACATTTCGTGAGAACTGCGAACCAAACTGGTTTCTTTCCCGCAAAAAGACCTCCACTCGCACCTGCGCAGTCCCCTGGCTAGTGTTTACAAGCGGCGACGTTGAAGCCAAATCGTGACACTAGGGAGGAGCGCAACCTCTCTACAGCGAAGGCGACGCTCTCGTTTGGCGCATGTCCATTTCGCGCTAATGAGATGCGTCGCTCTACAGAGGCTGCTATTAAAATACTTAAAAGGAAAATAAATTTTCCAAATTCTATGTATTTGGGCCCACGATGTGTCAACGCTGACGACTCAGAAAACAGGGCTGGCTGAAAAGGAACGAGCTCGAGAGGCGAAATAGTTGACCCGCGTGCTCAGGTAGAATTACTACGACCCTACCTCCCCCCGTTCAACTGCCTTCTGTATCCAAACAGTTCCAAAGTGAATGGCGAACATTAATGAAAGAAGAAAAAAAATCACAGGCACTCGTTTCAAAGCTTTCCTTTATAAGAGAACCTGCAAAGATTTTAATCAACGATTTCACGACTGCTTTTTAATTAGACAATCCAGTCGCAGTCGCGAGGAAAATTTTTAGAGATGGGAGGAGAGGGGGGGAGGGTGGTATTTGAATTTTTTTTTCGAACATGAAACAAGTAGTGCTCTCCTTCCTCAATGTTAAACGATCCACTTCAACTCTAAGAGGGGAAAAAAAGCAAATCACATTAAAATGTTGAAAAACATCGAAAAGAAAAACAAATTAATAAGGATTGAAAAAAAATTTAAATTAAAAGCAACGTAAAAAATAGTGGACAGCATGAGAGTCAACGTGACGAGTGTGAGAAAATTTTACAAACTCTGACACCGGTAAAATCCATTAAGAGTACACAAGAGGAAGGGGGAAACCATCCAAAAACTTGCTTTTGAACAGCATTATGTAATTGCTTACACACTCCTCAAATTTTTTGTTCCTTTTTTTTTTTGTTCATTTGAAGCTTTGGATTCAGAAGTGACATGTAACATCAATAATAAGTTAGATTAATCATAGACGCATTAAAAAATTAAGACTTAGCCTCTTGAATTTTGAGCACTAAGTGTTCATGGAAGTAAATTAGATTTCACTGTAAATTTAACAAGAATTTAATGTAAAAATATTTTTGCAAAAAAACAAGAAAAAAGCGCTTCTCGGCAAAGCATAAAAGTAGATTGCGGCCGACTTCAAACATGGTTTCCACCGTGAAGAATCAGCTCTGTGAACACAATTAACGGGATATTTTTCGGTGTTGGCTGGCCAACGCAATGTTTATACGAAATGGAATCCAGCCATTTTTTATTTTGCCGCTGGTTGTTTTCGTTGCGTGAAGTGCATTCGGGAAGGGGACATTCGATCTGACACAGGACAAGGTGATCACGTGTCACTGGCCCGACCCTCCTCCTCTCGTAGGGGTCATTGGCGGCACGACAGACAAAAAGACGACAGGACATGAGAGTGGGAAGAGACAAAGTAGTAAAAAAAAACACAAAGAAAAAAGAAATTTTCACCCCTCGGGACAACGTAAATCATGCGCGTTGGGGAATGGGCATCGAGTTGGCCGCACCAGTGAGAGGTCACCGCCGTCGCCACCACAACCAACGACGACGCCACTGCCGCCGTTGCTCTTTTTCCTTCCCACATCGGCATTGCACCGTCCAAAATAAGGGAAAGGACGACAAGGTGGAAGCTAAAAACTCCTCCACGCCGGTGACATTTGCAACGAAATTATTTTAAAACAAAAAGAAAAAAAAAATGACAAAAAATCACCACCGGTTTTATGGTATTTAGAAATCTCTCCGTTGGCTAGATAGAAAAAGAATTTACAAATGCAACAAAAAAAACCAAAAATAGCTTGGAATAAATTTATTTACTCACACGATTCAATGAAATTTACTGGAACATAAAATGTAGCTCGAATGCAATTCGTTAAAAATGAACATAGGAGATCCTGCTGCAAGCAATTCCTTAAAAACCATATTGGCCAGGATTTACAGTAAAAAACTATTCATTTAACTTAATGAGTACATTCTATGTACTGACACTGATAGTTACATTCTATCTTAAGACATTTTGCCAGTCGATGGCGACGATAAAGTATTGAAACAATCGCTACCTTGAAGCGCAGAAATCAGTGGAATAACACATTGATAACTCTAGTGGAATCACACTGGTCGGCAAAAAAAGTTCTCCTCCCTGCAAAACAATATGTGAATTTTTATATAGCTTTGACATTCCTAAATCTAAATATCACATCCAAATTGCATCATCACGTACCATTTTTAAGAGAGAGAGTTTTATATTAATAAAAATATTTTATCAATTAATATATTCATTTAAAATTCTACATAAAAATTTAAACTTGACTAAAGGTATTATTTTGCACCATCTTATTAACAAATCAATGAAGTGTCTCATGAAAACTCATTTTGTTGTCTTTTGACTCTTGTATTGCGCGACTTGGGATCGATGATTTTCAGAATAGGGTGGACAAATTTTTAAACGTAGAGCGCAAGATGATGATGATAATAATAATAATTAACAAACTTAATACCATAGTTTCAGAACTAATGTTTTAAAAAGCAATGTACTACTTTCACTTTAACGGCAACCATTCCCCTCCTCCAAAAAAAAAAATAAATGGTACGTAATGCAGCAATATTTTTTGGAATTAGTAGTGTGAAATCTATTAGAATTAACCATTATTTTTACAGGACGGATTTTGAATCCTGCTTAAATTTAAAATAATAGTTTAAACTATACTCTGATATTCCTAGCTAATCACTTCAACTTTTAGTATGTCCCTGAATTTAGAAAGTGCGTTCGCAAAACGTTCTCAAGAGCATTTTGGCAAATATACGCAAGCCAAATGAAAACGAAACAACATTCGTATTTCCTTTTTCTGACAGTATAAGTAATACAAGGTTACAAACGATGGGAACAACTTCTGGACGAACTCGCAATGCAGGATACAGGATATGTATATTACAATGCAAAATAGCAAGACATGTGGACGGATTTCTGACCGTACCACAGTAGATTAATTTTCTTGTCCTGGCTGGAATCAACTGCCAAAATTTTCCCCCATGGTTTGGTACCATCCTTTATATCTCTATGATTAAAACCGAATTTATCGTTCTATCATTTACTATTAGAATTAAATTTAATTTCAATAATCCCAAATTTAGTCTTGAACTCGGAGGAAATATTCATAACATAAGCTTCTTCAATACTGTTAATAGAGGTTTTATTATCTTCGATCTCATATCTGAGTAGTTATATTTAATCTTATCTTAAATTTTTTATTACAGTTGCCTTTCTAATAAAAGTGGGAGCCGTACCTCTTCATTAAAATCAGGTTAAAATTAGCAAGGAATTTACAAATATTTAGAATATAATTTCCACAAATGGATTAACTGGATATTAGATGTAGTTTATAATTTTGGATCTCCACAAACAAAGGATGTTATACCCTAAACCCTTTAATCTATGGTTTGTACACGAGTTTTCAGTAGAATTATCTTCATTATTAAGCAGACGATTAATATTCCTTATTTAAGAAGTTAAGCTTGATATATTAAAGGTCGATTTTGAGAAACATAAGTAGCCTATTAATTTAGAATAAGCAGGCACTTTTAAAGAAACCTAAATCCTCCTCATTCCTGAGTAATATTTGAGAAGTTTATCCATTATGAACAGGAAGAGTTAAAATGACCAAAGAAAATATGACAGAAGAGGACTGGCGGACATATGAAGATAAATTCAAGCTATACAGAGATATGAGTAGGAAAAACTGCTCAAGTAAAGTCACAACGCAAATCCCCCAAAACTTATGCTATTAGTCTTTTCTTTAAATTGCAGCTTCGGTCATGTCTGATTATTTTTAAACTTCAGGAATATTAAATTTCCAAATGCAAAAATAATTTACGGATCATTGAAGTTACATTAATGAAAATAAATACTAGTTAAATTCAACAATAAGTTATTAAATCGTGTAAAAGAATCGAAGTTTCGGGAGTAACATGACTGTGTTTCGATAAGTCATCCACGTATGATTCTTATTAAAATGAAAATAAATAAATAAATAAATAAAGTTTATACAGTAGCAATTTCTTTTTGTAGTCCTTTTTTTCTTAGTCTTAGTTCTTCTTTTTTTCCCTTCACAATGCCAACATAAATTCCCCATAACTCGAAACCTTCCAATTCGCTCATAATACAGCCGCGGAATTTCAATTGACCGTCGGAGGCATAAATTACGGTCCCCGATGTGCGAATGGTTCCTGTTTTTTGGCTTATTTCTCGTTATCCTAGAAGTAATTTTCAAAACCTTGCCAAAGCAGAATGTAATGTTCTCGAATGATCTCATGAATTCAAGATAAAATCTCTCCATTTAATTACAGGTCAACGCGTCAAAAAAACTATTTTAAATAAAAGAAAGATTGTCCAGACAGCTTTGAAAGTTTTTCGGGTTACGTCCCGTCTATCTCATTTATACAAAGCAATTATTTAAGATGATGTTTACATCTCGCACTTTGAAAAATCACCATTTGAAATTATTTTACAAAAGAATAAAACTGTATTAAGCTCAGAGAACAGATGAATATGATGAATTAATTTGCATGTCTTATTCAAATGAGCACTGATTTCCTGGAATAATTTATCGGATTACACAAAGTCGTTTGAACTTTAAAAAAAAAAATCAAACCAAACAAGCTTTCATCCAAGGACTGATATTACTTTCAGGTTGCGAAAAAAATTCTCATAAACAATAATTTCCACGACAAATTTTTTTTTTTCTCGAGCCAGAAAATTTAAAAATATTTAAACAACAGCAAATTCCACGCACGGTGTACGCCAACGCCTACAAATATCTCACGTCAGTAAATGTAAGTTTCACCACCGTCTATATTTCAGACCCACTAGATACAAAGTGCGTTGGGCAACTGTCGATCCACAATTCACACAGTTTTCTTCGAGTGTAAATTACCCATCAACAACGAGGTTTCTCGGATGTTTTATGTGCGTGGAAAATGTCTTGGCGTCCCCGTCCTTGAATCGCCGGCCAAAATAAGAAGCGATGGGAGTAAAGGTGACGCATTGTAATGAACCAGGAAACACGTGGAGCCGCCGCCAAGTGAAACGCCGTCGCCATAAATCCTTCCCGGAGTCAGCAACGCCGCACCGAAAGAGAATGTAGATCTCTGATGGATGCATATTGGGACCAAGACAAGTTTTTTAAAATTAAGAAAGAGAAAGACGGAGGGGGAATAGCAGGGCAATGCAAATTTGTCTAAGCAGATGAGACCAAAGAGCTATTGGGGAACACATTCAGGGAAGTCTTCTTATTTTTTGAGAGCTACTTTTAATATTTTGTTTTTTATTCTTTCGGGTGTTTTTTTTTCAGTCGAATGAGGCACGAATATGTTAACTTTTTTGTTTATGATAAATTGTATTTTTATTTTAATTGCTATCACTAATGAGTACTTGAAAGTTTTTTTCTTTAATTTTTTTAAAAACTGGTGACAAAAATAAATTGCTTTAAATTTTAATAATTTATTTTTTCTACAAAGTATTAATAAAAATGATCTTAATCTGTTTGCCCTCTTTCTCTACTTCTTAATGGAATGTAATTTTCTTATTTCGAACGCATACGTGTTTTACGACTTTGTTGGTTCGTCCGTCTACACGAAAATCTCGCAGAGGTCACAATGCTAAATGATGATCGTAAACATGATCAGGACAATGTTTTATCCCTAGGATGTTAGAGGCATAAATGCAAAAGAATATGCTGTAATCTTTATTCTCCATTAGAAGAATTCACACGGGATGGTGCAATTGCCCTTCCGTTCTCGGATCTGCATATACGCACTCGACGACACATGGTTTAGCAATGCACCGCAGCATTTTCTGAGGAATGTCGTTCATGGTCTTATTGGTGTTGGCCACTATATCCTGCAGCAAAATGGATTGTTCACAGAAACTCGTTCTTTTTTTGTTTTTTTAAAAAAAGCATTTTCTAAGAATCTGAAGAATGGTAATCGTGACTTTATTGACATCTGACATCGTGGGTTCAAATCTATCCTAGGATGTTGGAAATTTTGTCAGACAGAATTATATCCGTGGGTTAAGCCTTCCATCCAAAGGTCAGTTATTCCGTGGGTCCAGAGAAATAATTTGTTTCCTATAAATTTAGGGAGAAACTCGTCGCGCAAATAAAATATCCATATTCCTTAGTGCCTAAGACCGTAGGCAAGGTTGCATATATCGCAGAAAGTTCTTAAGCTGGTTAAACAACTTTGATGAATTCTTGGAGGCATATTTTGGAAGTCTAGAAAATGAAGTCGGACATTTGCATAAAATATAACCGATTCCATTGTCCTATGAATTGTTCCAACCGATTACATAGATTGATTAATACGAATTGATATACAAATCCACCTTTAATAATTTGTTTATTCTCTTTGTAATGGATTTTATATTAGGAGTTAAAATCTCCAGTATATGATGGCAAGCGACATACGGATATTTGGCATTAGGCACAAAGTCCCTCCAATATCAAAGATTGGTGGTTTTTAACTGGTCCTTCAACTTAAACTGATGGAAATTGTTGATCTAATCTAATAACCTCGTATGATTGATTTTTAATTACGCTGCTCACGCTAATTTCAAGTGATGGAGACTAATTTGTGAAGAGATGGTCAGGAAACAGCTACACAAACCTAGAGCCGAAGCTGTAACATCAAACATTAAAACGTTCAATTTGAATTTTTCTTTTGCCAGAACTGCTTGATATTTTACATAGCGAGAAAATCCTACATCGATACAATTCTTTAAATACTCTCAAAGAGGATGGGAACAATTTACGAACATTGTTGTAATTTTTATATCGAGACATGATCCTTATAAAGACATATCTATCTATCTACTCATTTCTTAGTTCCGAAGCAATTCCATCATCTCCTTCCCTCAAATCAGGATACACCAGCAATTTAAGATGATATTCGAAGTTCCTGTTGCATGGAAATGTATGGTGTATTAAATAAATAAATAAATAAGAATAAAAAAAATTGAAAGAAATTTAACTGATCTCATTTTACTCCTTGGATTTAATTATCCCTTTTCACTCTCTCTTCTAATATCCCAAATGAAATTCTGACATTTAAAAAAATGAGATAGTTCATCTAATAAAATATCAGTCAGTTCGTTGTCATCTATATGCCAGAATTTAATAACTTTATATTGAAATTTGCGATTGCGACTATGTAATTATTTCAATACTACATTGTTCTAAAGCTTAAGAAAACTTTAAGACGCAACTCTTATATATTGAGGAACTCTATTGAAGAGTCTATTTTTGCTCCCTTTAATGCACGATAACTTTGGCTACATCCCAAGCTTAACAATGTATTTTAACAATCGTACAACGTAACAAAACCGTCAGCTAATGTTACGTGTTCAGCCAAGGCCAGCTAGATAAAAAGGCCCTGAAGCGAAAAAGTCACCTGACCATCTTAGTCCAAAGAACAATGCAACCTTCATTGTTTTCAACAAACAAAAAAGTACTGATTGTTAAAATCCAAGATGGAAAGTTTATCTTAGAGCCTGATAACGGAAAAGCCATACATTGTTACATCATTAGTCGACCATTGTTCTGTCTAGGAGGTGTTGGTCAGGGCCTGTTTATCTAGCTAACTTTGATGTCCAGCCGAGGCCAATGAGATAACAAGTCCTGGAAGCGAAAAAGTCATCTGACCAACTAGGTGCTAGCAACAATCCAACCTTCATTGTCTCCATCTTGAATGTTAACAATCAGTGTTTTTCCTTTTGTTGGAAACAATGAAGGTTGGATTGTTGCTAGCACCCAGTTGGTCAGGTGACTTTTTCGCTTCCAGGCCTTGTTATCTCGTTGGCCTCGTGTCCAGCCACGGCCTCCTAGAAACTACCGGCAGTTTCTAGAAGGCCTGGTCCAGCCCAATGACGTATATTAAAGGTAGATTCCGAATTAATAGTTAGGTTCTGGGCAGGAGTGAGCCGTGGAATAGTTAACTGTGTGGCTGCTTTGTTTTTGACGATTTTGGGCCCAAGAAATAATTCCTCAGAGTTGTTCAGCATACAACTGTGCAAATAGACACGAAAAAGGATCAGTAATCACTTTCCACAAGCATAAATCAAAAATACGTAACTGAAATGAAAATAGGTAACTGAAAGATGATCGAAACAAAATTGAAATTGAAACCATGATCGAAAAATTGTTTATAAAATTTAATAAAATACTTCAAATACAAACTTAACGAAAAGATGAACTTATCACTGTGATCGGCATGTGAAAGATTTATTAATCATGTGTTTTGCACAGTGGCGGCTCGTCCATAGGCACTGCGGCACCGCAGCACCCCCAGTTTCACTTTCGATATCGATACAATTTAATATAATGTCTTTTTTTTTCTTTAATACTCTTCTTATACATGTATATTACATGATACTTAAGCTTAATGTCACTAGCCATTCTCTAGTTCGTGAAAAAATTACAATTTTCTGACACAGTGCACCCCCAGAAATTTTAGCTACGAGCCGCCACTGGTTTTGCATCATCTTTACTCACTTTCGGCCATGACGGCTCTGGGAGGCTTCAAATATGGTGGCAGGTTTTGGAGTCTATCTTTAATATACGTCAATGGTTCAGCCACAAATACGTAACATTAGCTGGCAGTTTTGTTGCGTTGTACGATTGTTGAAATACGTTGTTAAGTTTGGGCTCGAGGCTAACGAGAAATACAGGCTCCGGCACTGAAAAGTCACCTGATCAAAATAGGTCTAGCAACAATCCAACCTTCATTGTTTCCAACAAAGGAAATAACACTGATTGTTAAAATACAAGATGGAAACAATGAAAGTTACATTGTTAATAGACCTCTCTTGGTCAAGTGACTTTTCAGTGCTGTAGCCTGTCTTTCTCGTTAGCCTCGGTTTGGGCTGTAGGTAAAGCCATGCAATAGAGTGGGCATAAATCGACTCTTCAGTGGGCAGACCAACAATGGAGTTCGCAAGTGCGCACTGACCAGAAGATTAAAAGACCATGGCTGTATTTTTCTGTAATTCAGATTTTTCCCGCAAATATATCATTGGGCTATTGAGGCTCCTAAAAACGACGACGTTGGCTGAATTTATCAAATAATTTGGGTTATAACAAACGAAGAATTAAATGTACTGTAATATTAAATGCAGTTACAGATGGAGATTATGAAAAATTATCACCATCTATGTCCGATTGAATACCTAAATTCAAAAATCCAAATGAACTTCCAGCGCCATCGATTTTCTTTAAAAGTTGAAACTTCAATCTTAACAGGTGCGTAGTGGAAAAATTCAAATAAACAAGGACTTTACTTTTCAAGGGGGTTGAACTGGTTAGTAAAAAAAATGCAATGTCGAGTTTTTAATTCCACTTCTTTAAATATTTTTTTTTTACCTTTCTACTTCAAAGTATACATAAAACTCTAATAAAGATAATTTTGGAAATCCATGAGTAAAGCATGACAATTTTATTTATTTTCACAGGCCAATCGAGAAGATGCCTCGCATGATTATGCAAATCGGACTCCTCTATGCTTTTTCAACCAACAATACGAGCGGAAATGGCGATTAGGAGGAACTTTGTCCATTTCTTTGGCTGGGTTCATTTGACCCTCGGACGGACGGACACCTCGTTCACGTCTGCGCAATTTACTACCTCCGAGTGGAAGATCGGGGGCTCGTTGGAGGGCCGGGCTGAAGCTCGCGGACGTGACGGCAGGCAATGGGGTCGGCCGGGTGACGTGGTCGAGCGTCCAGTCACGACGGCCCTGAGGGCAACGCTTGTCACCCGCCAACGAAGGAAGGAAGAAAGGAAGGGTTGCTGGCCCCGCCGATGTCAACCCACCAAAAACCAACGCTCCTCTCAGTGCTGCATAACAATTTCAACAAAACCATAATGAAGTAAATAAAGCCCAGTTGGTATTCTTCTCGCAATTCCATTCGGATTGTTTTTGTTTAATTTTAATAAATGTATAAATCACAAAGAAGCTGAGTTACAACCAAGAAGCCCATGAATCATTTATGCCATTATGCTTAGCTTCTTATTGCAAAGCATGTTTTCGTATTCACAAATTTCATTTTCGGTATTTTAAAAGCGCAATTCTTAAAGTTCATTTTCTTAGTCCTTTAATATCCAAGAAAGGAGGAGAGTGAATTGCCGTCGCCCAGAAGAAGTAAACCTTGGATCCAACAAAAGGCTGCGTTCGAAATTAAAAGACGGAATTCTTGGCGACTCGTGATCCGTGTCATGCAATTCCAAGCTCCGTGTGTCCTTCTTGACACTTTTCAATTAGGTGGCAGTTGCATTATTATTTTTTCAAAAAAAAAGTTTCCTTCTCATTCTTTGTTATTTAGGGCGAAGTGGAAAAGAAGGGACGGAAATACAACGACGAGATTAATAATCTTAACCGCAGTTTCTTCACCATCTTAAGTGCACCCTTTACATTTCCTCCCTTTTTCCTTTTCTCCACCCCGTCTCAACCCTTTAGCCTTATTCGTTCTTAGATTAAATGACCACCTTCCTCCTCTTTTTTTAAAGCAGAAGCATATAAAGAAAAAAAAAAGGATCCGTGAATATTTTTTTATACGCGATGACATTTATAAATGATACCTTCCGTTACAGTTGTATTCATTAAGCCTTTGCTTCCTCTGTCAAGTGGGCACTCCAAACATTAAATAAATAATTAGAATTCGACTGTAATCTGTCTACGTCAGAAACGATAGTTATTAATCTTCTAATTGATGCTTAATATAACCTTTTAAAGACATTGAGCATCACCACTGCAATTTTATTTGGCACATTCAATGAAAACAGAGCAACAATTCCACTTGAAATTTCGATTCTCTCCATTTCGTAACCTTCTGTCTCGCTCAGTTCTGTCCTTAATCGCCACTGGATACATTAGTAAGGAGGAGAGGAGGAGGGAGTAAAAAAAAATTACATTTATATATATAAAAAAAGGTTAAGTAATAGTAATAATGAAAAAAAAAATCGATAAGATTATAACACTTTTCGTGAAAGGGGAAATAAATCTAATGAGGTATGGACGGAGTTTAGATTTCATTGTGTGGATGGGTGGGATGGTGGAGGAGTCGTGGAGCGGCAAAAGCAACATTGATCCAACTGTGTCAGTGGAACGACTCCAATCAGGAGTGATCGTGGGAATGGACCTGCAAACACCCCAACCGTAGGTGGATGCAACCTTCACAGCAAAAACAGACAATAAATAACACACTAAAATAGGAAAGGAATTCAAAGGGAAGGAAAGGAAGGGAAAAAAAATTTACACACAAAAAAGAGCGAAAGTGAATCGATAAAGCGCAATTAAGCGGAGAAGAAAAAGTGTGACGGGGGCTACTCCGATTAGAAAACACAGGTGCTTTAAAAAGGGTAATCCCCTATTAATTTATTTTGTCTTATTTTGCAAAAGTTTTAAAACTGGAGCTTTTTAAATGGCTTTTGATGGTTTTTATTTTTTTTATTATCTTGAGCTCGGTTGTTGGTCTTCTAGTAATTAAATCGGGGGCGTCAGGTGTTAATTAATGTGGAAGCAGATAAGTTTAGACTTATTGTTTCCAAGCTAAAGTTAATTAACCTTCTATGCTAATTGTATAAAATATTAAAGAAACAAATAAACGCCGCCACTGTGGTGTTTAATCTCTTAGATTCATGAGAAAATGGCTTCAGCAAAACCACAAAAGGTTCTCGATTCTAATTTTTCCCTTGCCTCGCACTTCTCCCCCCAGTTTAAGCAGAAACCACGTAAAATAAGGGCGACGAAAACGGGCTCGGAAAGCATCATTTTTAATTATTTTCCCTTCAAATTTAAATTACTTATTGGCTCGTTTGGCAAGTTTCGTTTCTAGATAAGAAAAAACTCAAAGTGGACTTAATTTTGTTTTCACAGCTAAAATACTTTTTCCTGATATTCAATTAATGAGTACAATGCAACGACGATCCCAATAAAGTTCAACACTCTCTCTAAACGATTGGGCTATTGAGAATGAGAGAGATAGTAGTAATAATAATAAATGAACGCATATTAAAATAGGTTAGATTTAAACATTATTGGTATTATGATTTCCATAAAATAAACAAACAAAAAAACTATGCTTTCAAAAATAGCGGAGTGATCCCGGGTCGCTTTAAGAACAATCGTTTTGCGGTCTCCCTCAGAGGGTGGGTCTATAATTTGTAATGAAATGAAAACACCTTCACCTACACGTCCTGAATATTAATGAGATTAATTCTCCTTATAACTTCTTCAGAAATTAATAGATTGGGAGGGGTAAAATACAACCCCCTTTGCGTGTGTAACATCACTCAGATGATTTGTCTTTAATCTTCAAAGTAAGTGAGCGGCCAATGAGTTGCAATAAAATTAACCCGAACCTTTTTATAAAATTAAAAAAGAAATGTACAATTCCTATTGTACCATTAACTGACTATTAAACGAACAAAAAAATTACTCAACTGTGAATTTTTAAATTAATGGCTAGGATGGTTTTTATTTTCTATATATTTTTTTTAAAGATAACTTTGAATTTTTGTCGTTGATGTGAAATCTCCGTTCGAATAAGAACGTTGTGAAGTTGAGTGGGTGTCGGGTGGGAAGAAATTCGGACTGAACCCGGTAATGTAGCTTCTCAATGTATTACACCACTTGCTCGGTCTTTTTCTCACACTCCTGAACAATCGGTTGTCGTTCCATTCGCCACTCAACAACCCCTCTTTCACGGCTCTTCTTTGTGAGCCTTTAACCCGTCCTTGTTGTGTATTGAATTCTTCGTCTCTTTTCCCTTCAACTGCGACGTTTAAAACTTTATTGTATACTAAAAAAAATTATTTTCGCTTTAGGAAAAAATAAAAAAAAGAAGTGTACATTTTTGCTGTTTCTTCTCTTAATTTTGCTCCGGGTCTGCTTCCCTTCCTCCTTTTGCGTCGAAAAGCCTCATTTAATTGAGTTTTGCAATTTTTTAAAAAAAATTTTGAATTTCAAAGAAAAAGTCACCCTCTCCTTCCTTCTCTATTCAAAATAGGGGATTTTTTTAAAGTTTTCTTTTGTGGAGAGGCAATGGCATTAATCTAAAGACAGCGACAAGGCTTTAACCCATTCACGAGAGAATGAGGAATTGTGTCGACGATCAATCAGAAGAAGACAAATGACGTAAAAAGGTTTTGGATTATCTTGGGGGATAGAAGGAGGGAAGACTTGAAGGAAAATAAAATGATCCGTTCTGGACATGAGCAGGAATCGACAAAAACTTGCAAGAAACGACGCCAAACGATTGTAGTTGTGGCGGAAAAAATAAAGCGAAGTATGGCTACAGAAATGCCCATTTTCTTTTCTTTGACATCTGTTATTTTCCCTATCTATCCTCCATTTCTTTTTACTCCGGTGTCCCTCTCTCGATATTTCTTTTTTCCCTTTCCGGTAGAAATCGTCGCGCATCCGGCAATTTCCTTTGGCGCTTCCGGGTCAGGGTACCGACTTCTGGCTCCACTTCCGGCGGAGAGAGAAGACAAGCTGCAAAAAACATCTTTTCGACGGGATGTGCGGAATTCTTTTTCCGAGCATAAACCGACAAATCCATTGACAAAAGAGACAAAAACGCTGAGATGAACGAGAAATAGTGAGCGCAGGGGGAAAAAAAGGGCAAACAACCCAAGAGAACACGCTTTCTAACGGAGTCAGAGGAAAAGAGGGATAACGGTGGCAGAAGAATAAGGGGCAAAAAAGGAAATGGGAGGAAAAAAGGAAGGAAGAAGGGGCAAAAAAAAAGTAGCTAAGACAAGACAGAACTGATGACCGAAATGACATGTTTGGCTTCCATTAAAAGCTTGATGGCAGCGATCTCTTCCGGCAAGATGCGGTGATAATTTGAGCGGATAAATCGTTGCAACAGCTTTTCCGCTGAGATTGTGACGTCATACGGGCGACAGCTGCGGTCACAGGCACTTGACACACACCCACGTCAAATGACAAATCTCATTTAGAGACACCGAAGCGACCGAAGATGAAGGGAGAGAAGGACCGAGATGTCCAAGGCATTGCGGTTAAAAACGAATTAACAAATGTGAAGGATGGAGATGCTGGTTTCCCCTCTACCATCAAAGTGATTTATATTTGGAAATAGACTTATACATGTATTTCAACTCATGCAGGGAAAAAAAGGAGACGAGCTTGTTAAATGGACTGTTTTTTCCAAATGTAACTTATACTCGAAACATAATACTGCAGCTTTAAAACGCAAGGCTAAATATCAAACTACTCTAATTATATATATATCAAAAAAGACATTTATGTATAAATTCCTGGAAAAAATATAACATTCTTTAATCTCTAATAATCAAATATTTAAAACTTTACAGTAACGTTAGCAGTAATAAAGCTGAGGTAGCATGCAACAAATAATTAAAATCTGAATACGTCTCCTTTAGTTTTTCTATGACTTTCTCAAATCAACATAGAAAAAAAAAACAGATAACTTCTCATAATCTTGCAGAGTACTCATGGTAATATCCATTCATGTTAATCACTTCGAACATGCTGTACTTCACGAGTCCACTAGTTTCCTCAATGCTTTTCTCAAAATGTATGTCCAAAATTTGAGGCATAATTGTAAAAAATAACATTTAAAAGTTCAGACCCAGAAAAAAGACAGACGTTGATATGTAAATATCATGTAAATCAGGGCCGGCCCGAGGGCGGTGCGAACGGTGCAACCGCACTAGGCCCCGCGCATCTGAAGGCCCCCCGCCGTTGACTAATTTTGCGCCAACTACTGAAAAAATGGGAGGCACTGGAGGATAGAGCTGTGAGGAAGACCTTTGCAGATAACATATCTTCAAGTTTCAAAGAACTTCCCAGTGATCGTGGTACTGTTGAAGAGGAGTGGCAGTTGTTTAAAACTGCTGTGATTACTTCGGCTGCATTGTGCTGTGGTCGTAAGCGGCTGAGTGTGGCGCAGGGCGGTGAGAAAAGGACTGCGTGGTGGAACGGTGAAGTCCAAGAAGCTGTCAAGGCAAAGAAGGAAGCCTATTTGCTATGGCTTGCAAATAAGTCAACTTCGAGCCGAGTGCGGTACACTGAGGCGCGAAAAGCAGCAGCAAAGACAGTATCAACAGCTAAAGCCAAGACCTGGGAGAAGTTCGGGGAGAAATTGGAGGCAGACTATGGTTCGGCAAACAAGGTGTTCTGGCAGACCGTGCGCCGCCTCCGTGGAAAGAAGTCTCTTTCATCACAAACTATTAAGAGTTCAGATGGGAGGCTTCTGAAAACGGAGGAGAGCGTATTGCATAGGTGGAAGGAATACTTTGCATCTCTTCTTAATCCGGTGACGACAACAACTGAGACATACGAGATGCACCTTGGAGCGGAGAATAGTCACGGTAGTATCACTGAAACAGAAGTCAGATGGGCAATTAAGTCCCTGAAGACTGGCAAAGCTGCAGGTGATGATGAAATCCGGTCCGAGATGTTAAAGGCCTTAAATCAGGATGGTATCCTGTGGCTGACTCGAGTGTGTCAGGTTGCTTGGATATCTGGACAGGCCCCTAAGCAATGGCAGACAGGAATTGTGATCCCTATCTTCAAAAAGGGAGATCAGAGAGATTGCAACAACTATCGAGGCATCTCTTTGCTCAGCATTCCTGGGAAAGTGTACGCTAAGTGTCTGGAGAAGAGAAGTCGGGAAATAGTCGACTCCAAACTGTCGGGGGAGCAGTGTGGTTTCCGACCTGGCCGAAGCACGACGGATCACATCTTTGCTCTAAGGCAAATCTTTGAGAAATCCTGGGAGTATGCAAAAGAGGTCTACGCTTGCTTTGTGGACCTCGAAAAAGCATATGACAGAGTTCCTCGGGAGAAGCTCTGGCAAGTGTTGCAAGAGTATGGAGTGGATGGGCAATTACTGGTTGCTATCATGTCTCTGTACGAAAGCTCTGAGATGTGTGTCCGGATAAATGGCATTAAGTCAAGACCGTTCACCGTGGGTGTTGGACTCCGCCAAGGGTGCGTACTGTCGCCCATCTTGTTCATTATCTTTATGGACTGGATAGACAGGGGCAGCCGAGGCGATGAGCGTGTTTGTGTGGGCGACTGCCTGGTGGAGAGGTTGCTCTTTGCGGACGACCTTGTCCTGCTTGGGTCTTCTCGCACGAACCTTCAGCATGCACTAGACCGGTTTGCAGCCAAATGTGAAGAAGCTGGGATGAAGATCAGTGTGGCTAAAACCGAGGTTCTGGTCCTTTCAAGACAGCCTGCTCAGTGCGCTCTCCATGTTAGTGGAGCCTCATTGAGACAGGTGGAGAAATTCAAGTATCTCGGGATTGCATTCACGAGTGATGGACGGCAGGAGAAAGAATTGGATGCTCGGATCGGTGCAGCAAGCTGTGTCAGACGTGAACTGTGGCGATCCGTGGTAACGAAACGCGAGCTGAGTAACAAAGCTAAGCTCTCCGTCTTCAAATCCATCTTTGTCCCCATTCTCACCTATGGTCATGAGGCTTGGGTAATGACCGAAAGAGTGCGATCGCGGGTACAAGCGGCCGAAATGAGATTCCTGAGAGGTGTGGCAGGTGTTACCCTACTAGATAGAGTGTACAGCAGCACAATAAGGGAATCTTTAGGTGTTGAGCCGCTACTTCTCCGCATTGAGAGATCTCAGTTGCGCTGGTATGGCCACGTGATACGGATGCCGCAAACTAGTCTTCCTAGGCAGTTGTTATTTTCCAAGCCGGTGGGTAAGAGACCAAGGGGTCGGCCTAGAACCAGGTGGCTAGACTACATGGAGAATCTGGGTTCGAGTCGCTTGGATATTACCAGGGAGGACATGCGCCTGATGGCGGAAGATCGCGATCGCTGGAGATCCTCCATAGGGCTGCTGCCCCCGCGACCCTAACGGATAAGCGGGTTTGAAAAGTAAGTAAGTAAGTAAGTTATTTTGCACCGGGCCCCGCTTTTGTTCGGGCCGGCCCTGATGTAAATCAATTAGACAGTTAAACCCTTGTCAACTCACGATCGCATTATCGGAAATGCAAATTTATGCAAACTGATCAAAGTGTAATAATTACACACTTGCAAGCAACGCAAGAAAAATTCCTTGTTATCATTGATTTTGCGTTACGGACAACAGACGCCAAATTGATTTTGTCATGAAAGGCTGAATAATCGGAAGAATCGAAGCAGAACAGTCACAAACGAAGGTCTCCAGAGAACTTAATGTTCCACAACGTGTGAAATCCAGACTTAGGAGATGGTTTCAAGACACAGGAGATGTTAAACGACGAAAAAGTGCAAGGTCGCCCAAGGGTTACAACTACTCAACAGGACCGGTAATTGCAATTAACTACAAGACGTCAGAGGGCACTATCTGCTAGGCAGCTGTCTAGCCTTGTAGCAGCCGCCTCAGGAACAATAGTTTCCAGACAAACAGTTTCCAATATCTCCCGCTCACCCCTGCGAGTCGTAGGGTCCGTTCAAACTAAAATCGAGAATATCGTAACTGGACTTTGGAGCAACGTCCTATTCATAGATGAGTCCAGATTCAGCTTATAAAAAGATTCTCGTCGAACCACTATCTGGAGAGAACGTGAAACCCGTTATAATCCCAACAACATTAAGGAAAAGGACCAGTACGGCGTGGTGGAGTTATAGTTTGGGGAGGAATTAAGTTAAACGAACTCGCAGAGCTTCACATCTTTGACAGAGGTACCGTTAATGCTCCCGAGATACAGAGACGAAATAGTGGAAGGTCTTGTTAGAGGTTTCAGAGGTGACGTGGGTCTAGATTTTATTCTCGTGGACAATGATGCACGTCCACATAGAGCTCTGCTGATGGAGAACTTTCTGCAAAGTGAGGATATCCAGCGCATGGAGTAGCCCTCCGGATATGAATCCGATTGAGCTTACGTGGGATGCAATAAGGAGACGAATTGCATCCCGTCAGCCTCTACCATTGACCATCCCAGAGCTCAGAACTGCTCCTCGCCAGGAGTGGGACTTGTTGCCAACCGAGTTCTTGAACAACTTCATTGAAAGCATGAAAGGCAGGCGTACGGCTTACATGGCTATTGGGTTGACCATCACGTTGACCATTTTCCCCATTGTTCATTTTGTTTTCATAACTTTTTTTTATGAAATAAAACATGTAATGCGGCATTGCATACACATACCAATTTCACTTCATTCTAAAAGTTGGTTTATGAAATAAGTACTGTACTGTATTCGCCTCGTGCAAGCTCGACTGACGCAACATCTAGCGGGTGTTAATGCAATCAATGTTTTCTCCTTAATCTGTGGGTAAAGATACATTTGATAGAACTGAAAGATGAGAACTCGAAACTCGGTCAGGCAGGATCAGACAACGATATGAAGTTATCCTCTATGAAAGTAAACTAACACTTCTATTGTTTTTTTTTCTTGCCGAAGTTTTGACTTGGGTGGGTAATAAGTTATGTTATAAACTTTCACAAGGCATATATGAAATCTCCACCAGGAACAAAATTTTTTCATTTCCCTCGGCGAAAAATTTTCACAATCATCAGAGACAGCTTTGGATTTCAGCAATCAAAAGGGAAAAAGAGTATCATCATCTTCATTTACCAGAATATCATTGTTAATTTTTAAATTAGATTACAAACCATTTATAATTTCTATCATCTCAAATTTTTAATCTCTTACTGATTTCGCGTATTTATGCTATGCTTAATTTTAAAAAATTTTTAACAGCTTGGATTAAACTCTGCGGATATCTAGTGGTAATTGAGTGCGGACTTCACATTTTATTAATGGTACTGTACTGTACCAAGGAATCGAGATAGTCCCTCCTACTGCCCATCTATTTTTCCCTCATGCTACAGAAAAAAAATAATCCGATGCCAGATACAGAAGGTTAATGAAGAGAAGAATGTTTGCTGAATACGTACATAGTGGAGTGGCAATCTCGCCCTCTATATCGTGTAATTATCAAAACATTTCTGGTGCTGACCTTATATTGGATCTCCAGAGAAAACTTGTGAAACTGGTGTACAATGTGATCTGATGTACAATTTAGACCCTGATGCTGATGCTAGTTTGATGTTTGTTGCAATTTTAACAAATAATGATGTAAGTGTTCAAACTATTCTTCAGGAGAGGCAGGAATAAACAGTCAAAGCGTGAATGAATCATGTGACGGAGTGGGTTGTCACCATCCCATATTCTGTGGATTATTCTTATTATTATTCTTAAAGTGGGTTAGAGGATCGTTGTGCAATGCCAACGATAATCTTGCCACTGAGTCCTCGAGGGAATATTGCCCTAAACCCAAGGACAAACAAACATCCTTGCCCTCGGCGGGATTCGAACCCACGACTCTCCGGTTCCGAGAGCGACAAGGTCTGCGCCCTAGCGATCTCGATTACCGAGTCAGCACGATCTGTGGATAATGCAGTGTTAAAAACGATAAACAAATAAGAATTGTGTGGCGTCACCAGATCAATCTTCATCACCATCCTTTCATTGTTGTGTTTTAACTGTTTTCAGGAACAAATTTGTGTAGTCATTAAAATTACTGATGAAAAATAGGAAAGAAAATACCACAGCCTGGATTCGTAAATTTTTTTATCAATAATAAAACTTTTGAAATATAGCGTATGATAAAAACCCTCATGGACCCATCTTGAGCTAGTCATTAAAATTACTTTTATTATTACAGTCGAGCCTCAGGACCGGAAGAAAGTTAATAATACAGTCGAGCCTCAGGACGGAAGAAAGTTTACATTTATCCAGAGTATCCATTTTTTGAACTCTTTTTGTCCCACATCTTTACCCATATCGGGTATTCTCTGGCATATTTATTCAGATTGGAGGTAAGAGGTGGTTTACACTTCATTTTCTTACGTTTCATTAGCGGTCGGTTGCAGATATTGAGATATTGAGATAAGCACTATTATCAATCTCTAACGTAATGAAGTTCGCGGAGATCTGTTTGTTACTTGCAAGTCTTGAAACCCGATAATGCTCTTGAGAAGTTAGTACTTTAGGATGTACTGAAAATTTTTGCCGTAATTTTCTGTATCCTTGCAAAAATTCAAGATAATCGCACAATGTTCGACTTACCCTCATGCGGATAAGAAACACGTTCCCTTTCTCAAAGGGACTTATTGATTTTTATCGAATCAGCCATTATGTTGCTAGGCATGATCCAAAAGTCAGTTCACCCCAAGATATATACAATGAAAACCATTAAACACACCGACGTCGAATTTATGGTGGATATTCTTTAATCAATGCGACACTGATTGAACGTACAGTAAATCTTCAAAGTGGTCCCCATTCTCCTGCTTGCACAAACGAATGCGACGACACACATTCTTGGAAATGCGTTGCGGAATGGCGCAAAAATCCTTCGTTCCATTGAGATTCGTGCTGTGAAAGTTGTAGCTCTGTCCTGTTGATAATAACCTTGTCTACATTCAATATCATCTAACTGCTCTACAAACTGTTCGAATGTGTTGCAATAACGTTCCACATTAACAGTGATGCAACGCGTTTCCAAGAATATGTCCCGTCACGTTCGTTTGTGGAAGCAGGAGAACGAGGACTCAAGAATATCTACTGCAAATTTGAAGTCGGTATGTTTAATAGTTTTCATTTTAGATAACACTGGGTGAACTGACTTTTGGATCACCCTGTATCAATAAAATTACTGTAAAGTTTGATTTAAATTGATTATTATGTATTAAGTTATATGGTGGTCAAAAAGACTTTCCAACATTATAAGATTTTATTACAAAAAAACTATTACAGTTACAGCTGCATGACTGATCGACCAATTTCACAGCTGTAACTGTAATGGTATCTTTGTAATAAAATTTTGTAATGTTGGAAAGACTTTTTTGGTACCGTGTATTATTAAAGCATGCAAGGCTATCTTTTTCTTCCAGGACGTTTTAATTGTGAATTAAGTACATAAAAGTTATTTACCGAACGTTAGCTTCAGTTTTAATAATTTAAAAGATTAAGAATCTATGTTGCCGACAAACGTTATTACATCCTCTAAATTTTGGGATTAACGTGTATACAAAACAAAAAATACCCGCAGGTATAACTGGCCAACAATTTATTGCAACAAGGTTTTTCTTGATGAGAACGATTAAAAAAAATTACTTTGCATGCGCCACCGATTTTTAAACAGCATTTTACTCCTTCATTAGGAGCCCTCTCACTATACGGAGTTGCATCGGTCACTTAATGAGCGAAAATGATTAAGTTGAAAGCCATTCTTCATGTTTGCAATGCTCTCTGCATTTTGAAGCTTATTCCTGTTAACTTATTCGCAATGCTAATTAGAAAACATAAATCCAATGGTTTAATTTTTACCACAGAACACATGAACTCCATCACGAAAATGGAGGAACAAACCACCCTCAACTCGGCATTTTCCAGTGGGTTATTCAACAAATCTTAGCAGTCAATCGATTAGCAGGACCGTGTATTCTTTGATAATGCAAACTAATGGAAATGTTATAAGTTGTTAAGTGTGTACTCGATTTCGCAAGAAAACAAGTTTCCAATAATGAGTTTTAAAGTAGCAAACTTACGAGTCTCTATATTTCTGTAGCTTTCATTATGCAAAAGAGGTAAACAATTTATGCATCTGTGTCTTTTGCGCTTGAATAAATCATATTATTAAAGATAAGGAAGTCTTCAAGTTTAAAAGCTTTTCGAAGCTGAATCGCCATGTTAAAACTGCTCATTGGTCATCATCGGATGTCGTAAGATTTCTTTCCTTCCTTCCTTCCTTCCTTGAATATTTAGAACGGCAGTGGCAGAAGACAAGCAACGGATGAATGATGAGACATCTTTAAGAGCGTGATAGTCGACACACCCTCAGACCCAATGACCATCGTTCGGTTGACCCCGTCGGACGGGACCATTCACTCGAAGATAACAAGGGAGGAAGATTAAAACGAGGGATTATAAACCTGTAAGGAAGAAAAAAAATGATTTCCTGGCTTGTCTCATAAGACACCGGGAGTCGCTCACGTTCCTTGGCTCCTCGGAGGTGACGTCAAAAAGAGCGAAGCTGTCTCCTCCCCTTGGCCGTTGGCAGCGCTGCCTTCGCCGGACGTGAGCTGCATAGGCGAACAAGGGTCAACGGCAGGTCCAACAGGTGGCTCTTGCAATTTAGCCAAAGGGCCCTAATGACGATGTTGTACAAGGAGCTTCAATTGCATGCAGATCAGCCCTGCGCTAGCTCGCTGATAAAAAAAAATAAAAAGAGGGGAAGAAAAAGGAGCTTCTCCAGGTCCCAATCACGAGAAATATATTCGATCGACGAAGACTCTAGATTTCCCCTGTCCCAACGAAGAACAATAAGAAAAAAAAGTTTTTTTGGCAGCAGAGGATTACATTTTTTCTATACATTCGGCCTTCTTAAGCTGCGATTGCTATAAAAACACCGAAGGAGAGTGGTTATTATAATTCACTTAAATCTCTTAAAGACTAGCTAATAAAACGGTATAAAATAAATTAAATTTTTATTATCGTAACCAATAAAGAGCAACCTCTTACAGAAATATAACCTTATCTATCTTACTGTGACCATAACTTAAACGAATTCGAATGATCATCTTGAAATAGAAACTTAAAGAATAACACAATTGCTTTTGTAATTAACTATGAACAAAACACTTAATTCTGACAGGGTGTTTGCCATGTTCCTCCAATGCTAACACAATCTTCCTTGATAACGACTATTGCCATCAAGTGGAATGCGACAGAGGTTAAGTGGTGCAGTTGTATCATCCAAAATCATTCTATTTTGACCTGCCAAAGTCCATTTTAGTGACCGACCACTCACTAAGATTGGTGGCTTATGTATTCGTTTCCCCTATAGTTTTTTTTTCTGAAATCGACTTAAAAACTCATGGTTCGAGAAGTTATGTTAAAATTTTGAAAAATAAAATTCTGTCTGTACGTATGTACGTGTGTGATCATTATTATGCAGCTAATGGTCTGAAATGGCAAATAGCAGAATCAAATAAAATCACTATACTGATAGAAGATATCTTAAACTATGCCTTGACGTATTTAAAAGGATTGACTAAGCCTTCATCTACCGGCTCTGTAGATGAAGCTATTTGCTTTGAAACGCGTAAGCTGTAACAATAAAACCAGTCGTATTGCTTTAACATAGTCTCCATTATTCTTACTTTATAGCGATATTAATTTTTTTTCTAAAAATGAAGAAATGGCTACAGCATGCATACTAGCAAATCAAATTCAATAAATTCGACATATACGGACTCCTCACTCTGAGACCAATAATTTTTGTAAATACGTCGTGTGTGTCTGTTGAGCCACTTTGGAGTTATTAATATATCACCCAACCCCCTCCTCAACAGAAAGAATTTTTTAATTTTTTTTTACATAAAAAATAATACATGCTAAGAGTTTTTTTTTAATGAAAATTGATTAAGTCTTATTGGAGATTTTTTTCTTCTAAAATTGAAGAATTCGCTAACATACCAGCGAATCAACATCAACAAATTCGACATATACGGACTCCTCTCATTGTGACGAATAATTTTTCTAAATGAATTGTTTGGCTCTGATGAGCTAATTTTTAGTTGTAAAGTTTTTTATGAACGCCTCCCCCCCTCTAAGGTTCCCCACCTCAAATAGTTTTTTTTTCATTTTTTTCTTTTCATGACAAAGTAGGAGGTCTGTGCGAATGTGCCATTCGACCATTTTCAATTTATTAATATTTGCATTCAAATTACGATTATAATTGGGATTCTTGAACTACTCACACGAGCCAGTGTGAAAAGATACGTTAATTTAATTTAATCCGTTTTTATACAAAATAATTTGAGATTATGTGGTTCATGGGTGTACTTATTTAAGGGAGGGTTGGATAATCTAAGCATAGAACTTGATCAGCATGGAAAAAGAAGGACCTAACTAACTTAGAAAAGAGAGTCATTGTTGGTGCTCTTCTAGCTCAGGCCACGATGGAAACAACGAAGCAGCTGACTGGGTTCTCCAAAAGTACGATATCCAGAGTATTAAACCTTTAGACAAAATGATCCACAGTCTTTGCCTAAAAGGTGTAACATGACTCAAAGACAGTCAATCATGAGCGAGACTACCGTCGTTTAAAATGACATGTACGGAGAAACCGGGCATCCACTGTGCAACAATTTTTTCTTTTTTTTTTAGATTATAGGATACAATTCATCCATCCAGGGCCTTGTATGGCCAGAGACCGACGAATTAGGTATTTTCCGAAGCACTGGGGGGGGGGGGGGTAAAGATCGTACGTCGCTGATGGTCGCCCATACAGTGATTAGCCGTGCCTGATGTTGCTTAACTTCAGAGAATTAGCCTGTTCAGTGAAAGCCCACCAGGACGTGGCCTCCCCCACCCGATAAATTGACAAATGATTTTAATCAAGGCTGTTCCCAACCCATATCTGGCAGAATCTGAACCGGGAATTGAAGAGGATCCAAATCGGCAATTGGATGCTTATATGAAAATCCCTGATTTTTGCAAAGAACATGGCAGCGGTGGTGGAAAGTCGTAACTGGATTTCTGAAGGCTGGAAGAAGGCTATGTGGTCTAACGAATCACGATGTACGTTGTTTTATATGAACAGCAGGTAAAGGGCCCCAGAAACAATAGAGCAGACATGCCTTATCATTACTGTATTCATTAATATATTAAGGAATTTGTATTTTAATACCAAGCGATATGAATACGGAATTAACTTACAAAAGCATCCTACTGATTTCATATAATAAACTATCACTTAATGAGATTGCGAACATCTTCAGCTTGTTAACTACGTCGTATTTATGTGGCTGCTTCTCTATAGAAAACGCCCCAAATGAGCGAACGATTAAAATATTGGTAAAAAATATTATTGATTATTAATGTTTATAACATGATTGGTATCTAATGTAGAGGTGATTAACACTTCAATAATACAAATGAATGGCAGAATTTGAAACCAAGATTCTTCTACGCCATTCTTTTTGTTTTGTCGCCTTCAATCGTATTGTTTCAAGTTGAAGCGAGAGACATGAAAATAAATAAGTAATAAAAAATTTTTAAATCAAATCCTAGAGAGAGAGATAGAGAGACTGAAGAATGCGTTGGAGTCAAATGACACCGGTAGAAAACGAGACACGCAGAGAACGAAGGATCGGATCAGATGACGAGAGGAGGCGGCCGCTCCAACAGCAACACACACACACACACACACACACACACATACACAAGCGCAACAGATTCCTATGGCATCAAAGAGTAAATCATGTGGACAGAGAGAAACTTTTAGAAACCGCTCAAATAATAATACAGGAGGAGAAGCGACAAAAAAATCCACTTTTCTTTTAAAAGAAATGAAAAGACCGAGGAAGAAAAAAACATGTTCACTTTAGTCGCGATTGTCCATTTTTTTCTTCTTTTGTACAAAGTTCACTGTCTCGTGAGAAAAACGCAAGAATTTGCCTCAGTTCAACCAAAAAACTTTTTATTTCGACTGAAATTTAATATTCGTTTAATGTGGAGTAAATTATTTATTTATGTATTTTTTTTGGTGATGCACATGACTTAAGACTTGGGAACAATTTTTAAAACTTATCATTCATATTTTTTTCGTTCAAGTTCTTCATCTTGTCGTAACTAGTTTGAAAACATTTTGATTCTTTAGTCTACTCGAGACACATGGATCAAAATGTTAGTTCAATCAGTTTCCTATAGATTCAACCACAACGTGAAAGACCTCTAATGCACAAGGAGGATGAAGGAAATAGCAGATACGTATTTCGGGTATCATCTTCAGCGGCTAAAGACAAAAATAAAAATAAAAAAAAAGAAACTAGAAAAAGAATAAAATTGTATGGATTCAAATTTGTCAAACATTCTGCAGATCGCTGTAAAGATTCAAAGGTTGAGAAAAAAGAAGAAACGAAGACCACGGCAATCTCCATTTATACAAGAGATTTTCGTTTTGTTCACATGGAAACTTTAACCAGTTGAATCCTGCATTAATTAAGCATAGATTTGGTAAAATATAGGGTGCTTGTAATTAATATGGCGCTATTCAGAGCCATCTGTAGCGCAAACTACCAACCGGAATGGCACCAAGTTTGTTAGGGAACTAATCAAGACAAGGGACGTAAAGGTTCTACAGTTGCAAATGTCGCCGATAGGGGGATATATAGCGCTGCGTAAATGACAAGATTAATGACAGAAATATAACGATGTAACAAAGACAAAATCGAGCAGAAACCTGGCATTTTATTTGGCATAATCAATTACACCACCCACAAGTTGCAATGTAGTGACAGCTTCTGGTAGACCGCAAATAACGGTAACAAAAAGTCTTTCTGAACTGTGATCACTGGCACTAGGCTATAGCAGCACCATTTTGCCCCTATTAGTGATCCTTGCAATTACAGAAATCTTTCGCGGAATCCCTCGTCCAATGCTTTGATTAGTCTCCCTAACCAACTTGGTGCAATTCCGGTTGGTAGATTGCGCTACATGTGGCGCTGAATTGTATCAGTTTAAGTTTAAATATTCTGTATAATGGACGGAAATGGATTGATTTCTAATTTCGAAAATAATAAGGCAAAATGTTTAAATTTGGTTATCCTACAGTAAAATAAGGATTATCCAATCCTCTGGTATCACGAGGTTGACCTCTTATGGACTTTCCTTAAGTTTTTGAAAATTTTTTATAGTTTATTTGGTATGCTGTAATCTATGAATCTATGCATTGATGTAAGCATGAAAATCCAGGACCGGCTTTAAATCACCAAAACCAATTGCTTTCCGCAATATGATGATTTATTTTAGTCCTGTTAAATACACACAATAACACATTGAATATACACATAACACGGCATTGCAAGTCGTCTAAGACCGGGCCGATAATCGCAATTCCAAGTTCTTCATTTGCAAAGAACAGAATGAGAGATTAGACCTTTAGTTTATGTAAACCCGACTTTGTAAAATTCGTTTCTCTCTTTACCAAGTCCTGCAAATGTCATTTTAATGATTATTCCTTATCCGAGCTTTTTAGAGATGGAAAATTTAAAATGAGAGAGTGTTATATTTTAGGTACCAATTAGGAATGTGCAGCATATATCAAGTGCATGAACGATTACGGTACCTAGTGATGCAAGTCTTATGTCGAAACTTAATTTTTAAAAAAGAATTACGTAGAATAGTGGAATGTTTATATTATGCAAACGATGATTAAGTTACACAAACGAAACCATAATTGACTCTCTCAGAGCAAATGAATGGTTTATTCTACCCGTCTAGGCTCGTGTCGCTGTTTATTTCTCGTAAATGTCAAATCGGCTGGTCTCCCCTCTTTTTAGCCAGAATTCTTCGGCGTTTGTTTAGTTGTCACGGGGCTCTTTTCCAATCACCCTTTGCCACTCATAAACAGTCAGCCAATATCAAGTGACTAAAATAAATGGAGGCGATGTCGATCGAGTTCCGAGAGGGGGGCGAAAGGCTAGTCGTCGAGTGACACCCGTGCTATGGCATGCAACGAACCTCCGACCCCGACGTCATCGTTCGTGCTACTTTTCAGCTGTTGTTGCCTCGACAGAGACATCTACTACAAAGCGTGGATTACGGTGCTGCCCAGCTCTGTCTTTACTCCTGTCACGCTCGGCTGACACCCATCACGAGGACCTCGAGAGAAGGCTCCGTTACATTGGCAATTCGGATGGGAGAGGAATCGGCCGCCACAGGAAATGTCAATTGGTTGTAAAAACACGCGCTCTTCCCATCAAGGGTGACTGACGACGACCTCTCGTGCCAAGCGCCGCACTTTCGACTCACCCACCGGCTTCAAAATCGAAATCGATTCGGCTTAATAGCGAGAGAGAAACAGAGAGACCAACTACGTTTTCATGTCAATCGTGAAGCAAAGGATACGACTCAAAGCGGCAATGAAACAAACAGAAAATGGAGCAGGAAAAAGAAGCTCTCTCTTTAATGGAAAAGAGTAACAGCTGTTTACCAAGAAACTCAAAATTTCATTATTCAAATAAAAAAATTTAAAAACATACAATCCAACAAAAAATATATTGCAAAGGAACAAAAGAAACTAAGGACACGTGAAACAATAACAAAAGTATCTTTCATCCTGACTCACTTCAGATTCACTTCGAAAATATTCAGAATAATCTTCTTCTCAGTTCTTGTTCTCTTTTTTACCTTGCAGTATAGAGGAGTAATTCTTTTAATCGTTAGCAATTCAGCTCAGCAGGGGGTTGGCATATTGTAGCTCGTTTCCCCAAGCTGTTGGTAAAGGACAAACAGTAACATCCATGCCCTCAGTGGTATTCGAACAAGACCTGCGGCAGAATATTAAAATGAAAAAAATTAATCTCAGAAATTAACGGATAATTAAGTGCTTATGCTGTTTTACTGTGCATCAACTTCAAATAATGAGGATAGATCAGAAAAATAATGCCCTCTGTTTTTTAAACCAGTCAATAATAAAAACAGGACATTGAAACTGTATTTGTTAAAAATTTGAAGTTTCCGGTGGCAACTTCAGGAATTGCATAGCAATCCGATAAATATCGCAGCTGTAGTTATCTGTTAAAATTGCATTCTACATCACAAACCAAGAGCTTTATTAGAACGCTTGGTCGCGGAGGGAAAAAACTCCAAAGGTTGGCGTTCAAAACCCAATATTTGTGAAGATCAAAATTTAAAAGTTGGAATTATCTGTACAGCTTTCGGTCAAACAAAGTCTGAAACCTTAGAAAAATTTAAATAAGATTGAGACATGCTCCCCACCCTCCCTAAAGTCTTATCTTGTTCCCTTTAATTTCATCCTTGTATACACTTACACTTACAGATATATTGCGTGGAGTAGGATTTGAAGATAACGAGGGCGTGATTCATACAGTGAAGACGACATGAAACCGACAATTTCTGGTAAACGTCAACTATGTACAGAAGGTGGATTATGATCTTTGGTAACAATTTATTTATGTGACCAAAAGCACGTGAAATGATGCTATTACATCCGTATTGCTGTGTTTCATTCGAAAGCAGTAAATTTCATGAAAAGATGTCTCCGAAAATCGGACTTTATTGGGAAGGGTACATTACTGCCCTTTCCGACGCTAATTACAGCTATTCTGCTATAATTAGCGCATGTTAAACACGGGGGGAGGCCGTGGCCTGGTGGGCTTCCACTGAACACACAACTTCAGGGAAGTTAAGCAACATCAGGCACGGCTAGTCACTGGATGGGCGACCATAAGTGAGATACGATCTTACCCCACCCCCCCAGCTGCTGCGACCATCATACAGCAGTGGTTCTCTAATATTTAGTACAGAGGGCACCTACTTACAGCAGTGGTTAATCCAGGTCCATCCAGGAACCCAACTCGTCGGCCTCTGGCCATACAGGCCCTGGATGGACGTATTGGATTACAATAAATAAATAAATAAATAAATAAATAAATAAATAAATTAAATTTGTGTGTTTAGAAGAAAGGCTTATCGGCAGTACTGAATGAAAAAGGGAAGGGCTACAAAAGCGAAATCCGAAACTAGCCGAACACCACAGGTCATTCGAAAGGTCAAGCAGCTTTGTCCAGCGACCCAAAGAGGAACTTCACAGACTACCGTAAATAAAATAATAAACAAAGATTTTCAACTGAAAAAGCGAAGAGGGCGACCGCCCAAGGCCCCGCGTTTCTTAGCCCTTATAATATTATAATTAATATAGTATTCAATTTGCCCAAGGCCACGCTCCCTCCTAGCGCCGTCCCTGGTCTCAAGAGTCGCGTTTATAAGTTACTACCATGACACATCGCAGAAAGGAAAAGGAACTGTCGAAGGCTCTATAAGAGTTATGGAACTTTGGATGAAGCCTACGTATACCTCAACAATTGCAACATTTTCTATCGTCCACGTGGAGAGAAGTGGTCCAAAGAATGTAAGAACAGTTTTTCAAAAGGATATATGGTGATTGCAGGATACTCTAAACGGCAAGCTCACAATCAGAAGATGAACAGGATGGCTAAGATTAACTCCCTTTACTATCAGCAGCATGTTCTCAGTCCAATTTTCCACGACGAAATCCTCGCATTGCTTGGAGAGGACAAAAGCAAAGTTTGGCTTCATCAAGACAAAGCCTCCAGCCATGTTTGTAACTCGACCGTTTATGTTGGACTTGAAAGATGAAACTTGAACTCACGTTATACCCTTTCAAGATGTCCCTTCAAGTCACCAGATGCATCCCCGATGGATTTCTGTGGATTTGGATTATTGAAACGAGCCCTTGCTCAACGTCGTCCAATAACCATTGAGGATCTCTGGAGAGCCTGCAAAAAGGAATGGAACAAGATCAGCCTCTCCGTTCTGCAGACATCTCTTCTACAGCGAAAGATACGGTGCAGGGCAATAGTCCACAACCAGTGTCACCAAATGAAACACGATCGTTCGTGGAGAAAGGGGGTTTTTTCGTAAACTTTTTCCTCCAAATCGTTATCATAGATCGTAATCAACGCTCCATATATACTTGTTTCACGCTAACGTTTAAGCCGATTGAGGATTTATGTGGAAAAAGAATCTGCATGTGTACAGGAATGTTGAGGTGATTTTCATACAATTCTGAATAAAATGATTCCGAGGAAAAATTGTGGGGCATCGCTCTCTGAGAGACTCTCGTATGTAAAGGAATTTTATGTAGGATCTAATTAACTGGTAACAGGTATGCAATCTTAAACATGTATAAAAAATAGAAAACGGCTCTCATTGAAATCAATGCGAATATAATTATTACTGCAACGATAAAGCACAAAACAGAGAAAAGTGTCTACAAATAATTTACAAATTTTTATTAACAAAGATTACAAAAAGTTATAAGATAGAATATGTTTTTCGATAGCTGTTATCATCACATAGTCACAATTATTTTTGTACTAATTTCATTGATAGCTATTTTCTGCAGGATTATCCCAAACACGGAGGGCTGTGGAGGGCGTTCTACTGGCGCAAACAATGCGAAATCCGAAGAATAAACAATAAAGATGATGCGCTCGCCATTTATTAAATAAACAAAAATTGGCACAAAAGGAATGATTCTCCCCCTCGTAGTTCTAGGATGATTTCCATGCACAAAAACTGTAATTTCTACAGCTGAAAGCAGTGCAAGTCCACATTATTCCATAGAACATTCCTTTAAGAAGTCCCATAACCAGAAGTCACTTTGGGTGAGATCAGGTGAGCCAAACTGTTATTCTAACGGCGACATTCCTTATAGTGGCAAAGGACTTCTATCGTTTCTGTAGAACAGCTTCACTAGCAGAGCTTTTCTTCCTTATTTAAAACTTATTCAGTGTATCATTGTTTATTTTCGTGTAGTCGCAAAGAACCATTAAATGAAGTTGCTTTATAAGAGAGCTTAGTTCTTAGTTCTACCTGTGTCCGCTGCGGCCCTGTTGTTAGAGACGAGGAGATAGATACTCGTGTCCTTGGTTCGAATTCTGGTAGCGAAATTTTTCCCTTCCTTTTTCATCTACATTTAACTTCTTTATAAGATCAGACTATTGACAAAAACCAAGAATTCTCTGAGAGTTTTTATGAAAACCACAGTTCTGAAAATCATCTTGAAGCACAAGATTATCAATGTACAAAACGAAGATCTCCATTTGGATATCACGTTTATAATCAGAAATATCATGTCCCCAACCATGATTAATGAAAGAACAAAGCGATCACAAAAGAACATTTGCGTTTTAACACGATAGACAATGTACTCACACTAGTCAATGAATTAGAAACATTTGTTTAATATTTTATTGACTCAGCTTTGGCTAGAGTCAATAAGGTGTTGAATATTTGTTCGGATAGGTCGTCCCAACATGTCCCATGGAGTTGAGATCTAATCCCTGGGGCAGACAGGATAAACGACAGAAATCATATTCAGTAGCAATGTTATCTATGAAAAAGTCGTCAGATATAGCATAAAAATGCTGGATGAACTTAGTCGGCAACAATGTTCAAATAGTCCTAGAAAAAAGATAAGAGGAAAAAAAAAGGGTTTTTTCAAACAACGCTTTTATTCTTGTTTAGCAACAATAAACAACGGATACATTTAACTCTCGTCATAATGAATTGCTTGTTGTGGCAATTGGATAATTCGTAGTAATGAATTAGTACCATTAGAACACGAACCAGTGAACCGATTTGAAAAAAAAAATAACGTTCATTGTCATCGGTCCTGTATCAAGTTTCAGCTCTCTAGCTGGGAAGTTGGTTTAATATTGATTACACGATTTGTTCCGCACAGACAGACGCGAACATACACCCAGAAAAGTAAGCTAAATAAAAGCGTATAAAAATAGAGTACGTTGACATCACAGAAATTTTTACCAATACAATGTGGGGTACCATCAGTTACGACATCATTCGCCTTTTAGGGGTTCAACTTGAAACTGTGATATCAGGACAATGATACGTGAATGACATTATGGAAATACGTTGCATGACAAATGGTGCGTTGCATCACTGGATGATGCCATACATTCTACCTTGATGACGAAACGTTTCCTTAGATTTTTATATACTTGGATATTCTGAGTCTTTAAAATCTATACAGGCCGTATTCCCTGAGTATACAACTGAAAAAAGAATGAAGAAAATTCTATCGACTTATAAAAAGATAGCCTCAATCTTTTTGGGGTATTTGAGGAGAAAATGTTATTTACAGCTTTATCATCAATCAAGCAGTAAAGCTATACAGAAAGATGACAATGAATGCTGCTATTTTATTAAAAAAAACAAAACAAGCGTTAATTTAAAAACTATTTTTGGTACGGAATTATAAAATATTAAGAATGGAAATCGATTTCAACAATTTTCCATTTCTCAATTAAACTCGCACTCTTTACTATTCTGATGTCCTAATTCAGAAACAAATTCAGAGAGATTAAGGATAAAAAGTAATTTTGACACAATGCAAATCTATCTTAATGGTGTTCTTTTATTCAAAGAGTTATTCGATAAATAGGCAAAGTAATAAAAATAGGCAACCCTAAACCCAAAAACGCCGCGATGTCAATAGACACTCTGTAGTAAATTGAGCTTTCAATAATAAAAATTCACTCGATACAGAGAAGGTAGAAAGAAAATCGCGAGCAGGTGAAATAAAATATTTGCTGTTTTTTTTTCAACTACGATAAAACAACAAATATAAATAAAAATTTGGTAACTGAGCAGTTTTCAGTTACTTCTGCATTGCAAGGATTGAAATAATTTTAACAACAAGATGAAGCAAGAGTGTACTGTAAAACTCAGTGATCCGGACTCGTATTTTGTGACTCAACAAGTATTTAAAATATTTTATTACCAATTGCACGAAATACAGGGGTTGAACAAAATAATGGAAACGGCTAGAAAAGCATAATTAAGAGGTTAGGTTGTAGGTACGTCTTTGGCTTGAAGAACTGCCCGAATCCGTCTTAGAATGGACGCATACAACTCATACAACTCCCTCCGGCTTCTATAAACATCTTCATCGATGTTCTTAAGTTTTTTTTTTATCATTGGCTTCAGTATTTTTGTTACCTAAGGTTTTTTACCATTGACTCTTCGATTCTCTGTCTGGATTGGCCCATGCTGAATATAAATTGAACCTGTTGTATCTGCATTCCTCGTTTTCTGCTAAATGATGACGAAATGCAAATCGCTAGAGTACATAACCAAATACATTAAATTATTGCTAATCTATAAGGGTCGTACAAATGAAAACGAAAATTTGTGTGGAAAAAAAAAGACGACGTGTAGGATCGTAAGTTTTTGTTTTAAACAATTGCGAAACCCCACGTGTAAATTGAACAATAGGTTGCAAGTGTTGCATCACGTGAGAAAGAACGATAGCTGGCGCTTCGAAGCTCTGCGAGTGATCGCTTCGTCCAAACAACAAAATGGAGTCAACGAAACAAGAACAGAGAACAGTAATTCGTTTTTTGACATGTGAAGGAGTTTGTTTCTGAAATTCATCGTCGTATGCAGAACGTCTATTGAAATGACTGCCTAACCTTCACTCGTGTTTGGGCATGGAGCAAAAGGTTTTCGGAGGGACGGTCATCATTGCAAGATGATCAACGACCTGGACAAGCAAACCGCGCCATCACGGATGATTCCAAAGCCAAAATTGACGCTGTCTTAAAGAAAACAGAAGAGTGACAATCGATGTCGTGGTTGCTAAAACTGGCCATAGTCGTGGAACTGTTCACTCCATTATCAGGAACCATCTTCACTACAGAAAAATCTGTGCACAATGGGTTCCGCATCATTTGACATCAGAACAACTTGGAGTTCGAATGGCCATGTCCTTGCAACATTTGACTCGCTATGAACAGGAAGGAGAGAGTTTTCTCGACAGAATCGTTACAGGGGTTGAAACTTGATGCTTTCGTTTCCAGCCCGAAAGCAAACGTCAAAGTCGTCGATGGAAGCATTATGGGTCACCACCCCCGAAAAAATCAAAAGCAATCGCAAACAGCACGGGGGAAGGTGATGTTGAACGTGTTTTTTGATCGCAAAGGCCCGATTTTACTGGACTTTCTTGAAAAAGGCACCACAGTTAACGCAGCACGATATGGGGAAACATTGAAGGTACTGCGCACGGCCACCAAATGCAATGCCACGACAACACGCGTCCTCGCACCTCGAAAGCAACGGTAGACCTCATCAAAAAGTTCAACTCCGAAGCAATGCAACATTCACCTTACAGCCCTGACTTATTCCCATGTGACATTCACGTGTTTGGGGATCTCAAGAAACATCTGAAAGTCGGACGATGAAGTGAAGGAAGATGTTTTGGAATAGTTCCACACGCAACCAAAAGACTTCTTCAAAAAAGGAATTACACGCCTTGTTACACAGTGGGATAAATGCCTTAACGCATTTGGAGAGTATTTTAAATTCCTTGTATACACTTTGGATAAAGTAAATAATTTTCGTTTTCATTTGTACGATCCTTATAAATAAAACCTCTTAGATCCGACTTTCATATAATACAAACTGAGCTCTTCAGTCACTTTCGTCACTGTGGTATTCTTGTTGGTGCTGATAATCCTCTTCAATATCGGTTTACTTTCACTTTTGTGTTTTATAGACCATATTTTCCCACTAACACTGTATGCAGTCATGACTTTTGATCCAGTACTCCAAATAACAGGGCGTTTTCTGTAACGGACGCGCCAGCCAGCCAGGCTCTAACAATCTGCCCTCTTTGGAAGTCTGTCAGATCTGATATGATGACTCAACTACACATCAGGATACCAAGCAGAGAAAACAAAAGATGATTATTAAGCAAAATAGTTAGGTAAAACCATTATGAACAGGAGATGTCAGTAGTTCCATTATTTTGTGCAACCCCTATACATAATATATTACTATGTCCGTTACTATACATTTCTGCATTTTTCATGCAAACCGCTTACTTTATCCGTTGTTTTTTTTATCATACGGAGTACACCTAGTGACAAATTAGTCCGGATAATCGAGTTTCTACTGCAGAAGAGGACGTTCTTATCTTTGATCTGGTGCGTAGAGACATACGCAGGACTGTCTTCAATCGGAAATAATGGCCTTCTGTAATCAGTCGAATTTCTTCACGACTTTTTGATCACAGACTAAAAGGTTAATATGATGTTAATAGACGTCAGCTTCGTGTTGCGTATCATGCATGTATTAGATCTATTTTTAATCTTAATTTCACTGACTCAATTACAGAATGTTGTATAAAAAATAAAATTCTCGCCTTAGATTCTATTATTGTGATATCCTTTTAATTGCTATATCTGATATTTTAAGAAATCATGATCATCCTTTTTATTGTATTATAAATGATTTTAACTCAAATTGTGCAATACGTACTCCTCGGAGATTTCTTTTTGTATTTCCAAAGATAACCCATTTTAACCTTTGTGAATTTCCCTTTAATACATATAAATTCGGGAATAGTTTACCCTGTGACTTAAGATCTCAAATCTTTAACTGTACTAATTTGAATTGTTGTCATTTTGCACATAAATTGAAAAAATATATATCCTGAATAATCAGGCTGATTATAAATTTATATGATTGTTAATTTTATGTATCACTAGCAGAGGACCCGGCGTTGCCCGGGATAATTACGCTTGTATGTAAACAGAACAACCTCAAAAAGCTAAATTAAACCTCCAAATTGGTTAAATAATAACTCAATCACTACAATATAGAGCGAAGGGACTATCCATTCTAAGAAAAATCCGAAAGACAAGAATTTACCTCTTCACTGAAAAAATCCATTCTTGGTGATATACCGGGACTTGATTTACCGAAAAAAAAATTTTTAAAGGCTCACAATGGATGGACCTCTCCAAGGATGCCTTTTAGTCTAAATAATTTTTTACTCTCCATTACTTTTTATGTTTTAAATTTCACTTCAAATAGCCTAACTATATATAGGATACAGACAATCACCATTATTTGGATATTTTTCTGGATAAATATGTACACTTGATGTTGTTGCAATTTCCTTTCTTCTTTCAATGTCTTGAAGCAAAAATTGGCCATTCATCACTTTGTGTAGTCTAGCGGTCGCCGATTCTTCTATTTACTTGCTTACCATTTGCTCAACACAGCACAGAGCTAAAGGAGTGCTTCCTCTATCGTCTTTCACTCTTTCTCAATAGTCTGCTAACTCATTATCACCAGTTACTGGTCATTTTTAAAGATTTTCAAGAAATTGTTAAGTACTAAGAATTCTCTTTTCTAAGAAAAGCCTGAAAAACAGGAATTCTATGCATTGCTACAAACTTTGCCTTTCATTGTTGGTCATGAGATATATATTGTTGATCCCTGCATAGTGTTGGGTGCATTGCGTGTTGACACCATTGTTGATACTTATTGTTGCAAAAACTTTGTCTTGCATTGTTGGTCATGAGATATTTCTCATTAATATGCCCTGCCATAACCATGAATATCGATTTTTTATCAATAATTATTATTTTTTCGAAATCTGAGGTAGACAGTGACCCTCCTCATGCTTTGAAGGTCATGTATGCGAAATTTTATCAAGATCGGAATAAAACTGTAGATTTGTATAAAAAACAAACAAACAAACCCACAAACAAACAAACATCCTTTGATGTGATATTAATAAATAAATAAATAAATAAACTTCATAACGTAAGGCTATGATGAAAACCACTTGCATTTGTTTAACTTAAATATTTAATTCATGCACATTAAATCGTACAAAAAGTGCACGAGCAATATTTTACAGAATGTTACTTTATTTTTAGCAAACCTTCTAATTTAAAAAATTATTAATAGCAAATTATCTCTCCTTAACTGGTATTCTAAATATTATTCTGTAGTCAAGTGCATCTCAAGCTTTTGCCTAATATTTCCCTGCACAAATGTGATCGTAGAAAAGTACTTTAACTTTGAAAGAAATGCTTAAAAAATTATAAAAAAAAATTGTGAAAATCTTCCAATTAAAATACTCCGAAACATACTGAGTTCACTGATTCGTGGGGGTGGGGGATAACAATAAATAAAGAGATGTACATAAAATTTGTAAAATTAGAAAAAAAATTATAAAAACTGTTTAAAATATGTTCCAGTAAATATGAGATTCATTTACTTTTGCCATAAATTTTATCGTTAATTTTCTCGTTTCCTCCCTTCTCCCCATACGATTTACACTGACCCAGAAATTTGACAGTAATTCATTCTTTAGTATTAAAAATTCTTAACTGCCTAAAACCAAATTCTTTAAATATATCTTCAGTTGCATTTTAAAAACATTTAATTTGCGGAAGCAACTCGGTTGATTTATATGATAATGATTTATTTGGTGGTTGGTTTAAAGATTAGTTTCAGAAAAGAATAAATAAATCTCTCCTTTATGTCAGAATTCGAGAAATAACACTTTATGTGTATTATTAACACGATGCATATATTATGAAAATAATCCATGAGAATTAAACTTTAATTTTTACTAAATTTTCAGCTAAAATTTCGCATCTATTTAGCATGCAGTTCTGAAGCAAGATCTCGAATAATATTCTTTTCAGAAATCTAATGTGCGTTTAATTCAAGCTATATGCTTGTTTTGTCCAAAATAATTTCATGTTAAAAAAATTTTTTTTGCCGCATCCTTTTTGTTATAAATGGTAAATACCTACCTTTGCAACAACTGCAGATTATAGGATTATATTTGCTGAATATAAAAAAAAATCACAGAAAAACGCTTCATTAAAAATAAAGTTACTCATCTTTGTTTGTTTAAAACTAATGAATTAATTTTACACTGATCACTTATATTATCGCCCAATTGTGTGAACTTGGAATTCCATTACAAAAGAAAAAAAAAAAGTTGCTAAAGTATGTCGAACCCAAATGACTTTTTTTTTTAAAATAATATGAATCACTAACCTTAATGGGGGTTCTTGAAAGGAACTTTTTGTGTTGTCCTCCTTTGTTGACGGGGTTCTGGCATTGTGAGGGCGAAAGGGGGTCCGCGGCGCCGTCGGCTGATGTTGGAGGTCGGTTGGTGGTCGGTGTAATGGAGCGTCATCGGCTCCGGACATGAGTCTTCCTACTTTGTCTTCTTGCTTTTTCCCTTTGTAGACCGTTTCTGGTGCCATGTCCGGCAAGAGGGTCCAATTATTGATTATGCATTTGGATGACAGGCAGGGAAAGAGAGCGCAGTGAGCCAGAACTTTTCCAAAAGCCTCCAGAAACTTTGCAAACAAGGCAGAAGTTTCCAAGTTGCACCTTTGGTGCAATCCAACTCCCCTCTTCCACTTCAAAAGTCTCCCTTCTCGTTTTAACGTTGCCAACTTAGAATTTTTGCGATTTTTTCTTTAAAACTCGAATCGGAGCCAATTGCTTATAGTATGTTTGTGTTATGTCTTCCATCTTCACTGATGATGCCATGTTTATTTTATATTATTGTATTTAATATTAGAAACGTTATATTTATATGTCAGTTAATAAAAATTCCTTTTTATATAGGAACAATAAAAGGACTAGCGTATACTCCAAAAAAATAGTCAACAGATGTTTAAATTAAGAGCTATCCTCCTTAATAATAATTCTTATTTAATAATTGTTGACTTTCATCTCAAGAGTATTTCAGTTTTTAGATTAGTCACCTAGATTCATGGTTTTTTCATATTCATGAGAAACCCCATGATAGAAATGACAGCATTTAAAGTTATGATTGTTGAACTTGCAAAGTAACTACTGTAGCAAATATAATTCAACTGTCATTGCAACTTAAGATTACTGGGTTCCATTAAAATGATCAACACTTTAACTGTTCCACAGCATGCATTCTTACGACATGTTTATATCTGAAGAATCAAATCTCCTTCGGCTATACACTCCAATGTTGTTGCCAATGAGAGTTTCGGCCTTTGTTGTCATTCTTTCTTATAGCCTTAGTTGAATTTGATGGACATACTTTCTAGATGGGAGGAAGCGAGGTTTTTTTTCCCCTCTCCCTCGACTCTTTGCCAGATCTGTTGTCCACTCCTTATAGTGATGGGGGTTCTCGCTCGACGGAGGGGTACACACACAGTTCCCCCCTTCCGACACAGACCATTAAGCCGGACTATGGGCAGCCGTGGTCGCCGGTCATTATCCCCAGTCCATTACTTGCCGTCGACCAACCCAAGCGATCAGGGACATTGGGTGGGTGGATGACGGTCGTCCGATTCCAAAAGAAAAGCAGAAGTAGTGGTGGGGGACGGATAAGACCACAAGGCGGTTACCTTGTACTCAAAATGGCCACCCCTTTTTATATACGTAGAGAATTGGTTCGAAATAGATTACATTGCTTAAATGACTTTTTATTTTAATGTTTTTTTTTATATTTGATATTTCACAAAGCCAAAAGTTTCATGATCATTCCGCTTATATTTTTAAAAAACTAGACCCATTTCAGTTTATTGTAACTTGATAAGTATTAAATTAATAAAATTAAGGCAAGACTGTTAATGCTTTCTTAATAATTGTTTGTTATATAAATTTATATTTAAATCCTCTTGTTAAAATACTCAATTAAAAATAATAAATTGTCTGGAGGTAAATTCCTCTTAATATTAAATTACATTAGATAATTGTGGATTATTTTTTTCCTTTCTGTTTTTCATGAATTGAAGGCAATAAAATATGTTTTGATCAGTTTTTATTTCCATGTAGACTTCTTTCATTAGGCATTTAATATGCCATTGTCCAACAAGTATGCAGTTGCCGTGTATCAATTTAACATTTGATGCTACTTAATATAACAATAAAACCTGTGAATTACCGACATATTTTTCCCGTACCGGACGAGTTCTATTCCATTGTACTGTTACATGTTGGAAACCAGTTAAAGTTGGGCAAAATTAACTGGAGCATGCGTGTCCAAATTAGACAGGTTTTATTGAGTTAATATTTATTCACAGAAGAGTAAACTTTACTGTAAATTTTATTCGTGGGGTTGATTTAAAATTAATAAAATGTGTAGGGTCGATTGTTATTATGTATGGATTTAGAAAGTTAAAGTGATGGTATGAAATCATAAAAGCTAATAAAATACATAACCAATACAACTAAGTAGTATAAACTAATAATCTGTTATTCTATATTACCAAGAATTTCGAAGTGATCGGCGTAATGTGATATTACAATTAATGTTAGACCAAAAATGAAAAAAAAAACAACAAAAAAAACTAATTTTTTCCACAACATATAATATGCAATAAACTAGACACGCACTTCAGTACCACATTACCTTCATTCAGTAGGTAGAGAACCACATGGTATGTTTTATCATGAAGGGAACAGGTTAATTTGTGATACATCAATTATACGAAGCATGTCCGGAAAGTAAGGTTACAACCCCTAGTGGCGGATTAGTAATAGTTTAGTGCGTAAGTTGGCTGTACGGGTTTTAACTGTTAGCCTTCTACTTCCCTCTCGCGGCTGTTCCTCCATTGCTACGTGGAATCTAGTTCGAGTAACACGTGTTTACAATGGCTGTAACGATTCAGAATCCCGCCAAATGTGAAGCGCACTTCTACGTCATACGTTTTTTCCAAGCACAAGGTTAGCGCCCAGCGAATATTCACAAAGTACTTGTTCCCGTTTATGGAAACATTATGAGTCGACAACTTGTAACAAAGTGGTGTCTTGAATTCTCTGAAGGCAGAATGATGTTCAGGTAGGCCATCTGCGTTCTCTGATAAAACTTCTGCCAAGCGACTTCCACTTGTTTCTTAACCTGAAGAAACATCTTACTGGACAACATTTCCACGACGATGAAGAGATCAAGCACGAGGTTGAAATGTAATTCCAGCAGCATGCCCCAGAATTCTAGGACTGGATACAGAATCTAGTACCTAGACTTTACAAGTGTTTGGACAATGGCGGCAATTACATCGAAAAACAAACCCTTTATCACTTAAGTTGTAGTGGCCAAATAAACATTTTTTGAAAGAATAGTAGCCGTTGTTACCTTATTTTACGATACGCCTCGTACAAGTATGTAAATCACAGTTGACTATTGTTTAGAATTTCAGCATTGACCCGCTACGTATGTTTTACTAAATAAATTATTTAACTTTTCTTTGTTCAAAACCACCATTAATAGTGGTCTTGTCATTTCGAGACACTGAAACAAAATTAAATAACCAATTATTTTTTCGTGAAATTGTCTTATTAAAACATTCATAACTATCCATATAGGTTTTGGAAAAATCTTACTGTTAAAATTTTATACAAGGTGATTCAGAAAGGTAGGTCAAGAATGAAATACCATGTAAAGTTTGTAGCGGGGAACAAAATTTTAGCGGGGATTAATGAAATTTGGAGAAATAACAGGATACATAAGACTGTGTATACCGTTAAAATTTGATCGAATTCCAACGAGAAGTTTCCGAGTTACGCAGTGAAAATTGTAACAAGTGCTGGTTAGTACTCACAAGTGAACACGTGTTATGATGTTGAATGAGTAACTCGGAAACATCTTGTTGGAATTCGATCAAATTTTAACGGTATACACAGTTTTATATACCCTGTCATTCATCCAAATTTCATTATCCTAGGCGTGAGTTATTAACTTGATCTTGGTGGCGGCATTTTCAGTTATCGTTCAAATTCGGACCCATGTTCATAGGAAAAAGTTTGTTCCCCGCTACATATTGTACATGGTACTGTATTTCATTCTTGATCTACCTTTCTCAATCACCCTGTATTATTTGGCAATATAATATAGGCGTAATAGATTATTACTTTGTAATTATTAGTTGTATGGGTTGTGCATGTACGGGTTTCATACCATCGCATTATTAACTTATTCGCATGCCTATATTGCTCATGAGCTGCAACAATGGGGGGGGGGGGATCTAGAAATTAAGGCGTCGACTACTAAGGTCATTTTGCGCCTTTTACACAAGTTATATCTGTACGCAGGCCGGGACAAACACAAACATCCATGCCTACGGCGGGATCCGAACCCACGGCCAGGCAGACTCGAGAACTAGAAAGCCTATGCCCTATAGCCCTCTCGGCCATCTGGCCGGCCTGCAACAATGGCAACCTCAAAATTAGCACTTTATGAGAAAATGCGATTTGTAAAGTGATTATCTATAAGCTGATTTTTTATTAAATGCCACACATTTTTAAGCGTAATATCAGGTTGCCGGTATTGTTGGTTGGTAGAATCAACACCTCCTAGTAAGAAAGCCAAACAACTAAAACGTCATACATTGTTACATCATCATAAGTCAACGAAATTTTAGGGCTTATTATTGGTAGAAATACGATTAACAATGGTCGAAATAAGATGATGTAACAATGACGTTTCAGTTGTTTGGCTTTCTTTCTAGGAGGTGTTGATTGGGGTAGGGTGAACGTATTCTTAAATATTGCAACTGTTTAACTACTGGGTCGATTTCAGAAAACCAGTCCTAGAATAGGCCAGTCCAACTATTATGTATAGATTAACTCATTACTGAAATTTTTGAGAAGGTCCATTGTTGCAACCCATTAGCGATCTGTTATTTCTTAATTATATGAATGCATCTAAGAACATTTATGATTTTTTTAATATTAATAGAAATCTGGTGATATTGTTTTATATATTAAGCATTCCATAGAAAATGAACTTATTTTAGCTTTATTCCAAATAATTTCTCCCGCTTATTATTAATCAATCTTCAATGCATTGAAACTTTCTTGTAAATAAAATTAAAAATGCCTTGAATCTGTGGACACTAAATCTATAAAAGGAAGAATAATAACTATAAACTGCACATCCACAAAAATTATTTTAATAATTCGCATTACATTTCGATAGCAATGTCATCTTCATTCGCTAATGAAGTTCCTGTTGGAACTCCCTTGTTGATGACCAGGAGTGGTTTCTTGCAGTTTTAATGAACCTCACGCTTCAACACCCGTCGGTCCCGTTCAGTGAGTTTTGAGGATCGTCCGACGTGGGGCGTAGCATAAATATCAAAATGTACATCCGAATCATTAAAATAATTTTTTGTGGATTTGTGGTTTATGGGATTATTCTTCCTTTTATAGTACTGAAATGTTTTTAGCAGTTTTCATGTTACAATACGATTAGCTCCTTCCTCGTTCAATTCTTCTAATTAGAATAAATATTTCAGAGGACTATTTTTAAATATTATTTAAGGTTCTTTTCTAAAAAAAAAAAGTTTTGTTCAGAATAGAGCTACATGACTGAGTTCATTGGAAAAAAAAATGGACAATGAGAATTTTCATATAAAAGAAATAAACTAAGAGCAAAATGACAACTTCACCATGGAGCTCTATCCTTAACATTCCATTTTGTGTAGTAGGTCTTTGAATTGCAGAAATAAATAAATAAGAGAACATGACTTTACAGATATCAAAGATTAAAAAGGAATTTTTATTGCTTTCATTTTCTCAGAGGGATGGTAGGGAACAATCATTTGAAGAGGACATAACGGGGGGGAGCAGGTGGGAATTGAGAGAAAAAGATTTTTGAACGAAATAATAATAATAATGACAAACGAAATTCTGTCATGTGATTCTTTAACAAATGTAATGTACAATTAAAGGGGAGGTAATAAATTAACTGATACAGAAACGTTTTCGTATTTTTTTAAAAAAAATATATAATATTTACAAGCTTTAAGCAAATAATTTATGGAAAACAATTTTTTTTTTTTTTTAATTTTCGTTTCAACCAATTGGAAAAAGTGATGCTTGACCCTCGTGAGTTGAAGCCAACGCCATGCAACAAAAACTTTTAATATTTATATTTATATATATATTTATATGTATAATATTAACACTGGGAGAACACAGAGAAACGAAAGAGTTCTAAAAACAAACAAAATAACTCGCACTTTTATTTTTTATACATAAAGGGCCTTGACTATTATAATCGGATCCAGTAGTTTTAACTATATATATTATACACCAAGGCCTTTTTTTTTGTTTATTGGTTGTTGTTTTTTTAAAAAAGGAACAAAGTTCAATCACTCACACCGGGATCGGTCCATCGTTACTTTACATGTTTTTAGAAGCAAAACTGAAGTCAACAAAGAAGAACCCACTCATCACCATCATCATCATTGTCCACAAGAGCCCCACATTTTGTCTAAACAACAAAGTCGTGTCTTTCTTGGCTTCTTTCATTTGAAATTCATTTGTTTACACATATAAGTTACACCAACCATTTTTCTTCCCTTCTTGGATACATGTAATTGGATCTATTTCCAGGACGTCGCAACACCAACACAAATTAAAAAACAAAGTAAAAAAATAAAAATAATAATAATAAAACCGTGTTAGGCATTACTAGACTATATACTGTATCTATATATATATAATAACGAATTATAAAGATGGCGTGTTGGTTTGCTGGAGGGATTTGTATGGGTGGGGGGCTAAAAAGTAAAGAGGGTTTTTGGTGGTTTCTTTCGTTTGTATCAGTACATTCAAAGAAATGAGAAAGTAAACAAAGTTCTTTTTACGTAAAAACAAAATAATGATGACATTTGAATATATTTTACATGTTTAAAATGTTAAAAACCGGCACTCTCTCTTCTATTTTTTTTCATTAAATTCTTTAATTTACACAGAATTCTGGTATAAATAGGAGGATTTGGCGATGTCGGCCGTTGCTTTTTTTAATATTTATTATTATTATTATTATTATTTTGTAATGGTGGAATAAATATCACAACTGTGCTCATTGCACTTAATTACATAAGGTATATAATACTGGTCTTTTATTATTATTCATTTAATTTTATAATTATTATCTTCCTGGCTAATAAAATGATTGTGAAAAATTTGAAGTGCGTTTTAAAAAAAAATGAAAAAGAAAAAAAAAAATCGAACTTAACTCTAGAAACTCAACAGGCTTTCTAGCTCTACGAAATATTTCTTCTTCTATTCATTTGACATTGCTTTTGATATCGTAGCACCGTAAACTCGAAACAACTCTAAAATGTAATTTGTATTGAAAAGTGGTAACAATAATACTAAACCATTTGCATATTGGAACAAAAAAAATAAATAAATAAATAATGAAACGACAATACGTTAAACTCCCGAAACTAGACAAAACACTTAGTATTCCCATGTAATAAAATTTTAAAAAATAATATTATTTTCTTAATATTATTAAGAAGGAACTTAAGTTGACAACAATGGATAATCATATTTAGGGGGGAGGGGGTTAATTTTTAATTTTTTTTTTTCTTTACAGGAAGGTCTCATTTACGCCAACTTGGAAGGGAATTCGTGATGAATGACGATTTGACTTTTGAAATTTTATATTGGATATTTATTTTTTTTTTAAATTTTTTATTGATTTCCTTTCAAGGTACTCAATCTTTAATTTCTTCTTATTAAATATTTTATTGCTTTCATAGTTTTTTTTTGTTTTCTTTTTAATCCTGTTTCATTCATTTATCTGGCAACGAATTTTAATATTTACAACAAACAAACAACAAATTCTTCGTATGAAAAATAAAGAATTGCAACTAAAAAATAAAACTTGTACTTAATTATGACAACAAATGCGTTTTCTTTCAACCAACGACTGACCGGAAGAGTGACAGGAAGAACCGACTTTTAGTCCCCCCCCATAAAAACATCACTTATATACGAGAAGGAAGAAGAAAAGTGTTAAAAATGAAAGATTTGTACAACATGTCATTTGAGGAGAGGAGGAGGAAATTGGGAAGAGGTATGCCAATTAGTTTGTTCGTTTTTTTTTTTAAACAAAATAAGGAAGAGAAGCGCAACAAGAGTCCTTTTTGTTCTTTCAAAAATGGAAGAAGGAGAAATTAATTTTTATTTTTTTTTTTGCTAATTTTTGTTTTCTTAAGAAAAAAACCCACAGGACTTGGTAAGCTATTGAGAACACCTACCTTTGAAACACTTTAGAGTCAACGTTTGCATTATCAATGTTATCTTAAGAATTATTATTATTATTATTATTATTATTATTATTATTATTATTATTAACATTTTTTGTTGTTTTCAAATATAATAATTAATAGAGAAAGTTTGTTTGTTTGTTTGTTTGTTTGTAATTTTTTTTAGGGGGTATTTTGTTACTTTTTTTTTGTTGCAAAAGATACATCACCAACTGGAGAGAGTTTAGAGCAATTTTTTAAGAAGAGAAAACATATGACAAGCGATGTTATTACAGATATTTTACATTGAAGAATAAACTTACAGAGTAAAACGAATCGACACAGAATTGTCATCATCCACACCCTCCCAAAAAAAAAAAAAAAAAACTTAAAAATTCTTCTCTTTTGCGAAAAAAGCGTTGCTGCTTTTGTCCTCTTTGTATATTTTTTGTTTTTCGTGTAGAATTTGCTTTTACTCGCTAAACCCAACACTTGTGCACAAGGCTGCAGTTATTTGCAGGCAGAAGGAACGACTTTCGGTCGCAGGTCCGTTCTTGGCACGCGGCTCTTCCCCTCGCTGCTCGTGATGGAATACGTACTTTTTACTGGCCCTTTTTATTTTTTAAATTTTGATTGGTTCAGTGGACACGTCGTCGTTGAAGAACCGGTGAAACTGGATCGAGTTCTTGACGAAAGCCTCTTATTTTTAGCTTTTGTTCGCTCATTTCCCATTGGGAACCACCGCTCTGGCAGTCATTAGTAAAAATGTCCTTCTTTAGAAACGTCTTTTGAAATTTTACTTTCGAAACCTCTTATAATAAGATAAGGGAGGGAGGGGGGGGGGGGGGGAAAAAGTTTTTTTTTTTTTCCAAAGAACACTTAAAAATGTTGTTACGAATGAAAACGTTGTTGATGGTAAGTTTATTTTTTTTTCTTTCTTTCTTAGTCCGAAAAATAGGAAAAATAATTAAATAAGAACCATCTAGACAGATGTCCAAAGCGTCCACCAGGTGGAGAAGCGTGGGGTCATGAGGCACTCTCGACGGTCGAATGGTTTTGATGAATTCCCTCCTTTTGGCTGTGAGCATTGCGCTTGGTCTGTGAGGTGAAGATTTTGTTGCACCCGTCTATCGTGCAGCGGTACATTTCGGGCACGTGCAGTTTTTCGTAGTGCTCTTTGAGCAGGAGACTTTCCCGAAATTTCTTTTGACAGAGCTTGCACGACAGTGCACCGTCTGCATCTGGACTAGGAGGCTCATCATCAACACTGAACACGAGCGGGAGCGGAAGGTTCAGAGTTGGCGTTGAAGGGGTTGAAGCTGGAGTCAGCGGGTTGTGGGGTGAAGGTGTGGCGGAACTCATTGGCGTCTCCACTGCAGGACCCAACTCACGGTCAGCTCCATGTAAAGCTGGTGGTGGAATGAGGAGGCCCGGAAGAAGGTGCGGCGCCAGCGCCCCCAGTTGGTTGCCATGCAAGACCCTCTCGTGATTGTTGTTGAGAATGGACTCAGCAATCGACACTGGGAGTTTTGCTGCTGCGTAAGGATCGAGAGCCAGGGGCAGAACGGGCGGTTCACCGTAGATCCGCGCGAGGAATTCGTCTCTCAGAGTTTGACCAGCCAGGGCGGCAGCGAACGGGGAGCCCTTCTCCAAGAAGGCTTTGTCCGACGTGGAGAGCAGCTTCCGGTGCAAGTTCAAATTGGCGCTGTGCCGATCGCGGCTGCGCTTCGACGGAAACGCCGCGTTACATCCTTCCACCGTGCACTTGTGCATCAGCTTTAGGTGCACGTTCTGGTAGTGGGTCTTCACACCAAAGTGATTCTGGAAAATTTTACCACACGCGATACATCGTCGGGGGTTGTCCTTATCGACGGGGATGTCGACGGAGCCCACAATGGACGCATCACGAAACGGTGGCAATCCTGGTAACGGTTGGGATTCGGAGAGTGGCGACGAAGGGCTCGATCTTCCACCCTGATGGGGTCCCAGGATACTTTCGCCCAGTTTAGGGCTTAAATCACGGAACCCTCCCCCTGGCAGCCCCATCCCGGCCAGAGGGAGAGCAAGCGCGTTTGGGAGCAGATTGTGTTGACTCAGAAGATGACGCGAAGTGTGAGGCAACAGATCGCCAAAGTTCCCTTGAGAAAGTGATTCCAAGTGTTTCAGAGCACTTTCCGATGACTCGTCGTAGCTGCTGCTGCTCACGGGGTCACCTTGGTTGGATCCACGATCTGTTTCGTTCTCCATCGTTCCTTCGCTAATCGTCATCGAACTTCCTCCTCCTCCTCCATCACCTCCACCACTTCCCCCTCCTCCAGGGTCGTGTTTTTCACGTTTGATCTTGTCGACTGGGATCAGTGGAGTGATCGACGTCTTGATCTCCGTCTGACTGTCCGAACTTTTCTCGTCCTCCAGGTCCTTGTCGTCGTCCTTGAAATCGTCCGACTTCTCGGTCCCGTTTTCCATGCTATCTCCGTGCATAAACGTGTCGCTGGAGGACTCGTCGTCCATGTCGCTCGACACGTACTGGATGTCGTCGTCATCCGTTATAGCACAGCGGGTGGGATTCATACTCTTGCGCTTGCGCACTCCTTTGGCAGCCATGTTGGCTTCGTCCTTGGCACACAGGTTTTTCGGTGCCTCGTCTTCTTCTTCGTTGCTGGCATCTTCGCCTTCGTCGCCGTCGCTTAGCCTCGGCCTCTTGGAAAACGGAGCCATTGCGACAACGTCGTCGTTGGCATTGACGTAGAACGGCTGATCATGCATGGGAGACACAGATGATGGGAGCCGTGCGTTGTGGTGAGACATGCCCAGGTCATGGTGGCCAGCAAGCATCAGTTTCTTGTCGGGGCTGCTGTGCAGGGGACTCAGTCCGAGATTGGTGACGGCGTTCAGTGGATTCATAATATCTGATGCAGATACTGATCCACCAAGACCGGGCATTAATCCAGCAGTTAATATCACAGGATTGGCATTAGCAGTGCGGCCGTCGTGTGGGCTAATCTTACGTCGCAAATGCGGTGTGTGCAGTTTCGGGTTGGGATTGGCACTATGGCGATTTCGGCTGCGGCGGGAACTGAACATCATGTTGCATCCTTCGACAGTGCACTTGTGCATTTCTCGCAGATGAACGGCACTGAAGTGGATCTTCAGCGCTCCTTTATCACAAAACGTCTTTAGGCAAACATTACACTGCACTCTTTTCTTCCCTGAACCAGGATTAGTGACCATTGTGCTCAGTACTCCTGGGATCCATCGTCTTTTCATGGGATTAGCCGATTTCCGTAGATGCTTCACTTTTTTCGTGGCGTATACTGAATCGATGAGAGATGTGGCACTGCGGCTAAGATTAAGTGCCATGTTGCTGTTGTCATCATCAGACCCACCATCTGTGGCACTCAAATCAGAGTTGGCCATCAGAGAATTGCTGTTAGAGTTCACAAGGGCAAGAGCTGTGGTTTGAGGAGGGAACGACGTGGTCGAGGTGGTAGGCGGCGTCACTGACAACATGCCGGGGTTGAGAGTGGAAGACGGGAGTGCATCGTGAAGGGGTCTCAAGTCCGGACTCGATCGTTCACGTCGAAAATCGTAAGGCTGCATGTTCTGCAACCGGTTCAGGGGCGACATCGAGAGTGGACTCGTGCAATTGACAGCGGACTCGAAACTGTGCTGCGAACTGCTGTTGGGCGACAGATTGTGTGGCAGCGGCGTCGAAGAAATCGCTCCGCCGCTCGGAGTTACACTCGTCGAACTGATCGACGGCAGTCTCATCACAGTCCTGTTGCTGATGCCACCGCTCGTGGGGGTGTTTACGGTGCTCGCAGCGGTGTTGTTCACCACCACGTTGCTGTTGGAGAGCAACGGTGGTGGGTGTTGCAGGTTGGCCGGGCTAGAGGCAGTGCTGTTGGAAGTGGACGTGGGCGGAGGTGGCGGCGGCGGCTGGGAAGAAGCCTTCGTCGTCGCTGGCAAAAAGTAACCCTCGCTCAGTTTGACGCTTGAAGAACTGCCAATAGCTCTGTTCGTGCGCTCGATGAACTTCTTGATGTCGGAGTCACGGGTCGGCGGCTGAACGATACAGTTGGGCCGCTCGCTCGTCTCCTGCAACAGTATATGCTGCGTGATCGCTTTGGTTTCGCCGAAACGGAGGAACTGTTGCAGAATGAGCGGCTCTTCCTCTCGTGCTGCTATGTTCCATCGGTCCAGCACAATGCCTTGGCTATCCTACAAAAGACAATGAAAAACCTCCAATTAATATATAACTAATACATGTCAATATATAAAAAACAAATATGCCTTAAAAAAACTAGATTCATTCAAAATTTAAGTGTCTTTGAGGATCTTAATTTTACAGCTTAATAACCTTTATAACATCCTTTTATAACCAAAATACATTGTTAACTCTGGATTCAATCATTGAAAGAACTAAGCTCAAAGAGCAGTCATAGGTCCGTACCATCTAGCTAACTTCTTTAAAAAACTGGTTAGCAAATTCCACTAAAAGCAGAATTATTCGAAGATTTAACACCGAGGTGTCTAATGTACTTTCTAAGAGCATAGATAGAATCTTACAATGCTTCCAAATGTGGAGTCAAATTACCTTCCAGATTAAGGTAAGATTCGTAACAAGAAATTTATCCCCCCAAGGATGGTACAGGAAAGTAGCGGAAGTTCTGAGCTCAAATATCGCGTACATCAGACTGTTTACTCTAACTCCCAACCCCGTAATTCCGACCCCAGTGGGCCAATTAAAGTCAAACTACATTCCGAGTTTCAAGCTTCTACGTCAAAAAAAAAATGTGGAAAATATGAAAGGGACGGACATTGTGGAACCAATAAGTGCTCCATTCTCCCGCAGTGCACTAAACGAAAATCCTTATGGATTATATTATGCAAAGACAAGTTAAACAAAATCTTTTAGATTATCAGTTTTTGAAATATCCCTTGAGGGATAATTAATGCCATAATAATAATTTTTCTTTTTGCCATTGACTCGTTCCTAATGGTAACTGATAAATTTCTCTAGCACACTACCCAGAAATGGGTACAGCTTAATCTTAATTCAAATCTCTTGCTTATTAAATTCCAAGCTCCCTAGGCTTTTCAAATTCCAAGTTAAACCATCAAACTTGAATAAAGAGTATGCAAATGCACTAGTGATAATATCTATTATGATTTTTAGTAGAATTAAGCAAATTGCAGGTTTTCCATAAATTTAAAAATTTTAACTATCCAATAAGGAAGTGTTCTTGCCATCTCCGTGTCAGGGTTGTTAAAAGATTGATTCTCTTGAGTCGTTGTGGTTTTAAAAGAAAAAAAATGAAATAATCCGCAAGAAGGCGCTGATGCTGTGTGGCCAGCCTTTGGGCTATTTTTAGAGATTCGGCCACAAGAGGGAAGCATGAGTGGGAACGCTACTAAAATTTTCTAAAAATTATTTTTTTTGACTAATACAATATGTGTATGCGATTTTTGCATGTGCGATTTATATACGAGTCAATTTGCTCCAGCGAGGTAATTTGCTTTTATTTTATCAAATTGTTATTTACGCTCAATTCTCTGAACTTGTTTTACTTTAACACTTTAATTGAGTCTTTTGTCACATTTTAAGACACAGATTTAGCAAATATTAGGTAGGATTAGGTTTTTTAAAATAGAAGTGTTTCCCTCCACGAATATCATTTGCACTAATTTAAACTTGTTCGAGTATAAACCGATTTTGACGACTATTTCTTCCTGCTTAAAAATATTGAGATTTGTCCATAGGCCCACTAAAATAAGTGACCGCTTGCGTTTTTGGCGAGCAGTTCGATATAGGCAATAAGGCTAGCAGCTATAAAGTTTATGGAAAAAATCTAGACATTACTTCCAAAATTGAATTTAAACCACACGATAAGTACATTATACCGATGGAACGAGGAAACTCGAACATTACTGCATATTCTTTTAATGATATCTGTCAAGGGAGAATCTATTCAAATTATCTTCCTATGCTAAAGAATAGGAGAGTCGCGCTCAGGACATAATTGTTTAACATAATTGTGCGGGAATAAAATTCAGAAATACTAACAAAAATTAAGGGGATTCATAAAAAATTAAAAAAAAACATTTCATATGTAATCTATCTTAACGAACTAGGATTCAGAATTTTTTAATAACGTAATTATCTGTTAAGCCTACCGTATTATTTCTATCCTGTTAAAACATTTTAGATTCACTCGTAATCTCCACGATTTATCTCCACGTTTACAAGAGAAAAATGTCATCTAATGTCATTATTTGGCAAGGAAATAAATGAGAGAGCGAGAGAAAGAAAACACTGGAGCCCCATCGAAGGTAGTTCGCCTTGAAAACAAAGTGGATGAGAAGCGAGTGACAAAAGAGGCGTAGACAAAAAAAAAAAATACACACAAGACGCTTAAACAGCCCCAGCGACTTCTTCAACTCACAAAGTTTTCTCCATTTTAAAAGCTCCATCCGTGAATTGGCATCAATCATGAAACTGTTTCAATTGTTTTACGTAAAAAGGGGAGACTGGTACGTTTCTCCTTTTAAAGGAGGGTGATCAATTTGTCACAAATCGTGTGGCCACGCAGGGTCCCCGATTCCTATCGAGTAATTGTAGGTGGAAAGGTTCTTCCAGCGGTTTTCCCCAGTCGGTTTCGCTCGATTTTTCTTGTGACCTGTACTTGGGGGTGGGGCAGTGCACGAAAGAGGTCCTCCCACGACCGACTGTCAACCCTCAAACAATCGACCCGATCAACGGCGGACAATTCGAGGACATCAAGCCACGAAATGAGACGGGAAAAAAGAAGGCTACGAAACTCACCTCAATAATCCAATAGTCGCACCACTCACCTCAACTCACACACTTTCTCTTTCGCAACCACCACCATTCCCGGCAAGGACAGTCTACTATACGATTAGAGAATGTACATGCGACGAAAACAAAATAACCATAATAATAATAATAATAATTTAAAAAAAAAATCGACATATGTGACAACCTCCAGTAGATAGATGATTTTAAATGAATCGAGGAGGAGAAATGACTATGCTAACTTCTAATAAATGCTTAATCGTATCTTTTAACTTTCTACATTGTTTCTGAAAACGCTTTTTATCAAGTTATTAAGATCGTATAGCCCATTTAACTAGTTTATTACAATGGTGGCTGATTTTTATTAGTTGTAGAAAAGAAAATGTAGACAGATAATTTAAAAAAGATCTTCAAACGTTATAAAAGCTATTTAATGTTTGAGTAAATCTAGCGATGGTTATATAACAATTTCGATTAAATCTAGTCCAGTTTAATTATTAAAAGCGTCGCCTATAATCAAAATGGCTTTAATAAGGTCCTGAACGACATTTTTTTGCATTACTGAAAATACTTTTAGGAAAATAAACGAAAGATGTAACAAAATAATTTAATATTAAAGTTCAGAAATATACTGAGATAGAAAGTAATTTAGAGTTTATTTATATCAATAAGTTGGTTTAAGTTAATTAATTTAATTTAGTAAATTTATTACAAATTTTTAGAGTCTTTTGACAATGTACAGGTCTGAGGAAGAGCTCAGCCAAGCAAAATTTGTTTGAATTTTCTGTTATTTATTTTTCTAAATTTGCTTTTTCAAGATTTAAACTTCATTTGTTGAGTTGATTCTAGCTAGCAGTTCGAATGTATTATATAAAATTCTTCAATTTGTTTGAGTTCCACCAATTTGCCAGATTTCCCATATAAATTTTGAATTTTAACACTCTTAATAGAACAGGACACATAAACTCGGTATAATACAGAACCTTCAGGTATTTTCACTCTTTGAATTAAGTCTACACATTAAGGATTGCAGATTCCAACTTTTATACGTTTTTCTTTTAAGGTGCAAACAAGAATTGAAGTAGTTTATAACTGTACATATTTATGAACTTTTTTAAATTCCCGACCTCATTTTAAAATTGAAAAAAAAAGTTATTTTATATTATTGGCTTTATTTAATATAAAAATTTTAATTTTAAACTGCAATTGACGAGATTTTTTTTTTAAAAGGATGTTTAATTCATGTAATTGACAATTAGGTCAATTATTTATTAAAAATTTTATTAATATTAAATTATCAAATTTAATTTTATTAATGTCTGATAATTTTATGAAGATGTTGTATTTTCTTGGAATTTATGTTTCAAAGTTTAGATAGTCATAAATTAAGCTCCTTAAGCTTATTTTCTTTTTCATCTACAATTTACACGCGCAGAAATTCCGGTATTGTCCGGAATAGTTCTTCAAGCAACCGCCAGTCCTCTGCTGCTGTTGTTTTCGGTTCGGCAATGGACAGTTTCTCAAGCATCTTTGATGTCCGTAAAGAAATTGATTTTTAATTTAAAATTGTGACTTGTTCTAAATCAATATTCTCTATGCTTCTCAAAATCTAATTTAAGTAAATCAAATTTGAATACACGAATAAGGAGTATTATTCGTTGCTTATCGTTGCGCATGCATACTAGCGATAATTCTACTGAAAATACAGGTACATTGCTTCCTCTATATAACGGACTCTACATAACGCCAAATTTATAACTGCAAATCCATGAATGAGTCTGCAGTTTTTATTTTCCGGAAAAAAACTTCGTTATATGGACTTGCAGTTATAGATTTGGCGTTCTGTAGAGTGCCGTTATATAGAGGGAGCACTATATAAACCGATTATGTACGTGCCAAACGACGAGGTTTTTTCCCATTACGGAATAAGGAATTTTTATCTTAGAATCTCCAGAATGCGTTTTTTTGGCGTTACGTTTTCGATGAAGAGAAATATATTCCTTTCGATGAGAGTGTCGATCAAGTCCCCATAGACGACAAGGCTAGCAGCTTTACAATATACGAAAAACATTCAGACACCACTTATGCCACAATAAACGTTTCATTATTGCTACGTTTTCAATCAGATTTCGGATATACCTATAGGGCCTTTTTAAAATCGTGTTACTATATTACTGAACAGGGTAAAGCGCTTTTCTGCCGCCAGGGCGCATTTTCCCTAATTTCTGAACATAAAATTGGATAGAAAGCAACTTAAAAAGAAAAGGAACCACGAACTTTACTAAAAACAAGTTCATAAAGCAATTTGGACTAAAAAGTCCAGTTAATCTTCCATAGTAAGATTCGAATTTTTTCTTCTCCATTTATGCAAATAGAATAGTAACAGGACCACACAAGCTGTTTATCTACACCCGACCTTGTAAATAAATGACGGATTTAACTACCCGAGAAACAATAAACTCAAACTAGTTAGACCTCAATCTAATTTTAAAAGCATTTCAACTTAGATGCTATAAGTCACGACTGTCACACTGGCGTCTTGTTTTCCGTCTTAAAGCTTTTATAACGCTCAATAAAAGGCCAAAAATAAGAGCTTGAACCGCAATAGGGGTTAGCCCGTTTAATTTTGCACTTGTCAGGATCCACGGCGCGAGAGGCACATGAAAGACTCCTTAGCGATGATGATGACACAGCCACCGACTTGGATCGCGTTACAGGAGCGAGATTTATAGGAAGGGATCGTATGGACAAAAGGGGTTGACGGCGCCAGGGGGTTCGTCCAGTCGGAGTTCCCTTGGGCCACCCGCTTCGATTTTAAGTATCGAACCCCTATCCCCGTTCTCTGCGGGTCTCGTTTCATTTCACTTCTAATTTCGGAAAACAATGTCGAAACACAAAAGCGCTATGTGGGAGTCTTCGGCAATCAGCAGGGAAAAAAGAAGACGAAAAGGATCACTTCGGCAGAAACGTATCCTTTATCCCGTTATGTTTATTTTTCCCGAGTTTTATTATCAGTGATCAAAAGATTAGGTTATATGTGCAAAAAAATAAACGATGAAAATTATACTAGTAATATCAGTGTTTATATTTTTCCTTTTTTTTTGACCCCCACCCGTCTTAATGTTTTTATTTAGTGAACCTAAATTATTTACTGCATAACTCAACTAACGAATCCCATTATAGTATACGCGTAGTAAGAGAGAGAATTTGAAAGGATTACGTGCACATGTACTATTATGGAGAGGAAAAAACCCACTTGAAATTATTTTTAGCTCGTATTCATAACTTTCCCTCTTCATTATTATCATTCCTGATTCCAGAACCCTATCTTCTGAGAAAGTGTTTCCCCTTTCTTTCCCTGCGTGGTTTTGCTGTCTCCTCCAGTCACAAACTGCTCCGGTCGTCAAAGGCGTCTTGTCTGCATACAGAGCGCCACCAGGAGATAAAACGTGGGTCCAGGGAAGAAGAGTCCTGAATTCAGCGGCGCACAAATCGCTCTTTCTTCTGCTCCAACGAGTACAAGGCGAAGGATTCATAGCACGAATGATTACTTAATTACTCTGCAGCACAGTAGCTTCAAAAGATGCTTTTTCCCCCTTTGGAGCAGACGAGGAAAGGCCATCGCGTGGGCGGGGGTGGCGAGGCGACGCCTCCAGCACTCTCTCGTCGCGAACTCCTTTGGCCCACGAGGCAACAAGAAGCGACTTCTGGACGGAACATTGAAGAGCTAGATCGTATCGAAGAAGTCGCCATTCAATGCCCCTTTTCCCCCCATCATCTTCCAATGCCAATAGAAGAGTTGGACCGGCGCAAAGAGCGTTTCCAATTCAACGAGCAAGACCACACTACTCTGAAGAGAATCTAATGGAAGACGAAACTAAATATGCAAGAACGCGTGGCATTACGAAATAAATTAATGCCAGAGTGTGGGCGAAAAGTCCTCCGCCTAAGTGGAGGATGTTGTCGCCAACAGGTGGGAGCATGACTGGCATCATTTGTCTCTTCCTAAAACAGATGGAGGTGACAAAAACAACGTCCGTCTTCGGTAGGGTTGTCCTTTGTCTCCGTCCAAGAACCGGCCAAAGTCGTGACGCCGGTGTCTGACCCGACGTGACAATCGTGACAAATGGCGGCTTTCGTGATAGCGCATGCACCATATGCAAGGAACAAGTAAAATGCATGGAGTGGATCGAGCCAAGTGAAAGGGGTCACGGGGAAGGAGGGTCAGCCAGGTTGGAGGAGAGAAGCGACAGTACGATTAACGACCAAAAAAAATGTACACATACATAATAACTGAAGGTTACGCTTAATAAAAAAAAAAAAAAATGGAGTCGAGGAAGAAAAACAGGACTTAAAGAAACGCGGGTTGAAATATACATTATCTACTTCTTTGCTTAATGTCTCATTGAACCAGCATGATTTTTTATTATAGGTTCCTCAGGACATTTCATTTACATTATTTACTCACACCGCACTTCATGACCAACGAAAATTAAATAATTTAAGAGGAATGGCAAGTAGACTTCAATCTCGTTCTGGACGAGAGGGGTGTGAGATAAAGCGCTAGTTGAAAAGTTCAATCCTTCCTTCTGACAAGAGAAGTAAAACAAGAAAGCAAAGAAGGATAGATACATCGTTTGCGAAGAGTCAGCTGCAACCCTTCTCTTGTCGAGACGTCCAACACAAACAAACGCTGTCAGCAAACCACCTATTCAAATCACGTGACACAATAAAAACCCTTCCACTAAGTGAAAACCCTCAAAATAGCTGAATTTTCTTAACTTTTATATATCGACAGTGAAGTACTACCATCCAATTTTTCCCTTCTAGTGAGAAATAGCGACTAAGCACAGAGAAATTAATAAACACTGATGACATCATTTATCAACAGCCGCCTGTCGAGTGTTGTTGCTTCCAGTTTGTTGTGACTATGAAGGGGGGAAAATCTCATTTTTTTTAATCACTGAAGAATTTTTTTTTAAATAAATGTTTTTAATTCTTTTTAAAATCTTTTGAGGGGTGTTACAGGATTTTTTTGCCTCTCCCGTCATTCTCTTTACTTAAGTCATTTTTTTTCCAAAACGAAATTAATAGAGCGTTACGTGACAAATTGTCAGCTGAGGACCGCAGAGTTTCTTTTTTTCTGTTTTCCTCCTAATGAAACTTTAAGCAAATGAACCAATGCGTCTCTTTGGTTTCCTTATCTGTCAAGCCTGACTGTCACATGACCGTGTGTACATGAGACAAGCAATGAACTCGGGAAACTCTATAGCCACCGTCGGAGAGGAGAATGTGACAACACAGGAGGAATCGCCTTACTGAAGGGGAGAGGAGTTATAGTAGGGTGACGATTGAAATCGAGGTTTTTCAACTTTTTTGGAGACATTAAAAAAAATCTAATATGTACAAAAAGAAATTCAAGTGAGAGACATTTTTCGTATCTACCTTTCAGCGTATTAAATTCGTTTCAAATAATTACAAAGTACATGCAATTTAACACTGGAAGTATTGTAATTAAGTTATTTGTTCAGACAATAATTAATGTTACACTTGTAAGTTACTAAATAGAAGAACTTAGCCAAATCCTGGTTTTTGGATTCTTCGGTTTTATCAATAAATAAATAAATATCTATTGCGGATGAATCATAATTATTACGCACTTTGGATAATAACATTTTTTTAATCAAAAAAGCTGCGAAATATTAAAGTCGTAACCGCTTTCTTATAGACTAACATTCAGTTTCAAGGAGAAAAACCCCCAACTTTTTCTTTTGTGCCGGGCACTACCATCACCTTCTAAACCTCAGGCATCGTTTAATAGTTTAGAAGGTAGTAGCACTACAGGCATCGTTTAATTGTTGAACGTTGTATAATTTTTCTTGGAACGATACAAATTGAAAATGCAAATTAGCTCAGTTTTGCTTTTGTTGAACAGTCTATAGCAGTTGGTTTGAATCTCGCCATATGAATCACCCTGCAAATACGGCCAGTAGGAAGATAGCTCTGGAGCGGCCAGGATAAATGACGTAAGTCATCTTTGTGCTCGCTAATCGCTAATTTTTCTTGGTGAACAGTAGCCTGCAGTCCATGAAGAACCATAAAAATGCAGCACTGCGAATGGATTTAGTCAGCAACAATGTTTAAGTAGTACGTACGTAAAAGCTATGAATACAGAGGACCAGCTCTATACCCTCAGTAAAAGCTCCATACCATGACACCACTACCAGAAATGGAATATCAATAATGTCATATACGAACTTCATTGCCAAGAACGTACAAAACATATACAAGCCAAACAATGCGAACACTTATCACAAGAGTAAAAGAACATGAACGTGCAATCAGACTCAACCGCAGTAACAACCAATGAGATCAACATTGTAATGAACACAAACATCAAACGAATTGACGGTCAATTCAATACTAACGAACAACAACACATTTTCAACAAATTAAAACCAACAACACATCTACCAAAATTCATTTCAAACAATAGTTGACATTAAAAACCGATAATCAATCAAAAAATGTAATTACAAAATTAAACAATCTCAAGATGATACCAGAATTAAGTCTTAAAAAAGACGTTTATTTCTTTTGATTTAATTGCCATTTTATTTACTCCAATTAACAAAACTGGTCATAAACTGCTCTCAAGCATAGGAGTACGCTAAATTGTTGTTCACCATCAAAAAGTAGACTCTCCAAGTTTCTCTAAAGAGCTCCTCAATCACGTGCATATTTTAAAGTTCTAAATAATGGCCAGTAGAACAACTGCAACTTATTGAGTGCATCTTACTGAAAGTCTAAACATCTAGAAAAAGTGATAGTGGTGGACTTTTTGTTTTAAAGGGTCAAGTACTTGTATTTTTTTTAATTAATTTCATAAAAAAAGTTTTCATGTGACTTTACAGTTATATTACATATGTATTCCATTAGACAACAAACCTTTAGTGTTTGCGATTTTTAAAAGGGTATCGAGAGTTCTGGCAAGAAGCAATTAGTCAATAGATATTCAATAAAAGAGAATGATCTAAATAGTGTACATTTGTGTAGTCTTATTTAAGATTATGTTCACCTCATCTAGAAATCGACTCGTTCCATTTAACGTTAACGCCTGCCTTAATTAATGGTAGCGTTTTTCTTTTTAGAATCGCTCACCCTTTTGTGGACAGTTTCCTTCTAGAAAATTTTCAGTGGCGAGTTTTTTTTTTGGCCCACCCTGTATGTATATTGACGTCAACACACTCACTTTCTTTCTCTCTATCTATCTGTCTCTCTGGTGGTGTACTCGCCTCCTCGCTGGGCTTGAATTCTTCATCTCTCGTCCCTTACCTCCGTCTCCTCCGTCCGTCTCGTGACCACATATGATTTTCGTCTTTACTATCCATTTTCCGAGCTCCTTTCCATCCTCGCTGGCTGCTTTCCATCTCGGGACTTCTTTCCTATTCAATGCCTACTTCGCAAATCCTCTTCATTAAAGAAAAAATCATAATGCATCGGCAATTAGTTATGTTGCAACCCGTTTTTTGTCATAGTCACTCGATTACGTGTGTCCAAGATCCGATATTCGGACGATGGCTTGGCGGTGATTCAAGAACACCTGTCCGACACCTGATCCTCTTTTCAATCAAGTCATCTGTCTCCAATTTAGCGATTGTCTCAACGTTATACGTGTACTTGTCATTGTTCTTGTTTGTTTGTCACTGCAACTTCGGACACGCTCCTCAAGAAGAGCTCCGATTCTGATCAGAGGGGAAGGTTGCGTCTGAGCTTCATATTCTGTTAATTAAACTTTTCTAATTTATCCCTGATCTATATTAAATCTTTATTAGTTTTCTGAAGAAGGCGTTCTTTTAATTTATCACAAATAATCATTTCACTTAAATTATAATTGTTCAATTGTTCAGGATTAGAGGCATCTACATTCAGAGATATGGCAAATTATTAGAAACACCTATCTACCTAATAACGCGCTGGACCACCCTCGTCTCCAAAGCTGCCTGAATTCGACGGTTTTTTTTATAACACGCTGAAAGAGACGATGCTTCAAACAACTCCTTGAAGCTCATCCCAAATGTATTCTGGGGCTAAGATTCAGAATATGTGGAGATCCATTTAGCACTTGGAAGACAATTCCGGCCTTTAAGGAAAGACGATGAATATGTTAGGGTGTATCTGATCAGCAACGATGCTGAGATAACGTTCAGCATTTAAAGATTGCTCTACGGCCATTAACGGACTAAGGATCTTCGGAGAAAACATACCCCAGAGCATAACACAACATCCACCGGCTTGAATAGTTAGGATCCATTGTTTCATGTTGTTGACGTCACATTCTGCTTCTCCCGTCAGGAGTATCGATAGGATGAGTGAGTTTCCTTTTGTACCATTATTTTGCAATAACAATGAATTTTTTCGGTTGCGGAAGAGATCAGTGGGACTCTAATGGGTCTCCTGCTGTTAAATCTCATTCGTCACATTGTGCAGCGAGTGGTATCAGCAGAAATGTCTATTTGGTTTTCGTTATTGTATTGAGAGAATATTTCAAATTGGATGGTTGTATGTCTGTCCTCTTTTATGAACTTTAGTCGACGTTGCTCGCAGTCATCGACCAGGTTTTTCTCTCGCAAGATCTTTCTCGAAGTTCTCTTCAGACCACTCTGAGTACAACGGTTTTAGAAAAGCCGGTAAGCTTTGCCGTGCTTGAGAAACTCACACTAGCAATCCGAGCACCTACCAACATATCTCTTTCTAAATCGCTTATAACAGTGTGTTTTCCTTTTTACACATCAATATACAAACACAGGAAACTCTTTCCTGGCAACTATATTTTCATACAACCTTTGCATCACAATTGTTTATGTCAGTGAGACCAGCGGTTCGATCAAAATTCTGATTTGATATTACCGAAGGCTGTTTTCTTGAGATGAACTTTCTCTACGAAATTCATGGCTTTCGCCCTTTCTCGCAAATCCCAATAAAATGTTGGCCGTAGCTGAACTCCTTCCAGTTTGTGTTCAATTAATAACATTAAAGAACTGAGCTCTTAACCTCCCTTTGTGCCGAACGAGCCTTGCCCTTTAGGAAAAAACACCTTAAAAAGTATACGACAGGCTAGAAAAAAGTTGATCTCGTTAGCAACCTGAAGCAATTTTAAACAATCCGTCCTCTTCAAGTCTCCTAAAACTGCAATTTCATTTGCAATTTGTGTGGTTTACAAAAATTTAATTTCTCTCTTCATTCCAGATGATTGTAAGCTGCTTTTTATACACATGATTGTCATTTCCTCATGGGGAAGGAAATAATTTTTTTCCCTTTAAAGTAATTTATCTGAACCGGGTGGGTTGTTATTGTTGTTGTTATTATTATTATTTTTTTATTCCGTCCCCTAGTTGATCGGAGCCAATGCAGAACTCAATCAGAGAGAGTGAGTGAGTGAGTGAGTGAGGTGTGTGGGGGTGTTGTTTTGATCGAGTGTCAGCGCGAGGGCGTGCGAGATTCCACCTGCACGCGCAGCATGGAGCGTCGAGTTTGTTCCACTCACTGATGGACATCAACCTCCGGGCTCCATTCCATCTCCCTCCCTGTTCCACAACCCCAACTCCATTCCTTCCCTCCCCACCGAGATTCACGAAATTATATTATTGGCCCAACAGCGACGAGAAAACAGGGAAAGGATAAAGCTGAACAGAACAAAAAGAGATAACGCTCCCAAAGAAAAAGAAGCTCCCTCACAACGTATAGAAAGGTTTCTTCCCGTTTGTTTCGCACAGTTCGGTCAAATTTCTATAGTTCACGGAATTGTTGGATTTATTTATTATATGAAGTTTATCCCCTGAAATGTGACAAGTGCTTAATAGATAGCAGCCATGTTCTCAAGCGGGCGCATTGAACTTTGGGAAACGAGGAGGGTCGTTTCAAATCCATTTATCCTCTCGTACGCAAATTTTTGTATTTGCAATAAAAATTAAGAGGGAATTGGGAGTAAAGTTTTAAAACTACTTTTTTTATATGTAAAATGAGAAAAATTTCAAAAATTAATTTTTGAAATAGTCAATTCGCTAAAAAATGTTATTCCAGAACTGTTCTTTTTACAAATATATACTGTAACTAGTACGGTTAGATCTGCGTATTTGAGTTACCCCACTGTCCAGCTCTGAATTTAATAATAAGTGAATAATAAACACAGCTCCCATTCTCAGTATATGAAGAGATGGGAAGTCTCAGTACGCGTATTGAAGCGAAGCAAACGGATGAAAAATAAGCTAAGGAACAAAAAACGAGGAGAGAAGAGGGATCCCCGAAATGAGCACGGTATTTTTCATAAGGCTTAAAATGAAAAGGAATTATTTATCGTGGAGGTTTACTTTTTTTATATTTCTTTTTTGTCGTCCGACCAGACCACCCGCACTAAGAAGATTGACAGACTTGAAAGACACTGACAAAGGAAAACTACGAGTGTCAAAGGAAGACGAGTGACGCTTCTTGTGTCTCTTCTCTCTCGCTCCCCTCTTTCAGTTAAGTCCTTGGGCCAAAAAAAAACAAAAAACTTTTTTGTCAAAGCCGTCAGATCAGAGATTATCTTAAGCTCAGACAGATCAGACGGACAGATACGGGATACTGTTACAGCTGGGGACTAGTCTAGAATACAGTTTGTGCTACAACTGAGTACAAACCGCGTGTTATTCTACGTATATTATAAAAACCGTTAATTAAGAGTTCATAATTATTTTGTAGGATGGTTAGATATGAAGAATAAAGAATCTGAATTTTCTGTAGAATCGTCGCTATTGCAATGCGCTACTGTTAGATTATGTTGTTTAACTTAGCAAACAATTAGCGCTCCTCATTCACGTAAGCAAGTTTGATGTATGTTGAGAAGCAGAGGAAGCGTGTTAATACTTTAGAATTAAATTTTAAATTAAATTTCATTTGTAAGCCACTCTTTCTTGAGGGATACTTGAGAAATTTGTCCATTAACAAATACAGTTTCAAAATAGACCCTGGTGATCATTTCAGGAATGAATTAAACCATTTTTCTGGACAGATGGACTAATACATCAAAATCTAATACATCAAACGTGACTGCATGAATAAGAAGCACACTACTAATCCCTTGCTTAAGTATGGAGGTATTTCGCGTGGCTTTTAGCGATAATTCTATTGAAAAATCAGAGATATAAACAGACACTAAAATACTTATAAAATATAATTGAACGTATACGCAAATTATCTTAATGAAGCTACGTTCTCATTCGGCTTGCTCATATCTATCAAGAAGCTAAAGAGAGAGTCTGCTTGGCCAACGCCTCCTAAAGGTAAGGCCTGAGCACGAAAACGTCATACATTGTTACATCATCATGCGAAGACATAATTTAGGGCTTATTATTGGTAGAAATGCGATTAAACATGTCTACGGATGATGATGTAACAATGTATGACGTTTTCGCGCTCAGGCCTTATCTTTAGGAGGCGTTGGCTTGGCTCAATTCATAAATTTCTGAATCCGTGTATTTGAACATTGTAAAAAACTGATATGATTCTTTGAAAATGAATACAAATTTTACAAACAAAATTGATGTAAAACCATGTTGTAAAACCTTGAAATTGACATAGAAATTTTGAAAGGCAAGGTGAAACGAAAAAACGGCATTCATGTCACGGTGGGCTTAAAAGTAAATTTGAGTTTTTATCTGGTGACATGAGCGACAAATGTAGAAGTGGTAAGAATTAAACCCTGACTCTTTAACCCGGATCATAATTGAAGTTGATTCCGCCCAAGACAACAAGGAAGGGGGGAAAAATAACAACGATCTTCTCTTGAGGTGGTCTTTAAAAACAGAGTCTTAACTTTAATAATAAGATGCAGAAATAATTTTCCAAAAAAAATCGAGAGAGAACGTGGAGTAAAAAAAAAAATAAATAAAAAAAATCTTTACACATTTAAAGCACTGGCGCTGTGACATGAACTAAGCTTAAAATAACTAACTGGTCGCCGTGTTTTCTTAAAAAGAAATAATAAATGCAACCTCGAAAGTCTCTCATAAAAAAGGATGCAAAATGAGCGACAAGCTTCTTGCGAAACCGAAAGAAGCGAAAGGCAAGAAGCCTCCCATTGACAACGAGTGACAAATCCTGACAGCGGATGACGGTGATAAATTTTTCAGGGTTTAAAATGTCATTTCTATGCGAGGCTAATAAGGGTTAATTTCCATGAGGCGTCTCGTGCTGTAAGTGCACGGCCTCTGACGTCATGCTCATCATGCGTACGTAGCAGACCCTGCATTCTTTGTATGGTCGTCACAATTTGATAAGTAGGTCCTGTGTCACCCAAGGGTGCGAAAAAAGAATGAGAGAGAGTCCCGATAGTGTGGTGCGTGTGAAGCAAGAAAGGAGAGGGAGAGACCGGGGAATCATCTATCTCTCATAGAATCCTGCCCTGTCTGCATCAGTATGATCAATCTTAAGCGCTGACAGCCATAATTTTTTCATTTATTTACGTGTCTTTTTATTCAGCGCTTCTTTCTCCTCCATCTTGAAGGTCTCTTTTCATCCGCTATCCGTTTCTGAAACACTTCCATGAAAGACACAGTTTCGAGTGCTCTCTCTCTCTCTCTCTCTCTCTCTCTCTCTCTCTCTCTCTCTCTCGTTCAAGTTGCAACATTGAAACCGTTTGGACAAAGGAAGGGTAGAGAAAGGAGGGAGGGAGAAGAGAGGGACTGCGAAGGGCACGTGCTATCCGATCGACCCTTGTCGATGCATTGAAGATGAGGAGGTCGGTAGCTCCTGACCCCCAGACTCCACTTCCCTTCGTCACTCTTTACTCTATGCGGCCATTCTCTTCTTCATCGCGAACCCTTTGCTTGGGTTCCAAATGCCAATTCGGCTCCTAACCAACCTGATGTTACATCAAACAGCCCCGAACTCCGACCTCCGTGTCATTCGGACCACATCCTGTTAGGATATCGAATTTCATTCCGTGCAAAACACGAGTGGAATCAAACCAAGACAGGTCAGGAGCTTCACAGTCGAAGAGGATTAGGTGGCTGGCAAAAACACACGAGGACCATCTTGACCATCGGTGCAGTGCCCTCTCACGTCTATTCCTAAAACCGCCGAGCTTGCATTTCATTTTCAACAGGATGCGACCCTTTGAATATTAACCCCAAACAAACCAAGAGGACAACAACAGTCTAGAAGCTTCACAAGCCCCAACCGATTCATTTTTCGCTGTCTTCCGTGAAGATTATAAAAACTCATTTGGAAAGTAAACATGTTTAAGAAAACAAGATGAAGCGCTCGTGTCTCAGAATGGACAATGAACTACGCAATGTTACTCCGACAGTATTTTAAATAGCATCCAAACGAGACTGTGCTATTAATAAGTATTCAGCAAATATCATTGAAAAAATCCAATAATATCGGCTTTGTGATAATAAAGTTCTTTTATAAAATCACGAGCTTTTTAATTTCCTTAAATTTTCTTGTAAATCATTTTCATGAATCCTTTATCGGACGGCTTTATTAGAGATACCATACTGATATCGAGCTCGTACAGCTTGATAAGCTCTGGTCATTTCCTAATTCTTCTAGACATAGATTTTACAATGTGTTGAACCGTTCCGCAAGAACAGTGATCCACCATGACATAAGCAGTGCTTAGATGGTCGAAATTGACTGGCAGTGTTTATACGATTAGATGGATCTTTCCACTTTCGCCACACAAAGGTGGGATCAGGTGACTGAACCGGCTAATGGTTATATTCACTGACCATTCTAAGATCAACGGAGGACTTTAACAGGGTGCATTGAAAATGGCCATCTGCTTCGGGAAACGCTGTAGCCACAAACGGGTGCATCTGATTTGCGACAATGTAAGGTTGTTTGTGACATTATGGTTAACTAAGGTTAACTTGTAGCATTAAGGTAAAAAAAAATGTAAGGGGCTTGTGGCAATAAAAAGTAAGGTTCCCAGTACTATTAAAGTACCAAGCGTGGCTCAGGGCAAAATTCTTCACTTCCATATGCCTCTAAAGGCGTGGTCTATGGATATGTGTGCTGTTTGCACCCTGTTCTCGTCCTGACATCAGCATAGTGGAGAAGGAACTTATCACACCAAGCTACTCTCTTCTGTTCATCAAATGTCCTATTTCGATGTTTCTTGGCCCATAACATTAGAACTCTCATGTTTTTTTTCTTTACTTTTTTGTGAAAGCAACGACACGCTGGACGGCCTCTTACTGGTATAACCAATCAGATCAACTTGTACTTACACGTATGATTTTTGTGCACGTAAGCTGTAATCTGTTGTGTTATTGATCTTCTGTTGACTCAGACAATAACACAAGCCCTTTCCGGATACAATTGTGCTTATCACTTGAAGTTTCTTTTACAGAACTGCCATGCTTAGAAAACCCGCTGGTTCCATAAAACTCAAACCGTCTCTTCTTATATCTATGACCATGTTTGAATTCATTCCGTTATCTTCCCCAAGCTTAGGCTGTGGAGATCATGTAATGCCTTCTATACAGTAAACGTTGCTATTACATCACCGTAATTTGCGCACATCCAAGTTAGATTGGGCGGTGTCTCTAATAAAGCAGTATGTGTTTTAAAGGACATTTCATTTGTGCTTGTCTCGTTCATAATCGTTCTTTCATCGTCATTAGGGGATAGTACAATAGACCTGAGGTCGCAGTGCTTGGTTCTTTGACAACCACCCCTTTCAAAGTCATTACTCATTAAAGGACATTTCAACTTTTTATGAATAAATCATCATGAGCTTCTCCTCGATTATTATTTGCATATAATACGAAGTTATATAAGCTGTGTAATTTAGTGACAGGAAATTTATTGACTGAATTAAAGAAATAGATTTATTCGTCGCACAATTAAAACGAGCTCTATCGTCCTTGAATGTTTTCAGAAGTTAGTAAAATAGTTGCCAAAGCCTTTATAACTTTATGATACGAAGCGATAAAACGATCAGAAGTCATTGGGTTTCCTTTAATCTTTTCTTTTATTTCTTTGTTTCTGCTATAGAGAAACAAAATTTTGACTGGAATGCCTCAACCGAGCCAAAAGCGAAAAATATTGGCCGTGGCGGATGAAGCAATGATTTTTATGAGTCATTAAAAAAGCTTATAACAACGCCTTTTAGATGACAATAGTGAAGCTATCAGAATATGATTAACCAGAGGCTAAGAATTCGAGAGGCCAATAAAACAACAATGTAACTGCGGAATGTATGCAAATAAATTACGGCCAAATAAAAAGAAGATAAAAGAACGCGGAGGAAAGAAGAAAAAAAGGTTTCGGGGCTTTTTTTTCTATAGGAAAATCAACAGCGATTTTCTTCCAATAACAGACTGAGGTATGGGGAAGTGGAATCAAATAAAGGGGAGGGGGGCTAAGAAACGAGGGGGCTGGTGGTGGGGGTAAAGTAAAGAGTACCATGGAAGCCATGAAACGTCTTAGGGCTGTTAAGCCAATGGCAATTAAAGGGCCAATGAGGGCAAACCTCGCTGCCGATGAGTGCGGTGCGAGGAGTTCCACGAGATGAAAGCGGCAATTTGTTCGGAGCGCGCACGCTGAAAGGGGGATGAATAATTAATATCCTCAACGAGACGAGACAGAGAGAGATCGGCGAAAATTCCAAGTGATGGAGAATAGGACGATGGGGGTAATTGTCGTTTGAATGCCTCGAGGAGAGCAGAGAAAAGGAGTAGGCAGGAAAAACGAGATTTCAAAGAGGAGGAAGAAGAAGAACAAGAGTGGAGGAGGAGAGAAAAAATATCACAAAAGAAAAGAAGCAGCAAGTGGAAGAAGAAGAAGAAGGGGCCGGGGTGAAATGTGGATGAATGAGATGCGTTCCAAGGCACCGGAAGCCTTGAGGAGGAGCGAAATGCACTACCGGAAGATTCTTGACAAGCCATCTATACGCGGGACAAATCGTTTGTTCCGATGGAGTGTTTTTGTTTTTAACTCCAACCTACTTTCCCTGTCCTCCTTCTCCAATCTTTTTCTTTCTCTTCAATTTTATTTTTTTACCCTTCCACTGCTGCGTACACCACACAAACCACAAATACGCATTTCACGGAGAATTAACGAAACCCAAGAATTTCTTTCAATACAAGTTAGTTTATGGCTTAGTGTTCAGTGTTAAGAGGGTTGGTTAAGTAAAAGTACCCTTACACGATAAGAATCTCTTATAATTTTCTCATCAGTAAAGTTAAACATAAATTGAACTGCATTTTAAATACCTGCCGTTAAAACGCGACATTATAAAAATTTTAGACATTGTATCTAATATTGCTGAAAGAAGATACCAACAATCCGTCACTTTCTAAGGCCCATGGGTTAGAAGGCAATAAACTTCTTCCGAACACCTGGTTGGTGATAATGTTGAGCATAAGATCTTTCGATATTTCGTCGACCCAAAATTATCCTTCAACTAGAATATTCAAAATCTTATAGTGTAACTTAATCGATTATCTTTTTTATTTTAGAAATATACGTTCCATTTTTATTGTTCGACCTCAACTTATTCAAATGCTGTAAATCGCCATGTTTCCTCCAGCCTATTTTAATGTCGTCATCACACATGACCATACATAAATGCTATCACTCAATATTACTAAATTATTCTAATAACTAGTCTATGATTCTTTATTAAAGACTTAGATGAAGACTTTCCAATAAGCAGCTCTCTGAAAATTTATGCACATAAACTTATTAACTATTAATAATTAACTATGATAATTAAAGCCAAAATTATACATATTATAGCCAAATGTAAGATTCACTCGGATAAGAAAAATAATTTGAATGTTCTTCTCCTTATCTAACAAAGGGACCGCACGGACATGTAATCACGGATTTGGTTGAAATTTTAGGAGGTTAATCTATAACATTAATATACCTTCTATGTAAAAGGATTTGACTCAATGGCCTTTCGTTTCGGAGAAAAAAAAAGTGGTTAGCATCAAGTTCTGTGGATTTACTAGTTCGGGTTCGATTCCTGTAATATTGAATTTTTTTTTCATTTTTTTACCCCATTATTTTTTATTTTTTTGTGTTTTACGCCATTATTATTTGTTTGCATTTTGCATAATAACATTCACATACAAAAGCAACGTCACAGGTCAGAAAAAAAATGTAAAATCACGGATGGTCATTGGCGATCCGTAAAGTGGAATCGAACCCGGACCAGTTAATCCACAGAACCTGATGTTAACCACTGCGCCACCGCTGTTAAGTTCTATACCTTTCTTCCCACTTGGCTTATCTGGCATTACAATAATAAACGTAAAGTATTTTATTTTTTCTCCGAAACGAAAGGCCATGGAGTCATATCCTTTTACACAGAAGGTATATTAATACTGTAGATTGACCTCCTAAAATTTCAACCAAATCCGTGACTACATGTCCGTTAACTGTCTGTAAACTGTTTCAGAGAGTTATAGATCGGTAAGACATTATCGAATTGTACCTCCGAATATGATTTCTTCATTTAAGAAGAGAATTTTTCCTTTTAATAATATGGATGCTATGCTTCTGAACGTAAGAGTCAACTGCCAAATTGTTATGCCCACAATCGACATGCGATTAAAATTATTTTTTCTTAACTTAAACAAAAAAAAACAAACAAAAAACATTAGTTGGTCAAATGGTTTATTATTGGCATGGTGTTTTTACTTTGTCCAAAATGATACATGTGCATAATAGGTGTAATATCCAACGATGTATTTAAATGTGAAGATTTTATCTACGAGGAGTCAGTGAACTTCCTATTCCCTGGCGATGTGCATAATGCCCAAACTCCATGACAGATGGCTCAAGTTACAAGATCGTGACCAAGTGGGCCCTAATGAGCTACCACATGTAATTTATTAAAAAGATTTTTTAGACCTCAGCGCACACACAGCCCCCAGCTGGTCAAAAGTAAAAGACTAACAGACATATACATGAAATGCCAAGCAAATTGAGCAAAAGGATGTAATGATATTTTTTTTCCTTTTCTACATTGATAAAACTGAATAGTTTTCCTGTATCTTTCATTATCTTTGGAGTGAGAAGAAAATTCTGAGGGGAAACTTCCAGCCTGTGACGATCAATAAAGTAATCTGAAGTACCACATCTAAAGTACGAAGAGAAAAGAAGAATCTCTTAAAGGTCAATAGAGATAGATCGATTTGACAAATCACTAACAAGGAGTTTCAAAAATTGTGCGAGAAACGACGCAGAGAAGTAGAAGACCAAAAGGATGAGTGATCATGGATGAAGATGGATTAGCGTACGAGAGTGGCTGCAGAAGAGGGATAAAAGAAAAAGTAGGGGAGATCTGAAGGAGAAGGGGTTTTGGGGTCGTATGTCAAACGTTCACGGTCGCTTGGGTCCGTGGCGGTGGCCACCGACTCTCGACTCGGACGCTGACGGTTCCAAAGGCGCCCTCTCGCTCAGCTGTGTTGGCTGCCTCTTAGATTTATGGCGCTCCCTAAACGTGCCACTCCAAAATGATTTAGTTTGTCCATTTCACTTTTCCACAAACACACTTTGCGGAAAGCCCAATAATGTATCGGACAAGGGGGCGGGCGGTGATTTATTCGGCCGTCTTGTCGGGTGGCGCGCAGTGACAAAGCGGGGGCGGCCGCCGTTATCGTCGCCGGCACGAGCGCCACTCTTCATCGGTGGCTCGTAATGAGCACCCGAGCAATTGTTTAATGGCGCCTTCCTTGTCAAAACGATAAAAAGTTGTCCCCCGGGAAATGCCCGTGTCCAATTTGCGCCAAATGACCCTCGTCCTTCATGGGACTCAGGTGGCCCGGCCGAAAACCCTCTTTATCACACGCCACCCACCGGTTAAGGCTCCTTTTCGACCGCCCAACAACATTAACTTCACCTCCCGTTTACAAGACAGGACGACGATTTCAATGATCTATCGCAAATCCCATTTCGCCCCTATCCTTCCTACCTCTTTTTTTTAAGGTTGGGCAAGGAATCAACAGGTTCTTAACGAAACAAGCTGCTAGAATTTAGCTCTAAAATACTAGTTGGAGTAATATTAATAAAGATTCATAATCTTAGGGGACCCTTATAAATATTTCCATTGCAAATTTTTGGAAACCAAAATTGAATATCCTATTTTTTTTCTCTCTCTGTCTCTCTCTCCCCTATTCTTGCGAATAGATTGTATTATGATATAAGATAATAATCCTAATTATTAAATACATACAGGTCGAAAATCAGACTCGAACAAGTAGAACACCAGAAGCTAGGCATCATAATCAATAAAGAAACTGTTCACTATTTGTTAAAAAAATTTTTTTTTAAATTCTTTTAAAATGCACCCATGCGATCTCGGAGTTGGAGATTTGATACACTACTGGCAATCGTCTTAGTCCAATGAAATAAATTCCTTAGGGAAATAACATTGAAAGAAAGATGTTTAAGTAGAAACGGAGAAACAGTTTATTGTTTCTCCAATGGGATGCTCGGAAGAATGGATTAACCACTTTTTTATTATAGATGATCAGTGCATTAGCTACTTCGAAGAAACTATTCCAGTTTTACGAATAGATTTGAAGGTAGTTGCTCATGTGAACTACCAAATCAAGTTATAGATTCTAACCTAGTAGCTTTAAACGCAATTGTAAGCAATAGTAATCCGCTCTTTGTACTGTCCTACAACACCATATTCTCATTAAGATATGGAATAACTATGAATGCCATAACATGACCAAATTTCGGTTTGTTCCAAGGACTACGAGATACTTTATGATAAATACATTCCCGAAGCAAATCAATATTGTAAATGGATACGTCCACAACCAAGCTCCTTTCATTAAAATTCCAAAAGCAATTCCTCCACATTACCCTTTGCTTCTTAATCTGAAAGATTTATTTTTTCCTCGGCTTGAGAACCAAATGTAAATTCAATAAATCAGCTAAGCTTGGAAGCAAGCTTCCAAGCTTGGACAATTATTTTATTTTTTTTGTTCCTATTTAATCTCATTCCTCGAAATGTAGTGAAGTTGACATGAATCTATGCAATCTATATCTTGATCTAGCTGATGATTAACAAGTTCTTGATCTCTATGTTCATTGAATGTATACAGAGCGTCTACATAACTTATAACGACAAGAATTAATATTCATATAAGGAAGCTGTGAATACAGAAAACAGTAACAGCCCTAACCCAGGACCCTAAATAACACCACAAGTGAAATTGTGTAATACAGAAGGGCTAATATACTGGAGTTCTTATTTTTATCTTTTCTCGTGTAATTTATATAAGAAATAGACGACAGCCTCTAAGGCACAAATCCCTCAGAAAGCCACGACTTGGAAAAGTGAAGACAACGGAAAGAACACGAATCGATAAAAGTAACAAACTGGGATAGGAACGAGAATGACCATACAACATTTGCAACTCTAACTAATGATCACTTGGGGGGGAGGGGTCCATACAAAGTGAACATAGTACTATGTACAAAAAGTGGAGGAGCAGGGAGGGGGGTTAGGTATATTAGGGTCCCCTTCTTATTCTTCCGCCTCTTTAATCTCACTTTGTCGAGGGGGCTGTGAATGCGACACAAGTTGCGTCGATGGCCGTTTACAAATTTTTAAGTGCTTGTCAACTTTTCCCATTTATTCCGACCAACGGCGTGTAGGGGGTCCCTGTTTAAATTGAAAGCTGTCAACGCTGCAAAAATCCATCACTTGGCGGCGCTGCAAACGAAAACTGCCAGGTTATTGGTCACGAAAAATCGAACATTGCAGACTCCCGGGGGCTATCAGCAGCGCCCCCAAGGTGATTGATTCTCCCAAGTTCACCTAGAAGGTTGGTTGTGCGGGGGTGGCTGGCTACAAGGGAAAAAAAAAAAAAAAAAAAGGACAGGTAGTCAGCGCCAGACACCTCGACAAAATTCCAATTCCCTCCCCTATTTGGGTGCCTGTAATCTTTTTATAATGATGATAATAACTTTGAAGAATTCAGCGCTCGATAGCTATTTGTGGATACAACTTTGAAGGTAAGCGACTGAAATTGATTAAAGCAATCTCATTTTTATCAGTAAGAAATTCGAGGGTGTCGATATAAAGATCTTGAAAATACTTTTATATCAATAAAATATTCAGACCAAAACAATATTGCCGAGCCATGCCTTACTGCAACAATAAGAAAAATTAACATATCTTAAGTCAATTAATTCTCTTATATGCAACAAAAAATTATCACATTCCTGAATTTTACATAAAGTCGAGATTTGATAGGAACGATCTCTGCCGTTTACATGTCTATAAGATTTTGATTTAAACGTCTTCTTGACTCACCTGTAAGATATAGCCTCGGGCGTAGTCCTCGTACTTCCATCCGAAGCCATGCAGCACCTGCAACACTTCGTCGTGCTGGAGGACGGAGAAGAGCCGGTCCAGGAGAATCTTGAGCCGGATCGGCGTCGCCTGGCAACCGTACAGCATCAGACTGGCGATGTCGAACACGATGTTCGGCTGGACGATCTCCACCTGATTGCAGTTGTACAGATGACGGAAGCCCAACTTGTCCAGAGCTGGAAAAAAAGAAAGGAAAAAAATTAACACCAAACTCATGAGTAAATCCAAACTCGGGTGTTTACAAAAAATATCTAGTAGCTTTTGTATACGCTTATGTATATAATGTACACGGTATAAAATAAAAAAAAAAAATTTTTTTTCCCCTTCCCCAAACCCAATTCCCCCCCCCCCCCCCTGGTCTTCTTCCTGACCAGAATTTCCACTCGACTGGACTGTCATCATCATCAATTTCCATTCTCCTTAGTAGTTTTGCCAATTGTTCGAAGAGTGTTACTTTTCCCACATTTTTCTTTCCTTCGTTGTTTAGCTCACGAACACAACATTCTCTTTGCTCTCCAATTAAGAATTTTGATACCAAAAAAAAAAAAAAAATCTACAATGACATCATTGATCTTGCTAATGAATTCAGAAACTGGGGGAAAAAATGTTTTAAGTTAATTGAAAATGAAAATTCCGCATTAATAGTGAAAATTGATTAAAAAACATTCACTTTATCAATATTTGACCAATAAAAGATTAAAATAATCACCTACAGAAATGAACTGATTATGACAATTAAGACCAACGTTATTTTCACCATCAACTATGCTCTACCACTAACAAACATGCTAAACGTCCTCTTAAAACACTATGCAATAATGTGATAAGCTCTCTCTAACTATAATATAGTTCAACATCCGTTATTTTTGGTGATAGTGGCAGTTTTATGGATGATAATGTCATAGCATATTTTGTCTAAATCAGATGGAAAAAATTTACTAAGCATGATTGTAGACGTTAATCAAGTCCACTGGCCCTAACATTTCTCCTGATTTGAATACTTTGCTTATAATGACGGATGTAGAAGAAAAGAAGAACGAGACACAAAACCCTGGAATAAAACAAAATTGGACACAGTGGTAAGACCCTGAAAAAAAGCTGGCGTTTCGAAAAAAGACTATTCTTTGTCCAAGCAAAAAAAAAAAAAAAAAAAAAAAAATAGAGACTATCCGTTTTCACTTTTATTTTTTGCTTTGACAAAGGTTAGTCTCTATCCGAAACGTCAGCTTTTTTTCAGGATCTTACTACTTTATGTCCAATCTTATTTATAATGGCAATAATCATGATATTCCGACTTAAACAATATTATTCTCAAGGTAAATTAATAGAAGCCTATAAGGCTACGGTCAAGCCTTTATATATCGCATGCTTTACAAGAACTTGACTTATAGAATCTCCTGTTGTTATTAGATTAAATAAAAAGTAACAACTAAATGAAGACAAAAGATCTGGAAAATAGCAATGCGGTAGCTTTTATTACAAGCCTACGCGTTTCAATATGACCATCATTATATTACAAAGGCGCTGACAATTGATACTATAACAAGAGGGCATGTCCATCAATCTGATAAAAGCTGTTGTAACTAGGTTCTGATTGGTAAAACTCTAAGGAGTAGAGATAGAAAGAAGAGAAAAATTAATTATCGACAACTTCTAATAGCGGGTCCAGTTCAAAATATATTTGGTTATTTAACAATTTTTTTTGGAAATTTTTTATACGCCTATGGATTTCAGCATCTTCATAAAGATTCCAGATATTTTGTCTCAGATATGCAGGTCATTATAGATATTATAAATATAAGATACTTCCACCAATCAGTATCTCTAAATACTTATCTAGCAAATGAACATAAAACACTATCCATTTATAACCCTGTTTGAAGTTAGGCGAACAAGTTTGCACTGTAGTTCGTCTACTTATCCTATCCTGGCAAACATGTTCTACATCTGATAACGGAATATATTATGCGTCAACAAAATGATGATAAGACAAGATTTTAACCTATTTTACTATCCCTCTGAGATGATTTTCTAAGCAATAATTTATTAGAGAACTGAGATCTATACGCAACAAAATATACATAAAACATAACATAAAAAAAACCTGAACATTAAAATCGTTTTAATGAAGAGAGAAGATGAGGTGAAGAACAAAAAAGAATGAAGGCTAAAATCGATATGTAATTGATAGATAAAGAGGAAGAGGGAGAGAGAAGTAAGGGGCAAAATGTGCCATCGTCTTAAGTAATTATAAGCTCCTTGCTTCACTTCATTTGTCAACTGGCAGTTAATTTGCTGTCAAAGATGGAACAAAGACGGCGAATTATATTGAGGGAAGAGGGGAGGAAAAAACAAAGAAGAGACCGCTAAGTAAACGAACAAGAACGGAAAATGATGAACAGAAAGAATACGTTAAGCAAAGAACGTAGTTACCTAATTCTAAAAATTAATAGAAAAGAAAAAGTGATCTCCTGTTGGCACTATGACTAGTAAATAACAATAGGCGCGGTTCAGATAACAACTCTGGTTTGCATCTGTTCAAAAACATCTGTAAGAAAAACTTGCCTTGAGTATAAGATATGCCAATATTTTTACAGGTCGTCCTTGCTTGTGAAATACCTGTTCGTTGATGCCAGTGAATTATCGTGTTTACCGAATAAGGAAAGGAAATAAAAAACAACAAGAAAAGGTACAAGGCTTAAATGAATTTCATAAGTTAAAATGAAATTTCTATCCTCAACGGCGATTATATTCTGCGGCTAAATCGATTAGATTACTTAAATGGTTACGCTATCGCTTTAGGATAGATGGTGGATATCGGGTTGGTCTGATGACTTTTCATAATGAGTCATCTGATGAAGAGGAATGTCACAGGAGAGGGTTCCGAGAAGGAGGGGTACGAGGGTGGCGATGCGAAACGGGGCGGAGAAGCGAGCGGAGGAGGAGGCGGTTTGGCGGTGACGGTGGACTCTCTTTCTGAGCTCCGTGTTTTGGCCGACTCACTGTCCCAGACAAATTACAGGGTAGGCCCCCTTCAGGGTCCCCGGGGCAGGAACTTATAAGCGCGGGGGAATCGATGAATACGAATTACCCCGGCACGGGGAGAGAGACAATGTCGGCGGCCGGAGGCATCTTCTCGTGCCGACAGTGACCGACAACTCGCACCGCATGCATCGGTAATAAGTGAGGGACGGGCCGGTAATGTATAGCTGCGGGGGCCCAAGGACCCATTCCTCCCACGAGATATTTCTATACCAATATCCATTTCGACACAGGAAACATGTTATCTTTATTCGAAGCCAATATAGGAATAGTGTGAATGGAGGGGGAAAATATTTCATTCGTAAAAGTAAATGTTGGCTCTCTTGAAAGAAAAAGAGAATCGCCAGAAATAAAAACCATGTTTTGCACAGGTTACAATTATTTTGGAATAAAATTCTGTCATCGCGGTTTTTTTCAGAATTACGGATCTATATTACCTTGCGAAAGTGTTGGGGAGACCACTTAGAAATGAAAATTTCGGGTGTTGATGTTAGTGAGAGCGTTAAACGAGCAAAGCCGAGTCGTACTGAAGAACTCCGCGACTTTATACCTGGCACAATCATTCGGAATCAGTTCGTGAGATTTCAGGCCTGTTAAACCTACCAAGTCTACCGTGGATGATGTCACTTCAGCACAGAGATCAGCAAGTGCTAAGGGACTGTTCGGGATAATCGATTTTTTTTTTCTGCTGCCAGAATCACTATGGAATTTGGACAAGCATTAGAATTTACAGTTCAGGATTGAAACAGATGAATTACCATGGAACAGTTGCTGCTCATAAGTTTAAAATCATGATGATTCAACCAAGGTTAGGCAATGGAAATGTAAGGAAGCTTCAAAGTCACTGTGGATACTTACTCAGAGGAATGCCAGAGAAGACAAATTAATGAATTTAGACCGAAGTCCTATGGACCTACCAGAATGGAACAATCAGCGTTTGGTAGACGTTCGTATTCCCCTATTGATTCCTTTCCTCTGTATATTCCTGATCGGCCTCCGTGGCTCAGTGGTTGCGTGATCGCCTCTGATCTCGAGGATGCGAGTTCGACCCCGGCCGAGGACGACGAGGATTTTTTCAAGGGGGAAATTCTGAGATCACGCACTTCCTTCGGAAGGGAAGTAAAGCCGTTGGTTCCGTGGTAGTCGTTTGCTGGCTGCACGTTATAGAACCCTTGCGAGGCAAAATTTGCGGCCCCTATAAGGCCGTCCTGAAATGACCATAGCAGTTGAAAAGGACGTTAATACCAAACAAACCAAACCAAACCTATATATTCCTGATGTAAACGCTGTAATCTTACCCATACTGAATGAAGGTTGCATCGCAACTGAAATGTATACACATGGCTTTGTGGACCAATGATGTGTCGTTTCTCCTGCCTTCCTCTGAATAGAAGCGTGTTATGTGGTCTCACATTTTAGTAGTCTCATGGTCGAACGTGGGGATGAAGAATGCTCGACAAATTGCTACTTGTCTGTGTGGATTATGCCAACTGTTAGATTTACCCGAGTCCTTTGATTCATGGTAAGAGAAACTATGGATTCCAAGTTTACATTTTAGACAAATCTACACCGCTCTACAATGTGATAACAGTTTCACCTTGGTCCATTTGTTTTTCACATGATAATGCTCCCATACACAAGTCAAAGTCTGTAATTGGCTGGTTTGATGAAATGGGCGTGGAAGAGCCTGAATGTTCTTCAGTGGGTTCAGAACTCAACCCAATAGAACACTTTGGGATGAAGCAGAACGTCAATTTTGCGCCAAATTTTGAGATAGCAGCTGCACGAAAAGAGTAGCGACACTTAATTTCAGTTGTAACCTTCGAGAAATATGTGGAAAGTCGAGTAGAGATTGTGATAACTGACAGGTTGTCCGACGTCCTATTAGACTTGTATACTTTTCACTTAAATGTTTATTTCACCAAGGCAGTACATGTTATCTAAATTCTGATTGGCTAAAATCATATACTGTAATTATTTTGATCCTTCCTATCCTTAGCTGACATTTTCAATTTTCAATGATACCTGCTAAGAATACACTTCTGTAAATCCCCGCTTTTCATCAATCCAAATTTCTGCAAAAAAATATTTTTCCACAAACCCAGCAAAAGTTGTGAAAAGTGTATACGCAGATGGGGGAAAGTGGACAGCATGACAAGAGCTGTTCGTTAAATAGGATGAAAACCATTTACTCTGAAGGAGTAAGATAAAAAAAACAAACTCCATCTGGTTAAGAGCAGGTGACAGAGGGTCAATTTGTGACATGTGGCTGATGTTGGCACTTGTGAACCCCTATAATTTACGTGTCGAAACAAAAATGATTGCGATGAACGGCCGTTGTGTCGTCGTCCGTCCGGTGTATGTGTAAGCGTGTGTGACGGGTGGTCCGTTGGTTTGGCATCGCATCTCGAAAAGTGACAACGGTGGGACCCACGACGAAGGGGTTTCATTTTGCGGTCGCATTCCGTTCGTCGCCGATAATTTCAATGGCATTCCGGATTCTGGTTCCGTTCCCTTCTTCAAAACGTTCTCTCTCCTCGAACTGTATCATTTCGTCCAGTCCATCATGGCTTAAAGACATAATAGACCACTCGCCGATCATGCGGAGAATGCTTGCATCTAAACACTATAATTTCACGGCGTGCCTCGTTTTCGTCGGCGGCCATCTCCGTGAGAATAGGGAAGACGGAGAGGGGGAGGGAGGAAGACGTCTTTTCGCGACCACTGATTACAGTCATTTCGCCGGCGAACCTCCTGATGGGCTTTGATCGAGGCGGTCATTTGGGAGTGCGTGGACAACCAGCGACAACTACTTGGTACCGACAGCTGCCTTCATGAAACGCAGACTGACCGCACTCAACAATGGCGCTTCTCCCCCTCCTCTTGTCACGACTCCCAATCCCTTTGAAATCCTTTCGGTTTTGAACGCCACCTAGTTCCCTACCCACTCCCCCCCACTCTACGTCCCTTTAGGATAGCCTTTATCGTTCTTCTTTCCATGGCCATTCATCCATCGTACGGCGTCCTGCATTTATTCGTACGCTTCCCTCCTTTCTCCCACCTCTCCTCGGAGGAAAAAAAAATGGTGGAGCCACCAGATTAAGTTGATCGCTCATCGCCTCTCCCACCCGTTCCTTCGCTCTTTAATGGGCCGAGCCTGATCTCTTTGGCTAAATTAATTTGTGATTAAAGGCAATTACCGGGGCTCCAAATCACAACTGAATTTTTCCTCTTTTTTTTTTTTTTCCTCCCTTTCTACGTTGTAATAAAACGAAGAAACCTCATCAAGACCTATTAGCTTTGGATTGATATTCAGGTAAATTACAAACGAACACCTTGAATTCTCATGTCGTTACTCCTCACGAGGCGATATTGAATAAATAACGAAAACTACAAGAGACCGCTATAAAAGATTTCAAGATATACGAGAGGGAGAGAAAAAAAAACAGGTTCCTCCAATGCGCTTCGTTTTAGCGAGGCTCGCAATAAAGCTACTCCCCAAGCGGTGTAAGAAGCGATTGGGACGAAAGGCGCGCACCACCTCGGGATATGAACCAATGTCCCGGAAATCATGTCCTGGCCGTGCGGACACTCCTGAGACACCCTGATATTTTCGCTTGTAATTGGTTCGCCACGATTTATGACTTCGCATCAGTCCAATGGCTCATTTCGGTCATGGGGAGGTAAATGGTGAACGTTTGTCACTGACGACCCCAGCAATGTCTAATAACCCCCCTCGGCCCTCAACTTCACCCTAACTCCATCTCGCTCTCTCTTGTTTTCAGGCGATGAGAACGCCCGGATATTTAACACGCTGCTGCATCACCACCTACACACATAATGCGCCTAGGCTCGACCTCTACCAACCAACAGGAGAGCATTCGACCCCTTCAGCCCTGCGATTAATAATAATAAGGCTCTCTGTATTCATGACTCAAGACAACATAAGTTTCTCTCCGAAGGACTAAAGCAATGGAGCGACAAATGGCACTGTATAAATAACGCCAATCCAATGATATGTCTTCGAAAACAACACCGCCCTCTTGCTCTCTCTCTCGCTTGCTCGCACTCCCCCTTTCCAAAAGAACATTCTTTGTCAGCCCAGAGATTCTTAAAAAAAGAACAGATAATAACAACATACAATCACACGTAGATACAACCATAAAAAAGAGACTGGTACATTTCCTGATTGAAGTGGTTAAAAAAAAAAATAAATCAGGATTTATTAGTTTACTCATTTTGTGAGCAATTAACTAACTAATTAAATAATACGCTCTGACAATTAATAACGATAATAGTTAACCAATTTTTAATCAATAATTCAACCGCACAGTTGACGGATTTATTCGCCCTCTCGTTTTCGTTATGTGGAAACCTGTGTTTCAATGTTTGGTCAAGAAAGGCGGCGTGGGAGGACAGAGGAAACTGGTTAGGAATCTTAGAAATTGATTACGGAGTTGCCATTGTTTAGGCTATTGAAGAAGGACCCCTGATTTTACTCAGATATTTTAAAAGAATCCAATACTTAATCACTAGGCGCAATTCTATTGCAATTTAATAAAATTGTGTGGTACAAAAATCGTTGCACATAGGGGCTGGAAACGGGTTTAAACAGGCCAGCCGATCATTGCCAAGAACCTAGACTATCTATTTGTTTTAACTGGATTTATCAATTTGATGTCAGAGCACAATAAGTCACAAATGAAAGAAAACAGGTAAAGAAGATACAAACTGGCATTAAAATGACTTCTAGATAAGTGACAGCCAATATTTAAGGAAACGTCTTTCGAATGCAATTACCCTTTTCTCTCTCTTTTTTTTTTAATTTTATTGAGCTACATTTTTAGACCGTGTTTCCGTTTTCGCCTTATTTGTAGTCTTATTTAAATAAATTATACGTTTTTGTTCTTTCTTATAAGTTATTAGTAATTTGCGTCTAATAATGATAATAATTATATAATGCTTATGAATTTTTAAAGGTCATTCACTTTTGCTTTCTGCTTAGCCCTCGGAGAGGAGCCTCGCTACTGCGAATGCTAAATGAAGCGCTAAAACTTATTCATTTAGCCAGCAGCTTTGATCCGAATTAAGTAGATAAATCAACTTTTTTTCCTATCATTTTACATGAAGGCTCAATTGAAGGCGCTTATTTTTAAAAATTATCATTTACATTGAAATTTTTCCAGAGGAGTCCTCTGAACTTTTCTGAAATTTACTTTTGATCCAGTTTTAATAATGATCAAAGGAAAGGATAAGAATTATAAAAAAAATTCAAAGATACAAGAAAAAAATTTAATAAATAATTAAATATCAAAACAATAACTTTTCATAATCTCTTTCCGTAGCGTTTTTTTTATTACGTGGTGAGGAGATTACAGTGTGAACCGACATATAATCCTTCAATAGAATTAAAACTGAAACGAAAGAGACGAACAACAACAACAACAAGAGACAATTTCCCTCCTTCCCTCTCTATCCCTATTTATTTACTCTTTTTTAACAGCAAATCATTAAATTAACCAAAAAAATTGTTGACCTTCGAATTTAAGATGATAATAGAGGGTGCGAGAAATTGAACAGGGAAGTTGTACTCCCCCTTGCCCGCCCACGTTCCCACAACACTCCGCGAGAGAACCATCCGTGCTATCGTTATTCGGTTGCAACGATGCTTCGAACTGACAACTAAACAAAGACAATTTGGAATTGAGAGAAAAAAAACGAGATAATAATGCTGCTGCTCAAAAACACAGCTTTTTTCTCCTTTCTTTCGCTTCCATCAGAAAGGCGACAGGAACGACAGAGGCGAAACTCGTTTTCTCAAGCGTCGACTTTTTCCTTTTCCTTGTTGGGCTTATTCTGCAACGGTGACTGTAGCGAGAAAGATAGGCGGTTTGAGGTTCAGTCCCTCTGTTTTTTGTTTCTTTTTTTGGTTATTTATTTCGATGTCATTAAAAATTATTAGCCAATTAAGTAGCTTTGACAGTGGGATGTAAGAGAAACTTCGGACATTTGGCGAACAAGGTTGGAAGAAGGGAAGATGAGAGACAATCGCGTGAACGTACGTAATAAATGATGCAAAAATGAGTTTTCCTTGACTTAAAACTGGAAATTCTAGCAACGGGCCAGAAAGAAAAATCGATAGGAATTTCATATGTCAATTATGTAAACGATAAACAAATCTCAGTAACGAGAAAAAAAATATTAAATAACATAGAAAGAATAATATAAAACGGTAAAAATAATGTCACTGTTTGATATCTTGAAGAATTTTGGATAATGATGAGCAGTCTTGTAGAATAATCAGTCCTTAGTTCTGGAATTTTCCGTAAATCTGAAGTCTTGCAGAATAATTGGTTTTGGTAAAAGAATCAGAAAACGTTCATGATTCTTATTCAAATATTCATCAATAATTATTATCAAATTTATTCAACACATTTTTCTAAAATTTAACACTTGTCTACAACTTGTAAACTTTTATATCATTTACAAAATACTTTACAACCTTGGAATACCAAGACAATTATTCTAGAAAAGATTTTGCATCTTTAGATTCTAAATTTTAGAAGAAATTCTTCAACCTTGAATAACTAAAACTGATCCTCAAATTGTGTAAAGGTCTTGTATTACTATTTTATAATGAAATTCTCAAAAATATAATTTCAGAAATGGTCAAATTTATTATTCTAACTCTCAACGTCTTAGCTTGTTCGCATTTTCAAAGAAACGAATTGATTAGGAATATTTCAAATGATATTTAGATGCTGGTGTACCAGTTTGCAAAATACAATGTCGGAAAAGCTACGTGTGGTAATCATATTCTAGACACAGGCCACAAAATCCTCACAAGAAAGAATCAATTGACATTTTTAAAACTCGTAAACAAATTCTAATATATCGACATTCTTGATAATATAGCAATATTTGAAGCCAAATATTGAGAAGAAGGCTCATTATTAAACTAAAAAGAATTAGAAACTGGTATTTTTGAGAATTTTATTAAGATTGATTCTTCTACAAGATCGTTCATCATTATGCAAAATTCTTCAAGGCATCAAATAGTGAATATTATAATCTTTCATTTTTATCATTTTATATCATTGTTTCAATATTACCGTAAATTAATTTAATAATTTTCACATTGTATTTTTAATTATTAATAAAGAAATTGTAAAGCTTCGTTAAAGAATTACTAAATGCATTCTCTTTCCTTTTTCTTAAGATTAGCATTATATTCGATTAATAGTTATTTGAAAACTTATTTATTACTTTTATAGGTAAAAATCAATTCAATGTGCTCTTCTCTTTCCAAATCAAGGCCGACTACTTTTTTTTTTCTTTTTACACTTTTGCCAAGTTGACAATTTCGAAATGAAATCCCCGAAAGGATTTTCCTATTTGAGAAGATACAGATCAAGAAGAGATTAAAGTGTCAAAAGTGAAAGAGAAATGAGAATAAGAAAAGAAAAGTTCAAACGTTTTTCGCACATGCATTAAACATGGAAAGAATATTTAGTTGATTGCTATTACATAAGAAGTCGCCTTAAAGAAGTGAATCTGTATTCATAAAGCGGAAAAGTTATGGCCTTTATTCAAATTACCTTACGTCGGATTATTCGTTTAAGTGAATACAGAAGCTTAATAATGCTGAGTAATGGGTAGCTAAATTCTTATATTACGCAGCCTGGAGCAGGTTTTAAAAATACTGTCCAAAAGTAAACACAAACCTAAAATAACAAGCAAAAGGCATTTGAGGAATTCATTAAAAGATGATAAAGGTGATTTTAAACGACGACACTTTTGTACATAGATTGAGGGTATAAGTGTCGTCGTTTGTACAGACCTTGAAACCGATATTGTTTTGTTTTGAGTATCTCTGCAATTCGCGTGTGGACACCTTGAAGTGAGTGTTGCAGAGCGCTCTATCAGATTGCCAACCTTCTGGAAATTTTTAACGAATGTCGAAGTTTGAATGAGCAAAAAATAAAACAAAACTTTTAATTTCCCTATTGGAAGGACTCCACAGTCGTGGAACGTCTCACAGGCTAACTTTCCTGATGCTAGGAAATTTCTCATCACCGTGCCTTTATTCTTTATTGTTGCCGTAAGTCTTTTATGGTCAAAAGTAGACATACGCACAAAATATTTGGATAATTTTTCGTCACCAAGTCTTAATTTACTAACTAATGTGTTGTGTTATCGAAAATATCTCTTCACCCACTCCTTTTTGTCCATAATTCTCCTTCTCGTCTTCTACTTGTTTATGACGACACAAACAGCTACCACGACAGTGGGAATATGTTCGTCCATATCGATCGATTCACAAACAACGCGAATAGCGAAACACCAGCCGAATGTACTCAATCTAATCTAAGTGGATAGAGGTGTAAACAAACGCGACTTTTTTGCCAACATTTAGGACTGACACAAGTATATGACACTAATTTAGTCTCTAAAACTGCAGTACGTGTTAACAGTGAAGACATTGATCCAGAGAAGTGTCTGTTGTACATGGATCGTAAATTTTCTAGGATGGCACGAATTGTCTAAAAATTATGGAATTGTTGAAAAATAAATAAGATCCAGGAGACTTACGCATTTTAATTATTTACAGCATAATAGCAAAATGATAGGGCAAGGATTAAAATGCCTTTAGGAAGTAGTTTCTTAGACGCGTATAAGTAGCTACCATCTAAGGAAATTTGCTAAAAAATCATTACCTCATAAAATAGTGGTGCTTTGAGATAATTTTTTTCCTCATTACTAAATTACGCTTTCCTTAGAAGACGTTTACTTTAGAGCTACTTCTCATGTAAAAAATTATTTAAGCGGCCTGTCTATTTAGCATGAAAGAATAGGTATTGGGTCCAGTTTCTCAAAGTAGTCATTTTTTAAATATTAAAATGCAAATTAGTCTCCTTTGCATTTGACATTGAAGGCCTTCTCTTCAACCACCGTAACCAAAAACTTTTTTCCCTCAATTAAGAGCGACACAACAAACATAGAAAAGGGGAAAGAAAAAGAAAAAAATAAACAAAAGTGAACGAAGATAATCGCATTAATGACAATAATGGCATCGAGGAAGAAAAAAGTCATTTTTTATGAAAATAATCATCGAGCGAAAAGTTCTTTTATTAAAAAAAAAGTTTTTGGACGAGGAAAGTTTAAGGAAAACTCACGAGAATATGAGCGCGTTTCTGTGTAATTAGTGCGAATGACGCCACCAATTCCCAGCACCTGTGCGCGTGATGTGTCACCGATGGACACGAGGCGATGGTCGCCACCTGTTCGTCACAGTTACGCCTGTGATCAACAGACAAATCGACCCGCCATCACCAACGGACGAAACCCATACGACGGCGACCATGACGCTGCTAGTGATGATATAACACCGGGCCCAAAGGGACGCAAACGTGATAAACCGCATTACGTAACAGTCTCTCTCTCTGTGTCTCATTAGAACAACATAACTAGCTAGAGGGACGGGCGAGGCAAATAGAAGAAACGAGGTGTAGAAAAGGGCATAACTTTCTGCATAAATTCCCATAACCCATTCACACGAGAAGGGGACAGCGAGGAGGTGGCTGCGCTGGGTAGCTATCGAGCTGCCCTCCACCCGGCCTGATGCATCACTGTCACGCTCTCTGCAGGAATTATCGCAAATTAAACACTCGATTGTGACCCTCTCGCTTCCAACAATGGCGGTCGATAGCTGGCAGTCGGCCATTGTGCCCACCCATTATGAAGCGTTTCGACAGTGTCACCAAGATAGGGGGCTTCTCCATTCAAGGCACCTGTCATGCTGGCACGGGCGGCGCGCGGGGGTCACCCACGGGTTATCGGACCCACGAGACCCCGACTCACTCAGGAATCGCAATTGCGCAGAAACCAAACACTCTTGGTCCATTCTCTTTTGTCCCTCCCGTTTCTTGTCATGGGAAGGGGGCTCTCTTCTTTTCGCTCCTTATCGTTGTTCCTTTGGCGGAGGAGGAGGAGAGGGACGGGTGGGTCTCCGCCTGTCAAAGCATTCCATTGCTCGCCTTTCATTGCTCGTCTTTTACTTGTTCCGGTCGAGGTGAGGCGGAAGCACTTGAGCTCATCTTCCTAGAGTAAAAGAAAGTTAACGAGAACTTTTCTTTTTCCTTTTTTTTTTTCAAGCCAAAGTTCAATAGGATTTGGTTGTTGCTATTATTACAGAAAATGTATTTGCTCCTCTTGTCAAGTCTTATGTGTTAAATCCGCTGTTGACATAATTTGTTTTTGCTCTATGTGTATTTCATTAAATAAGAATCCTGAGTAAAATCATCTACAAATGTCCTTAGTAATTTATAATAATAATAATAATAATATCTTAATATCTTTTATGATGCGTTCCTCTTCAAATCAGGCTATTCAACGACAAATGGTAAACAAGAATTTAATGAAAAAGGAATTCTTCAAACATGTTCTTCGCAATGAAGGTGGAGCTTTGAACTCCCTGCAGTATAGTTCAGTTACTGCATACAAGCCTTTGAAAAGGAAAAAATTCTAACCTGCAAAATTTCGATAAGTGAGCGAATCGATCTATTAATCAGACAGTAAAAATAGCAATTAACGTCATAAAAACATAAAATTGACACTAATGTAGAATATAATAATTCAAAACATGCAACACATTCGTCTCTGAAGACTGCGTAGATTCACTGAATTTTAATTGAAAAATAATATAAATCTGGTTAATCGAATCTTTCTTTTGCAGTTAAAACATATAGCAGCGTGCAAAGTGGTCCAGAGCTCACAACTCACATTTTGAGTTGATAAACAAAGTAAAGAACAAATTAACTTATTTAAACAATGTAAGGTGCAATTGACAGTCCAATCGATCTTCTACGACTTGTTTTTCATGGAACCCCATTCATGTCGATGTAAGGAAGACATTTTTACAATATTTTCGGTCATGTCCACCTAAAGAGCGTTGAACTCCACAGCGTGATTTTCTTGAGTTGATTAATATATGCGAAGAGTGGTATAGTTGATTCTTCAGACGACTCCACAAAAAATAAAAAAATAAAAAAAAAATTCCGGAGGCGTGAGGTCTGGAGAGCGCGGAGGGCATTCTAATGGATCACGATTCCAGTCTGTTAAATAAGGAATGAATTCTTACCGTCTTATAGCTAACAAAATGTGAATCAAGAACTCTGGACCATCCAGAAGTGCTACTTGTTACTTAGCGTTCCTTTGTGTTTATGTCTAAACACCTAATTTCACTTTCAAGAAATTATTCACACAATGCACTATTTTTTTAATTGTTTGCTGTATGACGAAATCTAGTTAATTCCTAAAATGCAAAAGAATCGGATTAATTGAGAATTTAAGGTTAACAAATAACGGAGCTATTATAATGAGGTTACTACAGTCATAGATTCGACAAATTAAGATAGCTACTCTTCTCATTTGAAATTGAGCAGGCAGAAGGATTCAATGACATAGGCCTACGATTTTGAGAAGGCTTATTGATATTGAGTAAGGGCTTACATTTGGTCCATCTGGTTCGAGCCTAACTCCAGCTCTGATTATTTAAAAAAAATATTCTGTCATATATGATTCAAACAGATGAAGTTCTTTGTAATGTCTCCTAAAAAATTCTAATTCTTCAATCCCTTTTTAATTCAGTTTTAGATAGTTAACAATTTCTTTCATCATTTTTTCCCCTTCTTAAGATCTTTTCAGGATCCATGTTAATGACTTTTTTTCTTTAAAAATTATAAGCTTAAGCTTTACAAAAAAGATTGGGGGAAATAAAATTCTATAAAGAATCCTAGTTTTTCTTTAACAAGATTACCCCAACAACATTCAACGAAGCATCTCATAAGGAATGCATTAGTATTTGCAAGCTATAGAGTGAGCTCTATATAAAATTGATGCAGAGAGAAGATGAAGGATCCTCCTCCAAGAATGATGTGATAAAATGCATAAAAAAAAGTGAGAGAGAGCAAGGCAACCCGCCTCGACTTTTTTTCTTTAACCGTCGTCAATTCTGCAAGCGACCTCATCACAATGGATGGAGGCGGGAAGAGGCGGCCACCACAAATGGAAATTCATTACGAACTGAGGGAAGCGCAATAGATAACTTGATCGAGAGCTTGTGATGCCCAGGAGCAGAGAAGATGGGGATGACGGGATATCGGAAGAAAAGGGAGGAGGTTGGGTGGTGGTGGTGGAAAAGCCCACATTGCGATTGATCCCTATGGGAAATTCATCAATGCGGTTGTCGAACTGAGCGACCGCGTCCACTTTTGCAACCGGAGGAGTTTTCGCGGGTGGGGGGAATGAATGGGAGAAAAAGAGAAAGAAAAAAATATCGCCCTGCTGTTACTACACAGAATAAAGGCGATGTGGGGGTAGGCATTGTTGGTCACAACGGAGACCTCTAATGGACGCTTGGGCTCTTATTGGTTAATAACGGCAGCATGGGAGTAAAGCTGCATGATTGATGATGGTGGCTGTTGCAGTCCACAAGCTAAGGAACGAAAAGAGAAGGAGCGAGGGAGGACCAAGTGAAAAATAAAATTAAAAAAAAAAAAGAATATTGGGGGAGGAGAAGACAGGGCTCGAGAAACGACGAAATATAAAATAAAAAAGGTGAGGGAAAGCTAAACAGAATGGTGAAAAAGAAAGAAAAAGATTATAAATGGACCTCATCAGAAAAGCGGTCCCTCGGTTCGGGATCACTCTCCCAATCCCTTTATCTTGCTTCTATAGTCTTCTTTTTTATTTTCGATTTTTTTTTTTTAGTTATTTATCAATTTTTCCTTTAAAAAAGAACAGGCATCGATACATTTCTTTTATCATCGTTGATATTTTCTACGTATAATAATAAAAACCATCTGCTCAAATGCTAGGACGATAGTCTTACAACTATAGGAAAGTGGGCACTCATAAGCACTTACAAATGTTGTCTCATACGTATACAATTCTAAGAACCAATTTATAATCAAAATTTTAAAAACTTCAGTAAAAAATTTATAAAAAAACTCTATAATGATTACAGAACTCTATCATTAGAAGCACAGACGAAAAGTTAAAAACTCAAGCCTGTGGCTTCACAAATGCTAAAATTTTTTTTTTTATACTAATACCCTTTAAATGTTTTTTTTCTAATAATAGAATATAATATTTCAACCGAAGTACTTATTGTATGCAACATATCCTTAGATCAATTTAAAAAAATAATAGAACAATCGATAATCTGAATAGAATCTGTATACAACACTTTCGCTATAGTAGTCGTTTACCTGTTAAGTTAACCATACACGCATCTATCAGATTGACAGCTGATTCTATTTATATTTTAATTAATAATTACAATAATTACTCTGGTAAATTTATGGATTTTTTATTTAACAATGAATCTAATATTTAAAATCTTATTAGGTTTTTAATAGTTATATATAAAATGCTCTATCACAGCACTGATTCTTAATGCCATTAACCATGATTCTCTTTTCGGTTTTATGTTTCTTTATTTCTCCTTATTTTTCAATTATTTTACTATATTATCGTTTGTAACCTCTCATGGCTCTGCCTATACGGGGGCACAACTGCCAAAATCTTTCTCATTGTGGTTACTGTTGTTATTTTTAAATAAATAAAATAAAATAAATATCCATTCTCTCCTTACCTTTTCAAAATATAAATTTTTTCCTATGAAGAAAATTCGTCACCTCTACCCTAGCAAGAAAACGAAGCCATTTTCCTATTTTCACGTTCCTGTCTTCTTTTTTTGTTTAATAGGAAAAGTTCGTAAAGGAAGAAGGAAGGTTGGTTGGTAGGTCGAGGCTCAGTCTCATGTGTCGACGCCGACCCACTATGATTGATAGGTGGAGCCACTACACATCCATGGCTGCTGATGACAACTTTAATACGCTTTCAATCCAATTTCCAGTGGCAATTTTTCTGTTGTGAAAAATTAAGCCTTTCCGGGTGCGGACGTTTTTGCCCTGACAAGTACAGATTGTCGGCCGGCAGCCGCAGCCAAGTGTGCCCGAATCCATTTCCCCCTATCTGGGTTGGAGTTTCAGAGAAAAAGCGTAGGGGTAAAAGAAAGAAAGAGAAAGAGAGAGAGAGAGAGAGAGAGGAAAGCACTTTGATTGTTATGATGGAAAAGAAGGAGAGAGAGAGAGTCATTGACAAGCCGAGATAGAGCGATAACAACGGGGAAAAAGTACCAGATAGGGGAGTGAGAGAGAGAGTTAGGAGAGGGAGGAAGGAGAATAAGACGAATGGAGAAAAATGACACGCCTTTCCCTTTTACATTAACAGTCGATATTTTAAAAGTAACTTTCGGAATTTTTTACCCTTCCACTTATTAAGAACAATAGCCAAGGAAAAAAAACAAAACAATAAAAAACAGTGTATCATTAAATACGCGAGTTATGTAATCGATCTAATGTTGATAAAAGTTTGCTAATATCTTTCTCCCACAACAGTTCTAAAAATACATCTTAAATGTTTCAAAACAGACAGTCTGTATTTAAATAAAAAAACATCATATCTGCAACAAGTTCAACGATGTTAAAAGCATCGTTATTGAATTCACAAAGTCGGACGTTCCGTTGCCAAATTATTTCGAATTTTTTGATTTTTGACTTCAGATTCGGATAGAGCATCAAAAAGTAAGTTAAAATTATAATAGGCACACATGTCCTATCTATTCGGGAACATGACAAAAAAGACGATTAAAGTAACCACTTTGATCTTTCGAGCCAGATAGCTTTGGTCCCGATTAGATAGGACATGTGTGCCTATCTTTAACTTACTTTTTGATGCTCTGTCTGAAGCTGAAGTTAAATCAAAAAATTCGAAAAAAAATTAACGACGGAACGACCGACTTCGCGAATACAGTAATGATGCATTTAATTAACATCGTTCCGGCAATGCAGTACCACGCGCTTTTTCAACTGGTTTTTTAATGGAAGCGCACAAGTGTAGTGCAGTGCTGCAAACACTCCATTGTAACCCGATTAAAAAAACATTTCTATAAATTATTCGAAGATTAAAAAGCTCTACTAGAAATCTCACAGTTAAACAGTGTTTTATATTACATTACAGCGTAGTTCTCACATGAGAACGTGATTAAAACACGCGTGAAACTTTTTAAAAGCAGTAGATGTTAAGGACTTGAGTTAACAGCGAGGAAGGGGTGGGCCCGGTAAAAGAAGACATTTTTGAAGAAGTGTGCAAGTGCAAATATTTCCCCGTCTTAAGACACGGAGTCCCCCGAACAGAGTCTGGACTGACTGACGGTTTCCAGCTGCCAACGAACGAACGACAAGGACTGTCTTCTTCTTCTTCACCTGTCAAAACACTCAAACGATCCGAGGTGTCGGGCTGCTATTTTCAGTCACCCAAAACAGGTGACGTCATGAGCGATTCGTCTTGCTTTTAGATTAAAACACGGGTGAAACTTTTTTTTAAAAAAATTAAAAACTATAGCAGGATTAATTTCACATGGGACTCAGACTTGGTATTCAAATGGTTTGGTGTCTAAAACTAAAATCCGAAGATTCAAATTTAACACGCAGTTCTGCTATAAGGAAAGCTTTCCCCGCCTATAATTTAAAAGGAGTTTATGTAAACACTATTTTATCCCTTATTTTAAAATAACAAAGCTACAATGTAGCTCGCAAAGGACTTCCTGATTTTAAGAGTATATATCTCGGAAACAGAGATCAATTAAGAATGAAATAAGTGGTATGTTTATTTCGAAAACCGTAAAAATCTGATACAGAAGTTTCTAAATTAGTTACAAATGTTGCCGAAAAGTGGCGCTGCAAGCTGTAGTAGCAGTACAGAGTCCGAGAAATACGCTATAAACTGTCCTTTGCAAGCAGCCATTGCAATCACATTGCAATCCGATTCAAAATGTGCACCTTTCGAACACAGATGGCGCAAGCGAAGAAGGATACTTTCAGTACGTAGAGTGCTTATAACTAGTGGCTACTTATAGCGCCACCTGTCGGCAACCTTTGTAACTAAATTTGAAATTTCCGTATCAGATTTTTACGGCTTTCGAAATAAACATACTACTTGTTTCATTCTTCTATTGATCTACATTTCCGATATATTTACTCTAAAAATTAGGGAGTCCTTTAGGGATACCTTGTATAAAGTTAGTTGTTTTTATGCAGCTCCTGAAAGTATACTACCGTAGAGTCATGATGTAATTAAAAATATTGGGCATAGTCTTTGATATTCATTTCATATTTAATGAGCTAATTGTTGTAACGTTGCGTCAAGAAACATGTTTGTTTAAACGTAACCCTTTGTATATAAATATGACTTGCGCCAGTTTATAAATGACTATTGTAGCCTTAGCTATTTCCTACAGTGCTATATTCTCGCATAAGCCAATCTTATGCGAATTATAATAGTGTCACCCGAACAGCTTCTAAATTGCTTATGGACTATAACTCGCTATTGTGGTTACTAAGCTAAAATTACCAATAGACTATTAATACGACATGTTTGATAATTCAGACCGTTTATGCCTAAAGATCCAAAAATTACCTAGCGTCTTATTCAGGAGTGGTTCCTAATCGGTAATGACTATCGACAAACTCGGGTTTTGTAAACCAAAATTCCACTCGTATTTCAAGTTTTCTTAATAGAGATTTCCCAACCTTTTATGGAATAATCTTCTCTTAATCTTTGGATATAGATCTAGTGACTGTAGATCTTTGGCCCTGTTTGGGATACACGCCTGTAGATCAATAACGACTTGATTCTGGACTTGTTTCGAATTTGGTATGGCCAAATCAATAATACTAATTAATATAACGTTTATTAAGTAAAACACTGACAATTCATAAGATTCATATTTCCTTAAGAACATTTATAATAATATTTTTAATAAAGCTCCAAAATAGATGAAAAATGGAATTAGAAAGTATTTCGAATTATTACATCATCGGACCCTTAGATGTTATAAATTTAGCTGCTTTTTGCTTCGAAATAAGTATATTTAACTTAGCAGAAAACTAGACTTTTAAATAAAGAAAAAAAAATTAAAAAGCCTTTTTTGAATAATCAGAGAAAATGATAATAATAAATTAGATAACAACGACCCTTTGGATGCTTTAAAAAAAAACCCATCAAACATAAAAATCTTATTTTCCCAAAATATCGAATACCTCGACAACAATCTTCATTATCTGCTCAGTTCTGCTAGCGAGAGGGAAGTGAGAGAAAGAAGGAGCGAATAGGGGTGGAAAAAAGATGAGTTTCTGTCCTCAGCGCTGTCTTTTCTGTGACAAAAGCCCGACCACGCATCGACATGATAAACCGATGGCAGGCGAGAAGAAGATTCTCCCAGAGATTGCACAACCTTCTTATTCTCCTCTTTTTCTGGGGCGATTCCTTCATCCGTCTCCCCTTCTCTCTTTCCCCTCCTCGTCGTCTCTATCGCCTTTTGTTCTCTTTGGCTGCTGAGAGTGTCCCTCAGACAAGACTGGAGGAGTCGCCGCTATCTCCTAGCCGATCAGAGTTTTGTCACCTCTCCAGTATAGATGGCAATGGGGAAGAGAGAGCACCGAGAAGCAGGACGGTCAGATTGGGGGAAGGGGAATGGATAAGATAGACAGAAAGAGAAAGAGAAAGGTGGGGGGGGGGGATAGAACAATGAAAGCACTCCTCGTTTGAGTGAAGAGTAGGAGGAGGGGGTTTGGTCTCGGGTGCAGGTGCGCGTGTCCTGAGAGCCACGAGTGTCAGCTCAGTGATAAGACTCATGTAAACATATAAAAAGATGGCGATGTTCCCGAGTGCAGTGGACAGTTTAATCCACATGTCCCGATAAAAATCAACAAGACACGTAATTGCCGAGGGAAGAGACAGAGGGCACGCCACTCGCAGCCGCCGCCGGCAAACGGCATCAACTACCCACTACCACTCTTACTACTACCACTACTATCCGTACTTCACTTCTCTTTTCCTTCCTCCCTCTTTCCCCCATCTATCTGATGGATTGCCACACTGTCGACCAAAAGAGTCGGAAGAACAGCTCCAGTCATCATTGAGTGCGTTCAGGGAAGCCAGGTGAACAAGCAAAAGCAGTCACCAGAGACGGAATGCAAATTAGTAGCCATCACTGGAAAAGACTAAGAGCAGTAACGAATAATATATGGCAAATGCTTAGAGAAGCAACGAAGCGGACAGTCAAATAAAACTAGAAAGGTCAATGATGAAGACAAAAAACTGGCTCGATTTTAAGTCATTGTTAAGCCGTTTACTTATATAAAATCACAGGAATAGGAAGAATTAGATATTTGTGTGTGTTTAATTAATGAGAAATATAATAACACCCCTTTCTGAATTTCCGTTTAGCGTATCTTTAGAACAACAAATAAATATATAATCATTTTTTTATAATTTTTAAAGGTAATAATTAGATACTTACAAATTTTGTTAATATAAATATAGTTTTTGAAATTTAATTAATTTTGCTTTTTAAAAATAGTTTTTTATCTGTGTTATCTGGTATGTGTTAGAGGATAATGTGCATGCTAGGAGTAAAATCTTCAATGAATATCTTCGTCTACACAGAATCAATCTTCCAAAGAAATAAAAAAAAAGGTTATTTCATAAGATTTAAGGAGTGTGACATTACACGCCAAAAACTAACGGAAAATACTCAATGTGACGATTTGCGCAATCCCGAGATACTGATGGTCCTTATGTAGAATCCTACTAATAACAATTCAAAAATTATTGCTTTCTATTCTGTATATATTCTTGTATATGTAAATTAATTCTGATTTTTAAAATTATAATACGTAGGCCTACATCTCAAAAATAACATTAAAATTTAACATTCAAATGTTAAAATAATCAAAGCCTAATGAACATCCCTTGACGCCAGTAATATTTCAGTCACAGGACAAATTAGGATGATTTCGTAAATGCGGAGAAGGTAGAAAATTCCAATTTCAAAGCAAAAAATTCCAAAGGAAATCTAATATTGAAGAGAATCAAGATTATCCACAAAGCAATAAAAAAGATAAAAAAAAAGACTTTTGTTAATTTATTTTCTTTTTATTAAATCATCTTATCACCTCAACGTATTACATTATTTATACTTTTAAACATGTTAAATTTAACCATAAACAAATTCAAAACATACGAAAGCAGAATCTAGCACTATATCTTAACACTTTAATAACTTTTATTACTATCCTGTTCCGAGTTGAGAAAATAATTTTAAAATTTCTTTTAAGCCTCAAGCATAAAAATAGATTGAAAAAAACCCCACACCTACCAAGAACACATTATTTCTTATTAAGAAAATCATCTTTAAAATCAAAACCTGTCGAGAGAGGAGTGAAAATTATCACCGCGAACCTCTCCTTCATTCTCACTGAGTGAGTCTGTGCTGATGAGTAAAGAGAAGGAAGAGGAGAGAGAGAGAGAGAGAGAGAGAGAGAGAGAAAGTAAAAGCGACAGTTGGGGAGAGTAGGGAGGAAGGGCCAATGGGGAGGGAGTCTGAGCTTTGTCTTCTTCCGAGTGCATCTGAAATAATGACGGCTGCTATTTCGGGGCCTGGCCTGGCCGATGCTTTGCCTGATAGGGCTTCACGGGAAATTGAAGAAGCTGCCGAGGCTCTGGACGATAAATCTTATTGCATCATGCGACGCCGCCACACAACACCAACCGTCAACAGATTGCGCCCAACTCAAAGGGAAAGACATACAAAATGCGACAAGCCCGAGAAAGAAAAAAAAAGAGAAGGGGAGCCTTGAAAAAGACGAATAAGTCATCTTGTGAGGAAAGGAAAGAAAAAAAAATATAAAAAAATAAAACAGAAGTCTGTTCTTGGATTATTGCTGATAAGCATCGTTATGATTAGAACCACACCTGTAAAGAAAGAAACCTTCCTCCCTCCATGGTAGGAAAAAAACAGTGAACATTGACACGGGCCAGTCACGGAAGGAACCTGGGAAAGGGAAGATGTGCAATAAAAACAACAGTGCTATTTTTTGGTTTAGCCAATGAAACTAAACGGAATTTTAAGATTAAACATAATCTCAGTTACACTGGATTTTAATAACAAAAGAAAGAAAAAAAAAATGGGTAATTTTTATGTGAATTTTTATGTGAGGATAAAGACTCGAGGAAACTTTGAAATCATATTATCTACCTATCAAGCTGTTTTCAGGTCTATTTCCTATCACAAAATGGAACGTAACTATGTATAACTGATAATTTTTGCATGTAGTAACACATTAATGATCATATTATAGAGCTTTAAAACTCAATAGATATAGGAGAAACTTGAAATGTATATAAGAAAATATTTAATATTTCTCTGGGAACCAGTTACTAATAACATCTTTTTATTATGATTTCTTTATAAATTTCAAGTTTCGAAATCGGTTTCACCGTTCTGCTATGAAAGATCGTAAAGACAGACCGACAAATTAATGAAGCAGCCCTATATTTAATTTCATTTAAACGAACACAGAAACTCTAAATCTAGAATTCAAGAGAAATGAAGGAACCATTCAGGGCAGTCCATTTCGCCTCCTCCTTCCTCGCTTCTTTTTATTCCCCCCTCACTGCTTCTCCCGTCCATTATCCTGGAAAACGTCGTGCACAAAACTCTCTCTAGCACCAAAATCCCGTCCGAGTGACCGACACGACTCCCTCTTGGAGTGACCACAAGTCCCTCGACTAATAATGGCTACAAGTCAATTGCAGTGACCAATAATAGTCTGTCAGAGAGTCCATTTCCCATTCTCCCTTCTGGATGCCGCGAGCACAAAACGGCTCCCGACCACAATCCATCTCCGTTAACAACTCCCAAGTGCAACTATTTTTCCCTTCTCTTTCTCTCGCACAAATTCCCCTCTTTATTCAAGCAATTAAATTATGAAGGATAAGTCTAATTCTACTTTTTTAAGATCTTACTTAGAATGACCGAAATATACACAGCCCTCGACTTAAACTTTGTATTCGTGGAACTTCATCTTTAATGCAAGAGATATTCCAAAATGAATATCTTCCTTTTTATTTTCTATTTTCACTCATTTAATGAGACCTGAGATTTTATATAATATTTCGGAAAAACCTTTTTCTTAAATTAACTAAACTGATGTATTCGTTCTTAAGGGAAAAAATGTCTATGTTTTCATTTAACATTTAGAATAAGAGTCTTGCATATTCGAGTTGAGAAAATTTAGCTCGCTCTTCAATGGAATATGGACAGGTACGTTTTAATATTTTAACTTAATTAGGCCAATAAAATGCTTTGGATTTATCACACAGGACGAAAATGACAAAAAAGAGTAAAATGATGACCATTCTTCTTCTATAGTACTTCAACAAAACTCAAAGAACAAGAGCGCTCCACACGAACATATATTTCGGCAAATAAAAGCTAAAAATCAATAAAACAAAAGAAAATACGATAAATCTATCCAAAGTCTTTTGCGGAATATAAAAATTTTCCCTTGTACCCAATGAAATTATTAATAAAATAGGACAGCCTCCTCTTACACTGACTTTTCTTGCGTCACCTGGAAGCTAAAATGAATAAACATAAGGAACGTGTGCTAAGAAGAATAGATTTCTGGAGGCTAAAAAAGGGCGATACGTAAAGGACTAGGAGTGAAATCTTTAATAAATAAATAACAATCCAAAATCTCAATTATTTTGTTTATACACCGGTGGTTCATTAAATTTCACCAGCGATTAACCCTTTCTATCCGATGGGACCGGTGAACGAAATCTTCGGGAAGAGCGATAAATTCTGCGGTCAACTCGCTTTGCCATAAATAAAGTTAAGACAAAAAAGGGGGGAAATCAATAAATACATCTGGTAGAATCCAGTAAATGATTTATAATATATATTTATAAGGAGTAAATATATAGAGTGTTAACAGAAGAATTAAAATGGGAGAGGGTACAAAACTGAACGGGAAGGGAGAGAGAGATTGGGAATTGGATTGCAGCGGCGTTTAAGAGAGGAGTCGCATCAGCAGAGCAGAGGAGCGCAAATTTGCGTACAATTGATCTCTCTGTGCGCATGCTCAGTCCCTCTTCTCCCCCACCCCCTCTTTTCTACATACAAGCCTCCTCTCCTACCGACTGATTTCCCCAACGTCTCCTGAGTGTTGGCAACGCGGAGAAATGAAAATTGATACACGTAAAATTGATTGCCAAATTTCCAGCATTCCAAATGGTAGAGGCGGTGGCGTTCACCGTCGAGGAGAGATTTGCATAAGAAGGAAGGGAAAAGTGGCGCTTTCTGGGATGAAAACAACAAGGAACGAATATAAAAGGGATGAGAGGGTGGGGGAGGGAAATGAACGATGAGAGAGAGAGAGAGAGAGAGAGAGAGAGAGAGAAAGAGAGAGAAGAAGTGGAAGGTGGTGGAACCAGAGAGGTGAGAGTGAGTCTAGAAGCTATACAAAAAAAAAAACACGACTCATAAAAAGGAAAAAATATGTGCAATTCTAGGCGCTGTATTTCATACGCAAACATTTCCTAGACAAATCGACGAAGGCATGTGCTTAACCAATCAATGGCGAAACATAACCGATTAGAACGGGTATTTAATAATAACGTGATTAAGTTGCATTTTATGAACGCTTGTATATAAGATTGTAGGAATAATAAGCATAAATTAGATTTGTTTGAAAATGTCATTATATCCGGATATATATTTGTTTGAAAATGTCATTTTGATCTCTTTAAAATTTTGCATTGTATTACTCCATATTACGTCATTATTTATGACAAATCTGCTGCGTAAATGCTACATTCACGTTATTAAGAAAACATTTCCCAATGCAACATTTTTCTCATAAAATGGCCCTCGGTTTGTTTTCGTAATAGCAAGTTTTAAAACATAAAGTTTTATATAAAATTCTGAAAAATATATCGCAAAATATATGTAAAAGTTAAATTTAAAAAAGACACCTTAAAACCTTAGCAGTTTTAATACCAACAAATAGGCGAAAATCGTTATTCTACAAAATACACTTTATATAATTTAAAATTTAATTTAAAAATATAATAATATAGTAATAATTTTAGTAAATAAATAGCTTTATAAAAATGGCACTGTTTAATATAAGGATCTGATTTTAGTTTGATTTAATAAACAATAGCTACTATTAAAATCATCTTAAAATCTTATTGCAATCGCTGTTATATTACTGGAATAATTTACAATTTTCACGTGTAATTCTGAAAATTTCCGGCGTGTTTCTTTCAATGTCCGACGTGTTTCTTTCAATGTCTTTCAATTTCTTACAATGTTGCATAAAACCTTTCCATACGGATATTTAAGACAAAAGGCATATTTGAACACGACATTGATACCAAAGCAACTAATTCAAATTTCAATGACCATTAACCAATTAGACATCTCCTAACGTTTTCAAGTCGCAACGTGACCCCCCTCCCTGAGATAATACCAGTACAAATGTGTCTGTTTTAATTTTGACACGCTAATTTGGTCATCTGCATGAAACTTTACTGTTAGAAGGCTAAGCATCAGAGACAATGTCATACAGGTAACCTTATCAGTACCTAAACACTTTCAATTACTCGAATTTGTAATGATTTGAATATACCCATATTTTCATCCGTTATCTTCTTGTCTAATTTATAGGAATTAAAGGAATTGGCTATGGCACTCCTGTTTAGCTCACTTCACTTATATTGCCTTAGAAAGATTTATTATATGTTATTTGAACTGCCGATATCTTCTCAAGTTCATCAAAATATTTTATTTCAAATCACTGGTTAGTGGTAGTTAGAATAATAATAATTTATCTTGGATAGATTATCCTCAACGTTTAATTTTTATGATGTATGAAAGACTTAAAATCTTGCAAAAACTTCAACATCTTTAACTTTGAATGTCACGAAACTAAGGCTAACTTTGGAAAATTACCCAATAGCACGACTTCTAGGTGAAGCCTTAATATCATTATTTGCCAATTTAAAACAGAGAAGAACTTGCTAAAAAATGTATAATGTATCTAAAATTATAATTGAGAATGTAAAAATTAAAATTATATCAAATGTAAAATTTTCTTATTGTAAAATGTAAAATAAAATTTTTCCGATTAATTTCACACACTTCAAGGGGAAATTTTTTCAGATGGGCTTGATTTAATCTACATACCATTTTGGTTGCAACCATAAATTTTACAGTATTTAAATGCACCTATTTATTGATGGAGCCATTTTCTCATTTATTATAAATTCCATATTAAAATTCATAAAAAATTGGAAAATGTGTATGTGTGTAAGTGTGTGTGGAAGAGGGCGTGTAAGACGACAGACGGTGCCGACAGAGAATTATCCTAATGCTAAAAAAGTACCGTTCCATGTACAAAAGAGGGGGAGGAGAAGAGGGGGTAAGGGAAGGGGGGGGGGGAGAGTTTTTCACCACTTTGTTTTGCCAACAGAATTGCAAAAATTGCCGCTGTGGAGCGCGGCGACCGGTCGGGAGGGTTTTCGATCGCTCAATCTTTGGCATGTCAGACGCCATGATGAATGACGATGCGGGAAAAAGGTTACTTCTCCACAAACCTCATAACTCGACAATGGGTGAAGCGGTGAGGGAAAGGAGGAAAAAATCTTACATACAAAGACACTTCGTTTTTCGCAGAAGCTCTCTCGTACTAAAGAGCAGGGTTAGAGAGAGAGAGAGGAGATGGTGTGGATAGAAGGAGAAGTAGAATGATGAGGGGGAAACGATGGGGATGGAGCTTCGATATGAGGCGAATGAAAAACGCACCCCACGTAGAAACCATAAATCTGCATAAGAAACGAGGAGGGCAACATTGGTCGAGTGCTTCCATTCCAATATGGTGGTCAGAAAATAAAAAAAAAAGGAGAGAGAGAGAGAGAGAGAGAGAGAGAAAACTTGTTCCAATTTTCTTCATCGCCACGACCGCCGAGTCTTTCTAGAAGAAACCTCACTATAACGAAGCCGATGGACAGGCCACTTGTGTGTGACTCGGAGACAGAAGTGCACAAAACTCCATCACCTTCCCACTCTCTTCCCGTAGGTTTCGCCACACGGAATTACGTCCAATTAAATCGAGAGTTTTGCATGGCAATTAATTTTTTAATTACAGACTCCGTCGCTCGGCGTCGCGCTTAAATCGGAGCCTGTGCGATTTCTCTTCCGGAACAAACGCCAAAATGGTTTTCCTTGATGATTTTTTTTTCCTAGATGAATTTTGCATCTTTTTTATCGTTATTTTCTCCTGTTTTTTGTTATTTTTTTAAATTTTCCCCCCTTCTTCGCCTTAGAAAATTTCCACATGAAAACTAAACCATGATGAATTTCGCGAAACCTGACGTACATAAAATGACATCACATAGCGTGACCTCCAGAAGCCTCGAAAGTGATGATGTCAGCTAACTGAATAACGAAAAAGGACGCTATTATTCTTAAAAAAGTTATTAGATTAATTATAAATACCAAACTTAATAATAATCACAGTTATAATGTGTCCGCCTCTAAGGCTTTGCGTACGTTTTTGTGTTTTCATTAGTGACGCTTTCTGAAATGACGGCTGCAATCAATCATTCGTGAAAACTAACAAAGACAGCAAATGGAACGTCAAGTTCAAACAATCCAGTTAAATTCAGTAAGTATTAAAACAAAAGGTAAATTAGAGAGGCGTACATAATTTTAAAAACAAAAACAATTTTTTAGGGAAAAATTTCTAAATTTCTCAAGAAATTTGGGGCGTTCATTAACGCTTGGGCAATGAGTGGAGGTAATGGGAGATACATTAGCTCTACCGAAGAAACCCAATCCATTCCTGTCGGCCACCGTCTTTACATTTTTCACTCAATCATTCTCTTAAGCGAAGAAAGGAATCGAAGGGGAGAAAAGGGCCGCAACGGTGTTGAGGATGTCAAGGGTCAAGTCGACGAAACACGAGGGCTGTCACGGCTCGTGCTCAAGCGACCCGGGTCACCAACGAGGGCCACATTACGCATTCAATATTCATGATTCCCTTCCCGCCACTGTCAGAACCATTTTGTCAAAACACCGTTGTCGTTGAGCTCGAGAAATAGATTAAGGGTGAACGGGAGGAGGAGGATGAGGAGGAGGAGGGGGAGAGGGAAATGGAAGGAGGTGGTGGAGGTAGAGGCAAGCGCAGCGCCACGCAACGGTGAGGCCCGTGACACATCTGCTGAATTGGCAGCGGTGACTCGAGATTTAAGAGGTTATGAAATCCCCTCGATTGTGACTTTTCTCTCCGCCTTTGGAGACCTTTTCCTTTCCCCCGTGCCATCGAACCGCCTTGTCACATGAATTATACAACAATGCGTTCAACGGTAGGAAGATTGGGAGGGAGAAATTCTGTTCTTGTCACACGGTACGACAGGCAATTAACTCCTCTAAGACAAGCTCTTTTCACCTGTTTTGATACCTGAAGAAGAAGTCGGTTCGAATACAAAAGGCGCTCCATTCAGGAAACGCGTTCACACTTTAAAGAATCGCCATACACGGAAGTAGAGTAATACATTCGGAAGCGTTTAACGGACCTGTCAACAAAACTGAATAAAACTTTCGGGTCAAGAAAAACTTTGCTAGCATTCGTCTTCGCGCCTATCTGGTTTTGAACAACATTCCAAATCAATCGGTTTAGCTAAACATGCAAACATCCCTTAACCATATAGCGCATATACTCAATATAACGCTTGCCCAACTCTTATCCGAGAAACGTCTGAGGGCTTTCTTTACAATGAAGTTTTTCTAAATACGGAGAGGAAAAGAGCAAGAGTGTGCCCAAAACATCCACAGAAACTCAAGAGCAAAGTAAAGGCAATGGAGACAATTCATTCTTCTTTTTTCTCCTTTTGAGCCAACTTCCTCCTCGTGAGTTCACTTATTTAAACAAAAATTTCAAAAGAATTAATTTTCCTAAAAAAAAACAAACCAACTAGCTAAATACTTCTCAAGGGAGACAACTGGCCTTTAAGAATGACATAGAAAGTGGAGGGGGTGTATAAGTGAGTGGTGGGATAAAACGGCTCTACCCTTCTTGCTCTGTAGGAAATCCTCTCGGCGAGGAATCGAAGGTGGGGGTGGGAGGATCTTGTAAACAGTTTCGCTCCACGGGCTTTCACAATTGCCAGATGGCATTATTCGCATTCCAGATTGCACGCGTCGTTCCAAATATAGGGCTCGGCGATCCGTCTTCCACCCCCGCCACACGACTCCTGAGACCTCTGTCGGGAAAGAGTGAAATTGTCACGCTCTCATCCCGCTTTTCTCTCTCCCTCTATTTTTAAACAACCCACTCGTCTGATTCCAGGGACTCTTTCAATGAATGACCCATTCAATTGGTTTTGACTAGAAGCGCAACCCTAACAAAGAGCGTGAGACTTCGATTTAGAGTTTTTTTTTCTTTTATGTTCCGCTATCCAAAATTTCTGTCGAGATCGTTTGTCCTCTTTCTGGAGAATAATAAATAATTATAACATAAGAAAAAGATAAATTAAAAATAGATGATAACGTGAATTAATAGTCTCATCTGACATTCATCTCATTATTTGAGGAAACTTGACTCAAGAAACGCCTTGAATTTTAGTACAAGTATGCTTCGAATACCAATACGAATATACAAGACAATTTGGAGGATTGGCGACAAAGATAGATTGCGATGGAAATCAAAGGTCGTACGTAGATCCATTTGATACCGTGGATAAAATGTCTCAAGTTATTTATAATAATATACGTAATGCTGTGTACAAAGATCAATGCAAAGGGTTTCAATGCAACTCAAATTTAGACATAAAACATTTCTATACATTCACAATCGTCAACTTCTAAATAAAGCTTGATAACGAAATTCGATACAGGTGATACTAAATATAAAGTCAATAAATTATTCTGTCTGTCTGTCTGCAACAAAGATATCAAAGCAATGAATGCAACTTTGTAGAAATAGTAATAGAGATAGAAAAATAAATAAAATTAAAGTAGGTCGGTGCTACGCGCAGTCGTCTGTCATTAAATTGTCAATTATCTTACTCAGCAAGCCCAATTTCGAGTTTCCAAGTCTCGATTGCAGTGCGGCAAACCATTACAGCTGTTTCAAATGTCTTAACATCCTTGTGGCTATCTTATTGTATTTGTTTGCTGTATGTGCAATATATATTATTGGTAGCACGTAAAAAATCGTAATAAAAATTTTTTAAAGAATAATTCATAAGATGTTCAGTGAGGGTTTTATCGTACACCATACATCAGCTGTTCAAGTTAATGATGAAAAATTTTTTGTAGTCTTTATAAATTAGCAGTGTTAACATCCGTAATTTTTTATAAGCGGGAAAAAATTATTAATTATTTATTAATAAAATTAGTAATTATTTCGTTATTCATAATAAATAAACACATAATATGGCTCTATGCCTTATAAGACCATTAGAGCTGCTTTTGGGTTAAATAACCTTGAAGTCATTTGTAACTGCATAGGTATTCCTACGTTGGACACAATTATTCAACTAGCGAAATTGAAAACTTTTTCGTATATATGAAACCCCATCCAGCTCACTATATAAAAAACTGATAATAGATATATAACTTGAACAATCGAATATAAGATCGACTTGTATATACAAACTTCCTCTACTTTCTTAGGATGACTGTTGGTTCCTAAGTTTAAATTTTGTTGTTTGCCCATTGATCTACATTGGGATGCTATATAGGGTGTTCTCGAATAACGTGTACAAACTGGGGGGGGGGGGGGGGAAGAAATAATAAAA